>VZRW01001429.1:272903-516069 GCA_013398125.1 Aegotheles bennettii
ACTCTTTCTCCCTGTGCCATTAAACTTGTTACAGTTTTGAATTTCCAACCGCTCAGCCTGTTTTTCCTTACTCCCCTTCTATTTTCGGGGGGGGGAGTGATAGAAACAAATTCTGTCTGGTTTGTGGATTGCCCTGGCCGTTTGCTAAACCAGCACACTATGGTATCACTTTAAAAACCCCAAACCTCTCCTTGATTTCACTTATTCTCCTTGATTTCATGGGATTACCCCATGAGACGTTCAAGAGGTGGGGTGGTAGGAGCCTGGAGAACTTTGGTAGGTCAGAAGTTGTGACAAATGAGCTCTGCCCATTAACCTGAGGGCGACCCAGGAGGTCACAGTCCTCTGCTCCTTACCTAATCCCCCAGCTGCCATTACCACCTGCCTTGCAGGCTCAGCAGAAGTGAGGTGGACTGGCTCATACAAGGATGAATTAACTCAAACTGCAGTCAGTGATGGAGTGGAGTCAGGTGAACAGACAAAGGCAGTAACCTCTTAGATTTCCCCATCACAAATCAGCAGAGTTCATCTAATGAACTCCCCTTGTCAGTGTGGACAAAATAATTCAGCTCTCTGGGCTAAAGAAGGTGTAACTCAGCACAACTGCCCCAGAGATGACAATGTCCTTTGTTTTCATCAGCCCAGGAGACAGCCCCAAGGCTTCCCTATCCTCAGGAGAGGATTCATTATTAATGTAAAGTACTGTGGAGACTGTATAACTGAATGGGTATTAAGAATTTAGGTTAAATTATCAGGAAACTGTGATAAAACTGAGTAGAGAAGTGGGGTTTGTCTGAAAATCAAGAGAAAGTCATGAACTGCACATAGCACCAATCACACCTGGTGAGTGCTTTTGGCTTTAGGAGCCTGTTTTAAGAACCTTTGCAGAATAATGTCTAAATCCAGGGTGAAAATGGTTTGGAGACTCTTGTTAACCTGGAAGAGTTGTGCACTTTTACAAATATATTCCTATTAGTAAATGTAACAAAATATTTTGGTCTGTGATTTTGTGTAATTTTCCCAAGTGTTTAACGTTCAGTGAGTGTGAAACAGTCTGAGCACAGCAGAATACAAACTTGTCCTCTGCTGCTGCGGGTTTCTCCTCTGCAAACCAGCAAGCTTTCTGAGTGCTTCTCCAGCCTTTTGCTTTCTGTTTGCCTGAGTGGCTCTTGGGTGGTACCGTGAGTGTCCAGAGGCACATGGAAATTATTCTGAAAAACAGTGGTGCTTTGAGGACAGTGGTTCGGACTGACACTTCTACAGCTAAGGGCCATCTGAGGAGCTGATTTATATGAAGTGTAAATGTTGTAGTGCTGTAGCCTTGACACCCTGTAATTGCAAGTACAGCTCTCCTGTTTTATGTTGCCTCTTACTGAGTGTTTCTCCCAGCTCCGCTGTTATCAGATAAGCAACTGCCAGGCTGATCTGGCTGCATTATCCATCTCCATTTTTGATATTCATTCATTTAGATGTAATTTCTTGCTCGCATGAGGCATACTGCATTGTGTAGCAGCTCCTACTAGTATTCCAACTAGATATGTTAGCTGCATTTAAAAAGTTATTGCTGCTGTGTAATATAAATCACTAATTAGGCTTCTTGATATGAATGCTTTGATGGAGTGGCACCTGGCATATCAAACATCCTTCGTGTGGATGTGCCTGCCCGAAGCATGTGTGGCCATTGCTTTCTTATGTGTGCTCATGCACGGCTTGGCCTCTGACACGGACACACAGCTTGCTGTAAACTCCACAGGGACTCTATTCATGCGTCCAGCTGACTCCCAGGAGAAAATCAAGACTCATTTACTGATCAGCCTTTCCAGTTTGTAAAGGAAGTGTTTACAGTTGTCAAACCTGCGAGGAAAACAGGCAACATAGGTAGTGTGTTTGCAGTTGAGGGAGTCAAATGCTTTTCACTTAAAGGTCCTGCTTTCAGTCCCTGGTAGTTTTGAAGGGTATGAATAATTTCAGTTGACATTCTCTTGGCTAGATATTTGCTGTGCTTGCATATTCCCATTTTAGAAGTATTTTATAAAAATATTTCAGCTGTTCCTGGGAATGAATTCGGGAGATAGTACAACTTGATCTGTGTTAAGTAAGTAAATCTCTGTGAAATGGTTCCCTCCGTACTTCAGAGGAGAGATTAGAATCTGGCAGCTAAATGTCACCTCTATCAAAAGTGTGCTTTCGTGCTCTCAGAAACACGTCTGGATTTGGTTTCTGAAAAACACAACCCTCCGTTCACATAATACTTGTTAGTTTGTTGGGTGACTTTTGCTATTTTTTGATGCATGCATGTTATTTGCTAAAAAAGAAAGAAAAGAAAAAAAAAGGAAAAATTAAGTTCTTTGAAGGTTTCTTGGGTAAATACAACGTGCTTTATCTTTCTGTGATAAATCAGTAGCTTATTTATTTTGACTATAACATCCAACATGTTTGTATAAGTAATAAATTTCAGCTTGGCTGATAGAGCACATCATTAGACTTGAAATACCTTAGCGATGTTTGAGTGTCAAAGTGCTCTGTTCTGGGATTTCTTTCTCCATCCCCACCCTTCCCCCACCCAGCAAAACCTTCAAATTTTTCTTTTTACAGAAATAATATCAATTTTCTGCCTATTTCTGGTACTTGCCTCTCAGGTCCCATTCTCTACCCCTGACAGGGTGATTTTTCTGATTTTCCTGCTGCCTTTGATTCACCTATTGTTCCAACTTCCTACAAGGCAAGAGACATTCAATAGATAGTATTCTGGGAGGCATGAATTTCAAGCAGTTTTTCTTGAGTTATGTGCCTGAGGTTGCATTGCACAGGAAAGTGTGAGATATAAAGATATTGCTCTAGTTGTCCTTGCCTCATGTAGGCAGATTTTTATTCCATGACATCTCCAAATCGGCAGGGTATGAATCGTGGGTGTTTTACATGAAAGGCAAATGAAGGGTTTGGTCCAAAAGAGCTCACTGCAGAAGTTCATTCTCACTGCCTTAGCCTTTTTTTATTGCCTTTTTCTCTCCTTTTTGCTGCTGTGCAGTATGATGGGAAGAAACAAGAGGTTGCTTTGAGGGCTGAGCTGTGTGAGCAGCAGAGTGGCTGATGTCTGAGCGAATGAGTGCTTGACTGGTCTTGCAGGGTGTCCTGTTTCTGGAAACAGATGAAAATTACTAATTTAAATAACTAGAGATGTTATTTTGAGATACTGTGAATGTCACTCCCCCAGCTGCTAAGGAATTAGCATACACTCGGCATCTCAAAATCAGTCACCCGTCTCGGGACAGCATGACAAGCAGCACAAACTTTTTATAGTCAGTAGTTGCAGCTCTTTTATTTAATTGTGGGTTAATAACAATTAGCCATTTCAATCTATGGCTTAATTTAAACACTAGATTGATTTCCAGTTTAAAGCACTATCCAAAATCCACTTTATAATTAATTCTTTGGATACTTCTGGGTAAAAAATAATATTGAGAGGTATAGCGGATTTCTTCCAGGGATTAATGTTATCGCTGGGAAGTGTCAGGCATACAGATGATATTACAACCTACTTGCTTTCTTCAGACATGTGTGCTATTGATTGTTTCATCGATGACTGGTTCCTAGCTGAGTTTCATTATACTGCACAGCAGAGGGTTGTTTGTTTTGTTTGGTATGTTTGACCTGTGATTGCCCTATGATAAATATTGGAGAAAGCGATTTAGAAATAAGAAGGCAGGAACTCCTGAAATTAAAAATAATCATTTACTTTTGTCACTCTTCAGGAGAGTCTAGTGAATGTGTGTGGTATGGTGTTGTTACCCTGCATTGGATTAAAGTCTGGATAAACTGGAAAGCCTTGTTTGGTTTTTTTAATAACTTTTAATACATTGATTTGAAAGAAGCAGATAGCATCAGAAACCATTGCTAATGGATCACTGAGCCTGTTCTCTCTGTTTGGCTAGCCTTGCACTGGCCCAATACAAAATGTTATCACTCGTTGGTTCTCGTGTGCTCTCTTTACTGGGCAGCTCTTGCTGCAACCGAGTGTTGCCCAGCATCAACTTCCTTAGCTCAGGAAAAAGCGAGTAAGTTCTTGTGGCCCTGCTGTATGCTGCCTCTGCTCAGCACAGCCTCCCAATGCAAAACTGGGCTACGGATGGAAAAGCTTGTGTTGCTCATGCCTGCACTCCCCTCCCTTTCTACCTACTTGTTCAGAGGTCACTGGACAGAGCCATGTCTCTAATAGCCATGCAGTTTTTAGGAGTGCAGATCTGCTTGTAAATGAAAATAAGCAGGGAAAATTGACTTGAACTTCATCATTTAAACCTCTACACTTACATTTTCTTCTAAACGCCTCTGATAATTTACAGCAAGACAAATAAATCAGCAGTCTTTCATTTCAATAAGTTAAAAATATTATCAGGCTGGCAGTATTTTGAGTGATGCTGCATTATCTGACTTTTTACTTAAGTGGTGTTACAATGTCAGCAGAGTAGTTTTTAGGGAATTTCTCTTTACAGCACTCCAGCCTCTCATCCTGAAGTGACATTATAGACCACTGAGCAAGAAATTCATCACTATAAGTAGGTACCATTTTCTGAAAAGATAGTTCCTACTCTTACCTTGAAAACTTTTAATCATTCATCTCCCACATTCAAACTTGCTATCACTTAATTAATCTTCCCAGTTTCACTGAAATCTCAATGGTGCCTGAGTAAATGCTGAAATAAGGGCAGCTTTGATGTTTGAAATCTGTAATAGAAGAAGGCAGGCGATGCTACTGACTTCAGAAAATATTTGAGAGGTCCTTCTCACACAGCCGGGGCTGCAGCATTATGCAGCTCTCCCAAGGGGCTACTGCTGTGCTACAACAGGAGAAGCCAGCACTGTTGTAACAGTGCTGCTCTGTGGGGAAAATGGGAGCAGAAATAGTTTAATTATCCCCTTGAGTCACAATTTAGAGGAATAGCTGCAGATATTAATGGGGACAGCAGTACAAAGAAGACTGTTGCATGCTTGTTCCCTCTCCTTTTGCCTCCTCTGGTTCTTTATCGTTTGAATTTGTACTGGAACACCAGAATAGCAGCATCTCCTGTATTCATTGCTTTATCTTTTATTTGTTTTCATATTTGTGGCTTTATTTGTGATTATAGCGGTGGGGTTTTTTGATACTTTCTCATGTAGTGAAGATAAAAAAAGGATGGCATGTTGTAATGAAATCCCATTGCATTTAATGCGTTCACTTAAATCAGCTGTACTTTGCAAAGTGCTGCTGCCATCAGCCACCGTGGGCAGTTTTCCAGGGGGGCACATGCAAGGCAGTGGCAGAGTTGGGCATCAGCCTGTGATCCCAGTGCCGTGCCCGCAGCAGCACAGGAGCTGTGCTGGTGGGCTTGGGCAGGGATGGGTTCAGCCCAGGACAGTGCCACCCTCTCGTAAAGGGGGCTGTATCTTTTGAACCCTCTCCTGCTGAATAATGCAGTTCTTTCTTCTGGAAGAGAGCAGGGCACAGGGTACAGACTGGACCTGTTCTGGGGGAAGCATGGCAATCTCTTTTCTCCTGGCCTCTACCTGGTGTGTTGCTTCCAGATCATTAATTCTCAGCATGTTGAGCAGGTTCTGCATTTGAATTTTATTGTCCAATTCCTAACCTTTACTCCACTTTAACATAACTGTTAGGTGGTTTCCCCAGTTTACTTGATACAACACATAAAATACTTTTTATTTTGCATTTTTTCATTTTGATATAATAATACTTATACTTAAAAACAGCTACTTAAGAAACAGTGATGACTTCTCTGGCAGCAAGTTGGAGTATGGGCACTGTCCAGATGGGAGCTAGAGGAAGGCCTGTTTAGCCAGTAACAGTAACAGTCAGTGGTTCCCAAAGAATTATTTCTCCGCTTGTTAGTAGAATGCTAATTCCTCTAATGTCATGTATAATAATGCTCATGCTGAACTACAAATTATCTGAGATGACTCCTTTATTTTTTCTGCTTTTGGATTGCTTATCCTGAACTACCAATTATCCAAGAGCAATATTTTTCTTTATTTTTCCTTTCTCTGGGTTTGTATACTGGAACACAGCATGTTTTCTGATGTGAAAATGTCATTTTACTATATCTCCTAGACCACTTGAGTCTTTTCCTGGGGGAATAAATGATCTTGCTAATTCTATCGTGCTTCAGAGGGTGGTTTATAGACTCAAGTCTCAAAGCCATATGGAGAGGTTGAGCCCCTCACACCCATGCTGTTGCATCTGCCCCTTGCACCCTTCTGGAACTGTACAGCATGAGAACTGGAGAAATTCACTGCTGTAGCAACCAGTTGCACGTGAGTTGCCAGTCTCTTATTTAGATAACTCACCAATTTAGCTGGTTTTGAAGTTCATTCTTCTCAGTCTCATAGGTCCTTGAAATTCAATCTGTAATGTGCAGCACCCTAACTGGTTTCAGTTTTGTTATATTATTCTTCTTTGGTTACTTTGTTTCCACAACTGGGCAATTAATATCTCCTTGGAGACCGCTGTGGTTGTTTTATGTGATCCATTGTGGGTTGCTATTGTAGTTTGTCTTGCCTTCAGTAGAAAAAAAGCCTAATCACTGAGAGTATAGGTAATATATAAATCATTAAATGAAATCAATGAGAATATCTAATAAAATCAAAGAACTCATTACTGTATTGAATATGAAGTAGGGCTCCATGCAGTCTTGCAGGGAGATGAACAGGAGGTGGGATCCAAACAGAAAATTTATGGTGTCTGTCAGTCCTTTGACTAGAAGACACCTGGAGGATTTGGGCCTTGCTTCTGACAAGTCTCTTATGTCAAATATTCTTTCTTCTATTTTAAACACAGTGATGCACATTGTGTCATTACAACTCATTTAGGTGCAGCAGAGCTTCAGCCCAGCAGAAATTTCCAGGAAATGTGCACAGACCATCATCTTTAACTCTGAGAGATACAAAAGTTGATCTTATAAAGTAGTTCAATGAGCCCATCTGCTCTTCAGGTCTCCTGCAGTATTGAAGTGCTGCTCAGTTTGTATTTTTTTGGAGTTTCCAGTCATGTGGATAATGAACGTGTCAAGTGAGACAGTGGTCTGGCTGAGAAAAAGCATGTTTGATCCAAAGTATCCTCACATCCAATTGATTTGCATAGTCTAGGTACTGGTGTGAAACTGAGTGCTGTTGATTTTTTTTTTAAATAAATTTGCCAAAGGTCATTTTTAGGCATCTTGTTTCTTATTCAGAAATCATCTGTAAACCTCTGAACTTAATCCTTAAACCCTCACACAAAAATACCAATAAAAAGATCATACTTGACTGCACCTCGGAAGAAAAAAATCCATTTTTTTTACTTGGCTTGCTGTGAGGAGTTGTATTTTTGTTCCATTTTCTTCAATCTGGCTTGCCTATTCCTAAATTCAGGTCTTAATTTTGAAATTTTCTGGCTCATATTTATTCCTGAACTCTAAGGGGGCTATTTGTGTAAGTGCAGAATCTTACTTTATAAGTATTCTGCATTCTAGTGTTATGATTTGGGTGCATAAAAGTCAAAGGCTTTGCCTGCACTTAACCTATTTTTTTTCCCTATATTAAGGGTGTTTAGAAGTAGCATCACTCATGACTAACACCACGTTGGTACAAAATCAGAGTAGAGACAAAAACAGAGTCAAAGTCTTCTTTTAAAAGGATAATGCTCTCTGTCCCATTCATTACTCTACATTTTTGATTAGTGAATTCACAGTCATCTCGTGTTTCTGTGCAGCTTGAGCTTGGATATTAGCCAAACTCAAAATGAACCCCTTTTGGCTTTGGGAAATGTAAAGCGAGTGTATGCATTCATTAAGGAAGAACAGCCTTTCCTCAGGGAGAGATGGACCTGGAGCAAGCAGTGTTAACTGTCTGACCTCAATAGATGCGAGGGTCAAGTCTATGCCACGTTCACCTCGAGTCAGAAGTTTAATGCAAGATGATGCCATTTATAGGTTATTTTTTTAAAATTTAATTGCTATTGTATACAGCTATTGTAACGCATATGGATAGTATATCCTTGACATGACACCATATATAAAAGAACATTTTTATGGAGGAATACTGGGAGTCCTTTGAGAGGGAGAAGTGAGAGTGGGGCTGCTCCACCAAGGCAGGAGATCCAGTACCCTGTGCACAGGGAGGGGCAATCACACAGCAGCAAGCCAGGCAAGCAGAACAGCACTGGGGACAGTGATTGTTAGACAAATGAGAGGTGACAAGTCAGGTCCAAGGTCAGTTTGGGAAGTCCAGTCAACAAGTCAGCAACATCAAAGAACAGAGCTGAGTAGGGAGAGGTCTGGCTACTGCACAGCCTGGGTGAGGACTGTTGTAGAGACCTCGTATAAGGCCAAAGTGGTCACGGACTACTGGTATACTCAGGGACATGAAGTTTCTCTCAGTTTCAAGCAGGGAAAGCACTAAGGAATTTCTTTGGATTATTGTATGTATTGGTAGTTCTAGCTCCTCTGAGAAAAATGTGCTTTGGCTTTTACTGCACGCTTAATCTGATGTCAACTGCATGTGAGAAATAAGGGGTGGTCGGTCACCTAGCATTTGCTCAATTATATTATCCTTTAATGAAGGTAAAATGTAAATATTTCAGTTGAGGTAGAAAAAGAAGAAAATGAAAGTGAACTGTGAGGTTTTACTATGCTAACTAATGCCATGAAAGGCTGTAATGTTTTTTAGCTTGTGGTGGTCTCAGCAGAGAATTTTGTGGTGCGTGTGAGCTGTGCATTCACACGCACATAACACGGTGGAAACCAAAGAGAACAATGTCATTCAAAAAAAGGGCAGGGTAGGATATTATCAAGGTAATACTAAGATGAGAAAATTGTATAGCTATGCACTGGAAAACAGGAAAAAATCTTTGCCTTTCAACTTTCCCAGTTGCCCCACACTAATGTCTAAGCTTGGGGATAACCATTGACATCCACGTTAAAGCTCCTCTGCTATTTCTCCTTCCAGCGTGGTGTTGGCTTGGTGCTGGCACATGTACTGTCTGTGCTTTATGCAGGGGGGAAGGAAGAGGCTGGTTTTGTTTTCTTTTCAAAAGACTTTATGGAGGGTTGTATGTTCTGGTGGGAAGGATACTTTTATCCCAGAGGAAGTGGCCCAAGCATATGTGGGTTTTTTACCTCAGGTGCAGGAACAGCTTCTAAAGTTGTCAGTATGATTGCTTGTGTGAAGGAGTTTTAATGTGACTGTGATGGTTTGCGGTATAAAAGCCTTGAGCTGCAGTTTGTTGGCTTGCTTTGCTCAGCATAGCACTGATGTTTCAGCAGGAGATAGGCATATATGATGCACAGTGATGATGAGGAAGAATTGCTGGGTGTGCTGCCTCATGTGAATTCTATGCCAGAGTTTTTCTGACAATTGCCAGGGAAAAAAGTTTCAAATACTACAGCTGATTTCATGGGTGTAAATTAAACCAGAAAGCTTCCACACGTTAATTCAGAGCCTGAACTTGTGAAGTTGCAGGAAAAAATTATTGGCAGAGCCTCTGTTTAGAACCAGCCATTGGAGGAGGGTATGGGAAGCATGGGCTGGAGATCCACCATCATCTCACTTCATGTGTTTGTCATCTGCTCCCTACTGGAGCTAACATGTGCGATGACAGTATTGGTGCTTGTGAGAAATACTTGTGGCAATTGATAAGTACATTTAATACATGAAAGAATAAATAATTAAAATGAGTATGTATTATGCTGTAGCCCAGTTTGAGAGAGCTTAAACACCATTTAAAGTAAGCCCTGATTTCTGACTTCTGCAGGACCGCCCAACATCTCTGCAGCACGTGTCCTGATTTGCATCTTAAACTGTGGATTATTAGTTCAGTGTGCATCTGCCTCCTACAGCAAATGGTACTTTCTGTTGCATTTTCCTCAAAATAGAGTGACTATCATGTCCTCCCTAAATATTGGCCCCTCCATAGGTGTTTCCCAACTTTTCCCAGTAAACTGGTGTGAAGGCAGGCAAAATGCAGATCAACCAGACTGGTAGGTAGTGATAGGGGAATAAGGAAGATGCATCCATTGAATGATCCTTGTCCTTGGCAAAGTACATAAAGCCTAGAGATGGTGTCCTGATGCACTACTGGTGCTCTGCCTGTTGTTACCTTTTTGGGGGGCAATTTTAAACAGCTTTGAGTCCGAAATACTCCCCAACTGTGCATGGTTCCAAGGTGTCTCCTTTCCAGTGCTGCAGCTCCCCCATCAGACAGTGCCTTAGTGCTTTAGAAATTACACCAGTTAACCTTCTGTCAGTTTGTCTTTGTTAGAGTGCTGTAAATCCCAGGCTCTCCTGGAGGTTCTCTTGATACCTTTCACATTCACTTGCTTTAAGCCAAATGGTGCTCTGTTCTACCAGTGAAACATGGAAACACTGCTGAAGTCGATAGCGTTAGCCTTGCTTGCTTTTTTTAATGCATATCTGAAATTCCCTACAGGCAAAAGAGTAGAGGAGATGCTGTGCCCTGTGGTTCACAGCTGAATACAAGCTGCTGCTTTGGAGATGCAATGGCTTATCTCCAAAACACAATAAAACTGAAGGACAGAAAAGAACAGGCAGATAATACATGTGTCAAGCATCTCTCACATCATTTCTGCCTTTGTCTTCAAATGTAGCTTTCCCTTTTGACACCAGATGAATGTAGTTCCATTTCGTAACTGGACAGGGTAAACGTGTTTCTTTATCTTGAACACAGCTTATGAACATCCCACAGTTTTTACTTTAAAGAAATTACTGGATCAAGGCCACCTAAAGTCAGTTATTTAAACATGACCATTTCAACACCTTTAATGAAACTGCCCTCCTTCAGACCTTACAGGTACTGTGTTAGAGAGCTGCAATGCACCACTAAGAAACTTGGTCAATATTTCTATGGCTTTTAGAAACTACTGGAAAATTTTGGGCACAGCTCCAGCTGATCTGGCAGAGGGCAATTTCTGTACTACTATACACTAGCATACAGTAGTATGAATCTGTACTATTCCACTACTATAGAAACTCCCCATATCTCCCTAGATTGAGTTCTACATTTAAAACAGGATATCGGGTAATAACCCAGCCTTTAGAAAAGGTATTAATGCATCATTTTTTCAGCAATGTTCATAAGATCATCTTGGAGATGCTGCTGGTTGTTTAGCTCTTCCCAGACAGCAATGACAGGGCTTATTGGGTTGACTGTCCTAGTTGCTGTAAGTGTGATAGGCCAACCGAAGTCCCTGAGACTAAGGCACCTTAAAAACATTCTACTATCTCTACTATTATGTTCCAATAAATGTATTTTCTTTTAGTTTATAACTAGCTGCCTACCTTTTTTTAAAAAAAGCCACCTCTGAGAACAGAGTTTGGAAAAGTTAAATCCTTTATTAAGTAGAAGAGATTGACAAAATGTTTCACAAAAAAACTCCTTTTCTGTGATTTTTTTGTGGGGTTTTTTAATTCATCACTGCCTGAGATGAAAGTATTTCCAATATCAAGCCACTATTTTTTTGTGATGTAGGATGGGTTTTGAACCTGCACTGTTGATTCTGAATCCCCAATCTTTTTCTCAGCTCAAACAGCAAAGATATCTGCATACTACCCAAAATAATTCTTCTCTAATGTCAAGTGTATGAGAAAGATGGTGAAGACCCACACAGCACTAGCACAGGTGTCACCAGGGAAACGGGCCTATTGTTACTAATGAACTAGAAGGAATAGCTCTGAAAGCAAATCCAGCTCAGCCCTTGGGCAGGCAAGCTGCCAGCAGTGGGAAGGATTTTAATAAACAAGCAAACAAAACCCCTGAGGTGGTTACGTGTGGGTGTTCCTTGCAGTCCTGCCCCAGGTCATGGTGAATCTGTCACCTGGGATGCCCAAACACTTTGTCATCCAGTGAAGTACCTCTGCTCTGAAGAATAAACAAACTGATTTCTTAGCTTTCTTTTCTCCACTCTGTTCCAGATCAGGTTTGTTTATCTATATATCTTTATAGTCTGCAGAAAATGAGGAAATTCGGATAATACAGAAGTGTGAATTGTTCTGTCACCTTCCTTTTTCCAAGGGGATCTCTTTGAGTTGTTATTTATCCTTTAGAAAATTATACAGTCTTTTCATTACATATCTGATATTACAAGGGGAATTTGATGTTAACTAAATAATAGACATCATAATGCATCTTGAAGGATACAAGTAACAGGTGAAGTGTACATTCTGCGTGATGAGCAGACAGCCAGATATGCAGCAGAGAAGCAACCAGCTTTACTTGGTTGCTCTAATTGCATATTTTTGATACCTCTGAACAATAGGAGTGAATAACTGCTGTCCTTTTTTCCAATGGACTCTATAATTGACAAATTTTTAGTATTATAGCCTTCATACTGAAGGGAAATCAATATATGAAGGAAGTGCTGAGTATATTGTTAAGGCTGTCCCTAGCTTTGATCAAAGAAGATCTGTAATTATTAGGAAAGCCTGCTATTAAAAATAAGGGTTATTCTCTATAATTAATGTTTTCATTTTCCTTAATGGGTAAAAAAGATATTATTTTTTCCCCTCCAACACAGGACTCTGCTCCTCCTGTAATTATTTAACAGTGGGAAACAGTCTCCAGCAATAGATCAGGAAATATCCTGGGACACTTAGTTAGTCCCTCAGCAATGGGTAGTTTGTGAGGAGGAAATAACATGCTGATTTGCAGTTATAATTGAGGAAAATTGCTCAAGAGGATTCTGACAGTACAGAAAATAGGCCAATTAGTTACCCAGCTCTGATCCTCCTATGATTCATGATTGCATCCATGTAATTTTGCTGTCACTTAAGAAGCAAGGTTAAGAATAGATTAGCTTATTTTAGCTGCCTCTTCGCTTACTCCTGACTGGATTTTGGGGAGGTAGGTGGGCAGGAGAGTGTGGAATTGTTGTTGGGGTTTTTATTCCATGATTGTGTATCTTGAGTCTAAAAACCAGGATTTCTCAGTGTTACACTTAACACGTATTTGTCATGGAGCTGTAGATGATGATTAAAACCTTCACACACAAACTTCTTTTTCAAAGATAAAACATAGCCTACCAGTAAGTTAATAACACTTTCATGCTGTTACCTTACAGCACTCTACAATAATCAATATTAAATAAAAAAGATGTCAAGCAAAAAAACCCCACAGCTCAGTAAATCAGCCAAGGGGAAGATCATACAGCTCACCCTTGAGCAGTACCCAGTGGCAATGATGCAAATGTAGAGACTTTAAAATGTTGGTGAAGCCACTCAAAAGGCAGCCCAAGGACACCCCTCCCTCTGAAATCCTGCTCCGTGCCTCCCTGGTGGCTCTGTCCCATTGTCTCTTCAGGACAGGGACTTTATTTCCACCAACCCATTTCCAAAATCCTGAGCACTGGCCCAAGCAGGGCTGTGCTGCCCTTTGCAGCACACTTTGGACAACATCTATAACTGTAGCTGCTCAGCAGATAGCTTGATCTATTGATTACCAGCTTCTAGCTGTCTTCTAGCTTACCTCTGCTTTCCACCACAGGGGGTTGTTTTTATCCCTAGGGGAATGTGGAGTAAAGGTAGGGCAAACGCTTGCAGGTTTCTATTTGTCTTGGAAGTGTGGTGGGCCCAGCTGAAATGTGACCCAAACTCATGTGTCTCTGTTGGCATCAGCAGTAACAGTCTGAGTCTGAAATCCTTCTGGACCCTACCTGGTACCTCACAGGTACCTTGTTAGCCAGGTGCTGCCCTAATCCATAGCTAAATCTGTACCTGGGGTCTATCTTAGATGTCCCCTCTTCCAAAACTGTATTATTCCTTGCTTGATAGATGTGTTGTCATTCTTATGCACACAACAGCTGGAATTGTTACTATCTCATTTATTTTATGAAATTTTTAATCAGAATTAAACATTTCCTAAGGAGAATAATGAATCATTCCAACTATTTCCATTAGCCAAAACAGCACTGCCACAATAGTGGTTTGGTTACAGGAACATATTGGAACAACCAAGCCATCCTCCCTCTTTTGTATATCCACTTTGCCATGAGAACTTGAAAAGTCAAATGTCAAGCAGTATGTTCCCCCCTGTGAACTCTGACCAAGCAGATACGCAGAAGGGATGATTATACATCATATTCAATAAGTAAAGATAGACCAAACACTTGCAGGTTTCTGATGTGATGCATGTCTAATGTTCAAATAGAGCTAATTGCAAACAAATGCAAAAGGGAAGAACTATCTCCAAAAGCACAATATTTGTTTGTTTTTCCTCCCCCATAAATACAGCGTGTGCCTCCTTGCAGGATTCAGACTTGCTTAAGCTGTTTGCCATTGTGCAGACAGGAGGCTGCTAAATTGGCAGAACCCTGTATTTTATACCCCTGACAGATAAAATACATTGCTTGTTCTGCATGGCAACACAAATCACTTGCTCGCACAGGCAGTTGTTCTTAAATTTCAAGAGCATTCAAGAGTTGTTGTGTTAGGGTACAGAAAGAGGAGCACGTGCATATTTTTCCGTGGGGAAAAAATATAATTCTTGGTTTCAAGAAAGCACATTTTAGCTACTAATGTCAAATAGCCACTATCATCTGTATAAAAGGCTAAAATTCAGACTGAGCCAGGCTTCCCACATACAAGTCTCCAATGCCCTTTTTTTGCAGGAACTCAGTAGTAGTGTCCCTCTTCATGGGGAACATTGGCAGGTGTAAATAAATGTGTGCACATAGCAAAAACAGGAATAAAAGCAAAAATACTATTTGGAGCTTTATATAGTTGAAAAGATGTTTTGATTTGACAACAGAAGTTTTGTTTTGTGACAAGTACCATTGTTGCTTATAGGTCATGTGATTTGCATTGACTTCTCCTATATATTATGTAGTAAAAGTTAAGGAATAGAACAAAAACAACTTACAGTTTGTAGCAAGTTAATGGTATTTCATTAACAAACTGTAAATAGTAACAGCATAAGCTAGATGTGAAACTGCTTTCACAGGCCATAAATGCTTAATGTTTATTACCAATAAAAGTCAAAGGAGCGTTTAGTAAAGCAGTTTACCAAACAAACATTAAATACTTTAATGCATTAGATTCAGTGGACAGAATCAGGTTATTTAATTAACAATGAGTAATCCGTTAGGGCTTTATTCACCACAAATGATCTGCAGCCTCACACATAAAAAGAGCTCATGGAAGCTGTGTAATGGTGGCAGAACAGCTCAGAGGTGCCAGATGTAGAAAGCCCCGGTGGGTGAAGAGTTCACATTTGCTGGTTCCAGACTGATACACCTTGGCCTTTGCATGTGTGGGCCTACATTTCATGTCTTTCTGGTAGTGTAAAGATTTTGGATAAATCACCATGAAAGTCTTTTAGATGCTAATTATCTCAATCTCAATTATGTTCTCAGTCATGTTCTTCTGATGTGTGGCAATTAAGCCCCTTTTTCTCCAAAAAACATGCAAAAAATGGCTAATGAGAATAATATCACATTTAAGATGTAAAACTCAGTGATAGAATCTTCCCAATTAGAAGCAACGTAAAATGAGCATTTGGAATGAAACTGTGATGCCCGCAGAGTCTAAGCTGACAGTTTCTCTGAATTTGGTGATCTTGTACTTGAATTGCAGCAAACGTAAAACATTATAGGAAAATAATTACCTTTGTTCACTGGTACTATGGGACAAAAATGATGCTGTCTGAGACTTTTGCATAGCTGGAGAAAGATGGAGATTTAATCAAAACTCAGCAGAAACATCTCCAAAGAGGATCTGTGTGCAGCATCTCAAAGACCTTCCTATGTGATGAATTCTTCCCTGAAAATGCCTATTTCTTCGTGATGGAAACTGTCTGGCTTAGGTTGGGATCAAACCTACAGAGAAGTGATGTTAGCTCAGGTGAATCCCACCAGACTTATGAGGAAGACTCTAGTTTGAAAATCCTATAGGCACCTGCTCAATGATTCTTGAGAAGGCAGCCTCACCCAAATATCTTCAGTTTTTGCAGGGTTGAAAAATTGGCCAATTTAGCGACCTGGAGGATGTATGTAGGTTTCATCAAAATCAAAGTGAAAGCTTGGAACTATAGAATAATTCCAGCAGAAGGTAAGACTTGTTTTATGTGTTGAAGCTTTACAGGTGAGAGAAGTTAGGACTGTAAAGAGCAGGATAGATATAGTTTGGAATCAACTTCATAACTTCAGAGATTTGAGACTTATTTCAGATTCTTCCATCTGATAGCAGTTTATGATCATAATCATGTGGCTAATGTTCTGTAATTCAATTACTGCACTGTTGTGAACATTAACAATTATGTAGCAGATCGGAAACACAGTGGGACAAACTGGCAGTATTCATATTTCAGTTAATTACAGCCTATTGCATAATTACTACAGATAAGTTACTGTTTAATCCATAGCAACATAAGAAATGAATTACAATAATTATGTGGCTAATACTGCCTCTTGAAACAAATAAAACATACAAAACCAAAATTATAGCAAGGTTACAGAGGACCTAGTCTAAGAAGCATGTGCTGTTTCTTCAAAAGAATACTGGTTGTTGAAAACTCTAGGTTTGTGTTGCTTTCTATTTCAGATCTTCACTTTTGTTCAAAATCATTATTAAAACCTCTTTTGAAATATTTGAATTTGTTTAGCTTTACTATAATATGTGTTTCCTACTTAAAATACCAATGGTTTAAAATTCCCACCATGGCTTTTGTTAACACTAAGTGATAACATTGGTTCACTAACTTAATCCAGTTCATGACCTCACACTCTGCTGTGGTCACTGACCATCACTTTTGGCTCACAATGAAAACAGCAGTGATCTGAGGTAGGTTGTCCACTGATTCATGCATGTACTGTGATGTATTGTTGGTCTTAATCAACAAGTTACCACCTTCAGAAATTCCCATTTTTTTCATCGTATCTCACTCAATGTCAGAGTAAATTGCATGATTGATGTTCTAGTCTGTTTGTCAAGGAACTCATGCATTCCCTTTTTAAAATCAATATTTAAGAATAAAATAGCTCTACAGTAATTTGTTTTATCAATGTAAGTAAAAATATTGTTTAATGTTTCACCTGAAGAATTAACTCTTTGAAGATGAAGTGAAAGGTAAAATTGATGTAACTGATGACAACTTTGCTGGCTTAGCATTCCTCAGATGTGCTGTCTTTATGCAAGAAACAGGGCAAAAGTGAAACTATTAACTTCTGCTGAACAGCGTACAAAAAAGTCATACGTTCCAAAAACATGGATGGTGAATTACTGGAGAGACCATGAAAAGTAGTTGTTTTACTTTGTTCTCCAAATTGCAGAGATTCAAGTCATGGAAGTATAATTTCCTCTTCCTAGAGGGAAGAGCTAAAATGTATTTAATTAGCTTTAACGCTAAAGAAAATGAAACGGCAATTCAGGTTCAAATTGCAGTATGCCTAAAAAGGCTATGAGCAAGACTGGAATTTGTAGTTGGACATATGCTACTTCAATCCTCTGCTGAAAGTTTAGAAGTACATCAGGATGACAATAGATCCCTTGTCTGGTAAAAAAGCCAGTCCTACCAGTCACCTTCACTCCAGGTGTTAATGTTTCTGGTGGAACTTCCTAGCTGAAAATACAGATTCCTTATAAGTTTCCAGAAACTTCCAGTGGCAGGTGACATTTCATTGGAATGGTTGGTTTCACTAATGACTTGCTCTTGTTTGTTCTGCCCTTGGGCTTGTGCAGAGCATCACTGTGAGAGTTCTGATGACAGCGTATGTGCTTCCATCAACATAAATGGTCTCTGAGAAAGATTCATTTCTTGTGCTGCATTTTTGTTTTTCTGGATTTAATATAAAATTGAATCCATCTAATCATAGCATGTTGCCTTGACCTCCTTTTAACAAAGGTATAATTTTGTTAGGACTTATTATTACGGTATTTATTTTTTAATTCCTGTCTGAATGATGTAAATTGAAAGCACTCTCTTCTAATTTGCTCTCAGTCACCAGACAGATCCTGAGTGATTAAGGAGTATTTAAGTGCAAATACAGCTGCTGAAGACACCGGCTCATTTTCAGAGCTAATGTGAAAGTACTGGCATGTACAAGGAGCAATAATCCCCTTATGCATAAATGTCCTCAGGTTCTTATATTTTCTTTATTGTGGTGTCCTTAACTGCTTTCTGTCCTCACTTGTCATTTTGGTAACACTGACCCCACCAGTATCATTTGGAAAATGCAAACTTCTGTTCAAGGATGCTTCAAAGTCAGACCAGGACTTCTGAAAGAACCAGAACCACTCCTCCTCTGATCAAGGTCCGAGTCTGATTTTGGCTGGTTGATTGTCTTACCCATTTACTATTTTCACATAAACCAATGTTCTCTATTTTTACACTGTAGAAACTGTTAGCAGTTAAAACATAGCCAAAATAAATTGGATTCTTCTAATGACACTCAGTGTGTTTGTGCATGTCGGTTTATGTATATAGAAAATAATCAGTATATGGAGAGTCCATATTTTCCTGTGGATAATTGTTCAGATTCCAGGGAAGTTGCCCAATATTTGATGGATGCATCCTCAAATTTTCATATCTTATATATGTTGTACTCACATATGTTGTACCTATACAGTTATTATACCTCTGTCTTCTACCTGAGTCTGAAAACACTTCTCTTACTCTGCCTGATGTGTATTATAGGGTTCTCTAATACTGTCAGTAACTGCAACAAATAGTTGGATTAAAGTTCTGACCTGCAGTTCTCTTCTGCTGTGCAATAATTACTGGTTGAAGTGAGCCACCAGGAAGGTTTATTTTTTTTGGGTGGTCGGGTGGTGCAGACGGGGGGATGGACAATTGTCTTAAACAATGGTTGAGCTACAAGACACCAGCTTACCCTGTATCTAGCCATGTTTCCCATGAGAAGCCTGGTGATACAGGTTCTTCATCATCATCCAAGATGAGACCCTCACTTCCTCTAGCTTTTCTGTAAATACATTTTTGAAAAATTTCAGGTGAAAAAGCATTCACTGTGCACAATTCCCCCCACGGCAGTGGTGTTAGGTGTTCAAGCACACGTGTATCTGACACAACACTGTAATTTTCAGGCCAATAAGAGGAATGTTCCCTAATGAAGCAACTCACTTTGCCTATATTTTTACAGATAACACAACCGAAGAAATCTAACCTGATTACTACTTTTAAGGTTATAATTCTGTCCTTCACTAAATCAAGTCAATTTTATTAACTGTGATCAGAAAACAATATTTCATTGAAAGCTTAGTTGAGGTCTTGATTAATATTCTGCTCCTTGAATCAGATATGTCTTTATTTAGGATCTGGTTTTGCTGAAAAATTTAAAATGGTCTTTACTTGTGAGTGCTCAAGCTTTGTTTGATTTGCATGCTAAATCTCAGATAAGCACATAAAACTCTGTTAGGAAACACTGGATATGCACAAAATAGATATGCAAAACTTCAGAATGAGTGTTTAGACTCTCTGAAATCTCAGCCTTGTTATTATAACTTGCAAAGTGTAGTTAAATGCTTATGTCAGTCACCAAAAAAAATCATCAAAGTTTGATGTGCAACCAGGATTATATGGTTAAAAGCTTATCCTGTGTGTTAGGAAGAATCATTTTACTATTCTTTTTGTCAGGACCTGTGTGATTAAAAGTTAGATTCACACACATTGTTCCATGGGCAATGTGTGCAGTGCCTTCTGAGCAACAGATTAAAGAATCTTGGTATTTTAAATACTTTTTTCTTTACAATGTGAATCACATAATCCTCTCTTATCCATTTTAATAAGTTCAGCTTTATGCTGATCTAGTGACTGAAAATCTGATAAGGATTATAGAAATGTGTTACGTTTATGTTAAATCACTAACACATTGCACTTGGAATCAGACTCCAATAAAATTTATGGAAATAGATGTGGTTTTTTTCCTTGGTCAGTTTTGAAAGCACTGATACCTCATCTAAGACTATTGTATCATAGCTTCCAATTATAATATAACTTGTTATGATTGTACCTGTTATGACTGCTTCCCTGGCTAAGGGCTCCAAATTTTTGGCTCCCTGGTTGTGATGGGAGGACCAGAGAGTATTTGCATACAGACTGGTTGCTGTTGGCAGTAGGAACATCTTTGCAGGTAGTGCAGAGCAGAACAAGCCCATCCTCCTCCCTCTTCATCTTTTTCAAGTTCCTTCAGCTTACAAAAATCTGTCTGCAAGTTTCCTAATCTTGATGCTTCAAAAAAAGCCATAGCTTTGTTTTTCATTAGTTCAGTGATGGGTGCAGACAGATATTCAGAGGGGTATGGAGATAGGTTGGATTCAGAAACGTGAGTCACGTAAAACTGGAGATGTGCGAACTCCTTTGGCTTTATTTAATGTCTGCCATGCTTTTCTTGTGGCTGTAATCTATTATTGAAACTATGAATACACTTGGAGCAACTTCGACTTGGCTGCTTGTCAGAGCCTTGCTCCCCTCTGCCTTCTCACCAGTGCCTGGAGGGAGCTGCTTGGGCACCAGCTGCTGCAGGGACTCAGCAGGTGAGGAGAAAGTTAAATACTGATCTATTGCTCAACAGCTCTGACAAGAAAATTGCCTTAAATAGGAGCTGTATCAGCATATCTCCCAGCTGGCCTGGAGGTGTTCTCACACTTTGCTGCCTTCACTCCCCCTGAAGCAGTGGTGTGCATGCAGACCCTGATGCTCTGTCCCCACGGCTGCTCCAGTCCTCCCTGTGTTCTATGCACAGAAATGGGAAGTGTAGCTCTGGGCCGAATCTCCTCCGTCATAAGGCATACACTTACCATGGATAAAGTGGTATCATTCCTGTGTTGTCTCAGTACTCTTCCTCTCAGGCCATGGAGAAAGGCAGGATGCTGTTGTTGTCCTGAAAGCTGGGTCCATTACCCGGTGTGCAATAATCCACACAGTCCATGCACTTGCTTTAATTTCAAGTTTTACACAGAAAAGGGAGCTAGGTGGTATTCCACAAAGCTAGCTCACCTTCCTGAAACACAGAGGCTACTTTTATACACAGAAATATGTAAAATTACTGTATCTCTAATTATATTCTATCACTCAAATACATGATTGGTTCATTAGTTCTTTGCTTCCCTTTAAAGTGGCAGCACTTAAAAATGTCACCACGCACGCTCAAAGGGTAGGGGACTTTTTTGTTTGTAGTGGTCCCTCTAGACTGTGTGTGGTTATTCTAGTATGCTAATAGTATGCTAACAGTATGTTAATAAGGTACATCCAATTAGTCAGTATTTTGTACCCACTGCTCAAGGCTATAGCCATTTTCACCAAGATAAGTTGGGGGAGTTATTCACTCTCATGCCTTTCACTCCTCTTGCAGGCCTCTTTCTCAAGGACAGGTTGTTGACTCGTAAGGACATATTTTTCTCTGATTCTTACTATCTTAGTGTTTAGCAAATTCTGTACTTATTCTTGTCTCTTTGTTATCTCTTATGTGATTTCTCCCAAATTTTTACTTTTTTTTCAATTAATAACCTACATCACTGTCATATGTAAAAGCAAAATACTCCACAGTGACTTTAGATTTCTAGGCTCCTACATGTGCTGTTGCCTGACCATTTTATCTCTAGATGATTTTGCAAATAATACGAGGGGATTTCCAGCCCCAGATAATCTCAAGAGACCAGATGTGTTAGTGCAGCAAGAGAGCTCGAGCACATCAAGTTTACAGTAGTGTGCAAGCACCTGGTAGAAATCAGCCCGGAGCTGTGGTATTTCCAACCTTAGCACACAGCACTGCAGGGGTAGATAGCAGAATCAGTCTGTGCTGATCCCCCTGTGAGCTTTTGTTAGTGGTGCAATGAGTCGTGCAGTGCAGGTCTCTGATGACATCCTGGGCAGGCATTCTGAGGCTGAGGAACTCTCCAGCAGCTCCCTCCCAAGCTCTGCTCAAACTCTTTTCTCTGTAACAAATGCACTGCACCTCCTTAACAAATGCATTGTATCTATATCCTGATACTTGGGGGCTTCTGACAGGACACTCAGCTTTTATCGGGTTATGCCAATATTTATTACCCAACAGTCTCACTAGAAAAAATCTCCCTATAGCTGATAGATAAGAGATTAAAGGAACATTTCTGCCACAGCCAACCGCTTTGCTTATTTCTGTTCTCCCATCCATTGGGTCTGGAGTGCTCTCTGTGGGCTCAGATTCCTCTAAGGTTCAATTTTATCAGTTTCTTCCCAGGTTGTTTTTTTGTGGATGCTTTGCATTGCTGCTCTTCAAGTGGAGAACTGAAAGTGAAGCCTGAAGAACCCACAAATGTCTTCCACATGAATCTGAACATTGATGAGGAGGGAATTTACACACGGAGAAGCCAAATAATCCATTGCTTTCACTGACAGTAAACGCACTACTACAGAAGCTTTTCCTGAAATAAGAGGGTGTAAATAGAATAGCTATAAATAAATGTGTCAACAATACATTTAACATCAAATGACCACAAATCTGCATAAGTAAAACATGAAAAAAAAGGACAACCTGGATCTGTATTCTCATTCATGTATGTAGCCTTTGCTCAAGTACATGGGCCAGTTAGTCAGCAAAGAAATGCAAGTGATTGTCATGTGTGAGTATAGGGTTTGGTATGAGATTAAGTCCATTTAAATAATGTAATTATATCACAAATGACTGCGTGGAATCAGTGTTTATAGTGGAGACCTATGTAATGTAGCTAATAATGAATAAATCAGCCATATAACCCTTGCCTGTCAGTCAAAAATAATGATTATTAGGTCTTTTTAATTTGTATGTGATTGCTTAGTAAGACTGAGCACTTAATTCTGTTAAAGAGATAAAGCTGTTACAGGAATATAGGACCCAAAGGATATGTATTAAAAGATGTTTCCACTGTAATGTAGTAAGCAAAAATCACTGCATTCAAAGCAGCCCTGTCTCAGGCTCTGATGCCTCCGGGGAAATTTCTGCCTCCTTTTCACCTTGGTGTTTATAAGCTGTGATGCTATAGTTTCTTAGGGCCTAAATCAGTATGAAAAACACCACCCGCCACATTGTGCAGGAGGCAAAGGGGGAGACCAGAACTGAACTCTCATTCAGTGCCAGAGAGAGCTGGAAACTGGATTACACCCACTTATCTTGGTGTGGGGGAAAGCTCTTGGGTTTTGCCTAACACCGAGGCAAAATATCAGGGTTAACCTTTCATGGGAAAACCTAACTGTGCCCATGGACTCCTTCCGATACTAATTAGCAAGCACTTGAGGGTTGATTGTCACCTTGGTAAAAAAGGGCCAATGAAATTGCAAGGTGATGGAGAACTACTCCTTCCAAATCAACTATCCTTGCCTACTGGTGTCTTTAAAAAACCCTGCTGTTTTTCTAGGCGGTTCTGCACCAAAAATGGAGATTCTTGTTTTGGTTTGCACCAGGTAAATGCATAATTGCTTTTATAAACAGCATTTAATTAGTCAAAAAACTAATAAGCTACAACTAGTTTTTCTGAATGATTTATAGCATCTTCTAGTCTGTCATGTCAGTTGGGGAGCTGTAGATTCAGATTTAAAAACTTCCTGTAAATCATACACAGAAATTTCCTCAATATTATGTGTGTGAACCATGCTTTTGTTGTTCTACAGCAATAACCCCTCCTGGGCTTTGGATTACGTTTTTATTAACGACATATTTCCAGGTCTCATAATAAGTGTCCTGAAATGCTGGACCATAACCCTGCAGTCTTGTTATCTATGGGAAAAATAATTTATGTAATCTTATGTGTTTCTTGACTAGTACTAACAATATTTTTCTTGTCTTAGAGCATGTGTAGTTACTAATGGTGCTTGTCTGATACAAAGGATGGCATCATTAGCATTTTAAAGTGCTTCTCAATGCTTCCAATTTTTTATTATAAATTATATCATGCATAAAGCACACCTGATGGTACGGTCTAACAAACCAGCACTGCCAGCACTCATCTGCAATGGCTTCACCCACTGTCAAATTCAAGCCATTGAAAATCTGCTCTGAGAGTCTTAAAAGCTCTGAGTTTGGCTTAGAATTAGTATTTTTTTTAATATTACATTCTTGCCTTTCTTTCTGTGCAAATGTGTGTCTGCATATGCATTGCTGTGGTGAATGCATGTGAATGTGTAAAGGTTAAATGTATGGATGTGAATACAGATAAATAGTTTGAACACATTGAACACATGTTGACTATGCAGCACAGAATATAAGAACATTGGTGGTACAATTAATGAAGCAATAATTTGTGAAGGACATCCTGATTTCACTGATTTTCTGCATGAATAGTGCTTCGCTTTCTTCTACCAGAATTATCTGAAGTCTCTTGCTGAATTTTACTAGCAATGTTGCTGAGGTGGTTTTTGGTTTTTTTTCTGAAATGACTAATAAAAGACATCCTTGAAGTTCATGGGAGAACAAACAAGAAAACAACTGAACTAAATAGGGCTGTTACTGCCTGGGAAGTCATTTTGCTATGGATAAAAGGTCAGAGTAGCTTTTTGTCAGTGCATTTTCCTGTTGGGAATATTTATCATCTATAAAGTGCTGTGTCTGCGACCTTTGTGAGTATTTTATCAATAACAAAGAACTGAATAATTCTACCATTTTTGAAAAACCACTCATCTATATTTAAACAGTTAGGAGGAGAAAATCTTTGTGCTGAGAGCTTTGGAGGCAAGTTGCATGCAGTAAATGCTGTTTCTTATGGCCATTAATAACTCGTATTTGGTTGAAGAGGCAGGAGGATGTATATTATCCCCATGTTTTATGTTTTACGTTTTATATGTTTTATGTCTACAGGTTTATGTTCACTTTCTTATGAACATTTGTCAGTCATTAGCACAAGTGACCAAATCACTGTGATGGGATGCAGGGCACTACTGCAGAGAGTCAGTGCTGTAACATAGGCAGGAGTGTGAGCTTGGCTCAGAACAGGTTCTGCCCAAACTTGGTGTCACCATGAGGTTGCCTCAGACCCCGAGTCCTCCCAGTGACTCTAGCAAATGTGAAGGAGGTTTAATCCAGACTGAAGCCAGGTCCTCAGTCTGAAACCTGTAGAGAGAGGGCAGCAAAGCTGGTGAAGGGCGTGGAGCACAGGTCTTCCGAGGAGCGGCTGAGGGAGCTGAGAGTGTTTAGTCTGGAGAAGAGGAGGCTTGGGGGAGACCACCTTGTTCTCTACAACTACCTGAAAGAAAGTTGGAGTGAGGGAGTGGCTGGTCTCTTCTTCCAGGTGACAAGCAATAGGACAAGAGGAAATGGCCTCAAGTTGGACCAGGAGAAGTTCAAGCTCGGTACTAGGAAACCTTTTTATACAGAAAGGGTGGACAGGCATTGGAACAGGCTGCCCAGGGAAGTGAAGTGGTGGAGTCACCGTCCCTGGAGGTGTTCAAAAAAATGTTTGGATGTGGCCCTTGGGGACGTGGTTTAGTGGTGGACTTGGCAGTTCTGGGTTGATGGTTGGACTCTATGATCTTGAATGTCTTTTCCAACCACAGTGATACTATGATCCTAAACCCTTATTCAGGCCAAAGACTACTGCTGTTGCTGTGTATTTTTGAGGTGGATAATTTCCACAGAAAGGCGTGTGATTATTCTAATTGTTTCATTCTTCATTCAGTGCAGTTTATTCAGCTGGTGGATATATTTGCCTATTCTGTCTTCTACCCTAGAGCATCAAGAAATTTGAATTTGGATGGAAAGCCTGAGTGTTTTCAAACATACTATTAAGTAACTTCATTGCACATCAGAACTTAATTTTCACAAAGAAAATCTGAGGATCTGAAGGAATTTGCAGGAGACCTAGAATATTTAAGAGCATCCAACCTGATTAAATTTGAGAAATTTTACTAGCAAGAGCAGGCAATTTACAGGGTTACTTAAAATTTATTTTGGGGGAAAATAACTTGGTCCTAATTATTGTGTTTTGAAAGTCAAAACATGTTTGTACAGGGGGAGGAGCACACTGGAAGAATAATTAAAAGACTGCTTGTATTATTAATAATCTGATTAAACAGAAATGAACACTCAACTAGCTTCTAATTTTAAGATTGATTGCAGTGGGTTCACTAATTAACAGGCATTGACTAAACCTGCAAGAATTACTTGCTTTTTGCAACTTTTATCAGAGGCAAAGCTGAGGTAGGACCACACTCATTAAAAGCATAAATAGCCACAGCCCTTGTACTTCAAATAGCCAAGCAGCAGCACTCAGCTACTCTTCAGTTGTCACAGGTATTGTCATGAATGTAAGAGAAGCCTGTTTTTCTGAATCAGATGATGTAGTTTAACACTATGCATTGTGGTGTTTAATCAGGTAGGTGTGATAGCATGAATTAATGGAGCAATAGTTTGGGAATATCACTTAGACCAGTGCATGCACAGGCACTCTGTTATGATTAAAGATTATGAAGCATCTTACATTTTTTTTGTGGTTTCTTAAAATGTTTTTTTTTCCCCTCCCCCGGCTATTATCCATTCTGATATTTGGGCTAACAAAGTCTGACATGTAATGCTGTAGCTCAGGACTGCGTGGGGGCAAGTCGGGAAGGGGAGCTGTTGTGCAGAGGGCTGATGGGACAGCCAGGACGCTTTCCCAAATACAGGGGTGTACAAAGGTATTTGTTTGCTCAGAGCGAATCATATTTTTAGAGGAATGCCAGTGTATCCACAAGCATACTTTGATGTTATATGTATAAAGCTACATGCCCAGAGCTACCACTTCGGGCAAAGCATTTTGAGGTTTCTTTCTCTGTGCAATGAACAGGTTTTGTTGTAGAAGCTGAAGGAAGAGATATCATGCAGGCAGTTGAAGCTAAAATCTCATTGTGAGTGGTGTAACATGGAGACAAAACTGAGACTTCTAGAAGTGGAACAAGGCTCATTTGCTAACAAAACACATTTCGGGATGGTATCTAGCTGTGTCTGTGACAGCTTGCTCAGTTTCTTCCCTCCAGTAGCTCTGAAATGCTTGTGTGGATGTTGAAACTGGGCTGTGTCCTAGACCTCAAGCACTTCATATGGGCTTTGAAGAAATAGGAAATGAGCATGTGAGGGCAGCTTTGACAGCCCGGCTGGGTGGCACAGCTTGTTCTCTTGCTCTCAGGGAAACATCAGGTTTAAAGAATAAGCACAACTGTCTTAAGCCTGGGCTGCAGGCATGAAGACATTTAAGTAAACATGTGAATAGAGAGGGGGTTTTTTTCCTCACTCTCTAGCAAAATAGGATACATCTTGATTTTTTTATTTTCCAAAGCTTCTATAAAAGCATTTTTAAACATACTGGTGGAAGTCTAAGTTAAAGACTGCCAGTGATTACATTAGTGGAAGAGTGAATGCAGTCCATAACTTTTCAGAGAACTGATATCTTGAAATATTTTTTTTTTCTGGTCAGGTAGCATGACATTTTTTTCCCCTTGATATTTGTTATTTGTGTGTTTCTAAGACAAGCATTATGAGTGTATTAGGCATAACATAAATGAACATAAATTTCCTGCCACTCACTAAGCACTTGTGGAAAATTATAATACTTTATAGGCAATATTAAGTTAGGGGTGCCAAAATTACATTAATGTGTCTCATTTTTAACATTTGAATTCAGCTCAGACAGGGTCTCAGCTTAAAGTGATGACCAGCTGCAAATATTATCACAATGTATGTTTTCAGTGGTAAAATCTTAACATGAAAAGCTCTCAAGGAAAACAGCAAGAACAAAATTCAATAAAAAGGTAATTTGGGGGGAAATTATGATTGCTTCCTAACATACAGCTGTAATCTACTTCTGTATTTTAAGTTAGAAGAAAAATTAAATTTTCTAAAGCACATATTCCCTCAAAAATGTTATGGCTGTTTTATAAGGAACATAGCAGTTCAGAAAACAGAGAATACTGAGGATTATGTTTAAATCTAGCCAACCATGACAAGAACTGAAAAGTTCTATGTGAGTTTTTCTTACCATTATTTTTCATGTGCTGAGAGAGAAAAATCTAGCAAAAATACTACCAGAAGAGTAACAGTACTTTTATGCATTCACCAAAAGCCATTAAACATCCTACAAGACTTCACATTTAACTTTTTAATAAAGATATAGGAATAAATAAAAGTATATTGGTGTAAATGTAGAAGGTTGGTGGAGGTTTTTTGTGTACATATATACGCACACATATATAACAATAGCACTTGAAGGGAGTACAGTGACCTGCTGGATTCAGAACTAGAAAATGAAAGCCTAGGGTACGTAAACAGTACTGTGCTGACTACTTAATGGTGGTCTCTAAATCATAAGGCTCAGCAACTCCTGCCAAACTACTCACAAATTATTGAAAGGGATTCTGTGTCATTTCTGTGCAACCAGATTCCCAAATCTTCTAGAAATTTGCTTTATCTTACAGGTGAGAAAATACAGAAAAAAAACAAACACAAAACAAAAAACCCAACACAAAACAAAACAAAAAAAACACCACCACCACCAAAAAAACCCCAAACACACCCAAAAAACCCCACAACCCTTCAAAAACAAAACAGAAAACAAAAACAAAACCCCAAACCTTTAAACTATGTGCTAGAAGTAAAAAATAAGTCACTAACTTTCCAGCATTTGTTTCTGTATTCCTGTAACACTTTTATGATTGGGTTTTAGTTGATTAATGTTTCCAGAAAATTACTTTCAAGGTTATGTGAGTGAGCAACATTCTTACGGCAACATCTGGAAGAGCATTATTCTCCTTGGTGAAGCATCTGTATAAGTATATAAGCAACCTACTATCCTAATAGATTTACACAAACTTGTCCAAGCTACTGACATTTATTACACACACTTTCTATTTGAGTTTTGTCCTGAATTTTAGTTTTAAGCTCTTTGTGAAAGGAACTGTCAGCTCCCCTGATTTTGCAGCTCCTAAAGTCATACACTTCTGCTCCTGGGAGCACAGTTGTATCACTGTGAAAGGAGCATCACTGTTGTGTTGAAAGTGCTTGCACAGTCACTATTTGGGAACATAAACACTGTTGTGTGATTTATAGATAATGACAGTTAGTGTGTTTTAAATTCTTAAAAATTGTTACTGGATTCTGTTTACAAATATTGTAGTTAATTTAAAAGGGTGTAATTCAAGCAAGTTCAAGGGTGAGCTAGAAGTCAAGATTCACCAATACAGATTGGTGAAAGCTGGTGAATCTGAATCATCCCTTCTCACTCTGTCATTGAATTGACCCCACTATATAAAATTAGAAATAACCCATGATGTCTGGAATTTAGCTGGATGCTATATAGGAATTGTGGTCCCAGCAGCTTGCCTGGAATAGCTGCAGAAAAGGAAATAATGAAATAAAATAGCTGTAGTCACAGACACTTTCCATAGTGTTCTAATGACAGCAAAGTGCAAACAAGGAAAAAAAAACCTGAGCAATTTGAGACAATATGTCAGAAACTGAAAGTCAAGGAATGACCCTCCCAAACCTGTTTAATACTGTTTGACACAAACTATTGTTTGATCTCACTTGTCAGTTTTACAAGACACACTTTCAGGCATCTTGAAATTCTTGTCATTTTGAAGCAGCATTTTTGCTGCAACAATTCTTTGGCAAATGAATCACAGAGGTAATTAAGAAAATGGGTCTGTGCCATTGCCAGCCAAAAGGAAAACATCTAGGAAACCATATGAATGCAAACTTTAAAAAAATAATTTCAGAATTCCAAGGCTGTATTGAGATTCTCATGCACTTGACTGCTTTTGATGGCGGAGTTATACTGGTAGTGATAATTCACCCTGCTCCCATGTTGGGTAGTTTTGTATTAGATGTCTGACAGATCCCGTGTGTCTAAAATCAATCGAGAAAACTCAAGGACAAGTGTCTGCTGTGCACGCACAGTTAATCTGCAGAGGCTTGATTTTTTTTTATTTAATTTTTTTCTTCTGACCAGCAACAATAATCATAGCTCATGCAACAGTTACTTTTCTGGAATGTGGTACAATATGTTACTCTTTTTCTAAGCTCATGTTATTTTATTATAAATAATCAGTAAAAGAGACTAAAATTCTATTCAGTTACATATGCTTCAAGCCATTAAAATTACTTAGGGTGCCTGCAGCAGAAGACATGTCTTTGCTTGGTGTATATATATGCATGCACCACCACTTGTGCAGTGTTTTATGGTGCTACCATGATAGATTCCTTGGTGCAAATCATTCTGAATCAGTCTGCTGATTATTTGCCCATGTTTTGGAGTCAAACTCTGAAGAGCTTAGTCTGACTTGCTGAAAAAGTCTTGTTTGGCTACTCAGTTCTGACTCTGAGAATATTCATGATGTGATGCAAAATCCATTTAAATCATCAGTGGATGCTCTGTGTTGGGTAAATATGAGATCTGTTCCCCACAATGAGTATATTCAGAGATTTCCTCTTGCTTTACCACCACTCCCATGACGTGGGACTAAGCCTCCTGTTTCGTGAATTGGTCCCTCATTTTTTAGCTATCCTGCCTTTTTTTGTCATCATACCCATGTAGTACAGGACTTCAGCTGAAGCAATGCCTGAAGTTGTACAGGATGAGTTCAAGTCTCACCAGCTCTTCATCTCTACCCAAGTCTAGAAGGAAAAAGAGATGGGAATGTCTAGATGGAATAACAGTTGCTGTTGTAAATATGCATAATTCTTTGTATTTGCAGACCCAAGAAGTCTGGGTAGGTGGGTAGGTTTTTATATAAAATAATTTTCATTGCATCCAACCAAAGTGTCAACTGTTTTCAGCGCATATTGGATTGTAGGGTAGTTTACTTGAAAACTCTGGAAACAGCCTAGCTGCAAAGAGATACTTAAATTCCCTCTCTTCTTCTCCCCAGGGATTATTTAGTGTTTAGTTTCTCAGAAGCTTAATAGAATCTTCCTTAACAATAAATTTTAATAGGGTGGTACTATAAAATATCAAAATACCAATATACATTTTCTAAATATTTAACAGGATTCTCTTGCTCAATTATTTAGATCACATTCAGAGCTCCCTTGAAACAAATTTAAAGTTTTACATGGATTTTAAAAAAAAGCACATTGTAAAGTAAACTGTACAAACATATTTGTGTACCGACAGTGCTGAACACAGAAAAAAATTCAGTCAAACTTCCAAACGGAAATTCAAGAAATTTTTCATGTGCTGAATCAGATAAAAACTACTAGAAACTACAAAGAGAAACTAGAAATGTTTCATTAATGTTTTGGGTTTTCTTTACCACTATGTCTTGTTTCCTTTTTTATCCTATCAAACATTATTCTGTATATATTCTTTTCCTTTTGTAGTTTTGTTGACAGCTCTTAAAATTAAAAAGGAGAATTTAATCTGGGCCTGTGTGTACTGGCAATTTTAGGTCAGACTTTTATTTCAGAATATTTTACCCTTTGTAAATAATTTCCTTATGTTGGAGCAAAGCTATGACATCTCTGTAACAGAGCAGTGAAATAAGACTGGAAGGAGAAAGCAGGCAGATGTTTAGGTCTTCTCTGTAGGCAGGTAAGAAGAGCTTAGGCAGCACGAGGACTAAGAAAAATGTGGCTTGTTTTCTTGCTGCCCCTCAAAATGTCTGTAGGAACACTGGCATTGCTTCCTGCCTCCATATGCCCATTGCATGCTGGCCCTGAGCATCCCAAAATCTGATGTTTCCACCAGCTCTGTTTTTCCTTGGGCACTGTGTTCATGTTTGTCCAGCTCTGTGCTACTCCTCTGGGTCTGCAGCTGCTGTGGAGGAGCTCTGTTTAGGACCATCTGGTTAATGAATCTGTTCATGCTCATTTTTGCTGACTTTACCTGGTGTGTTAAATAACCAGCAGGTTGTAATACCAGAAAGATTCTCTAAGCCTCAGTTTTCTCCCAAAACTACACTAATCACTGGCAGTTCAGAGGTCGTTACTTCTGTCCTTCCCCAAGGTAATAAAATCTACTAAAATCTGCTGCTAATCCTGTGAGTTTTGCATTAATTACATAAATAAACACTGGATTGATTGACTGCCCTTATTTATTGAATAATAAGCAACAAAGGATAAGGTTATGATGTGGTAATGAGACCCTGTGGTGTTACATGATTCATCAAATAGATGAGTTCCTTGATTTCCAGAATAAAAACAAGCAGAATTTTTTCCCTGTGCTCCCCACTTAGGGGTTTTGCTGCAAAACAAATATCTCTTGTGGGTCTGTGGCTTTGCTTTTGGGGTCTTTCTCCCAGAGTTATAGCATACTCATTTATAAAGATAACACTTCACATCCAAGCATGCTTATGTTCTTCCTTTTTTCAACACAGCAGGAACATTGGGGAGTTCAGTTTGTATCCTGTTTATTTTACATTTTCAGTTGTAATTTTACCTGGAGTTGCAGTACAGAAAGCTCTCCTGATCAAAGAGATCACAAAGCCACAAAAGCCTATCTAAATTTCTCTTCTTTTTGGTTGGATCCTTTTTCCTTATAATCCCAGTCATTCTGCTTTATTTTGGATGCCAGTCAGACTGATGTACCTGCAAAAAGCAGAATTTCCTCCAGTGTGGTTTTCTTTTGAGGTACTGCAGAAGACCAAATGTCCCCATTCATCTCCTTTGATCTCCAAACCACCCTTGGTGTTGGAGGGATTCAGCAGTGCCTTCTGCACCGTCTCTCCGCGTGACCAGCCACAGTGCTTCTTTACTCCTCTGTGATACAGTTCACAAATTAAGTGGTAAATTTAATTTCATATGAAAGAGTAATATAAGACCTCAAAAATACATTGCACCTGAATTTTTTAGTGTTCTTTAGTATTTTAAAGGGAAGTTTTTCACTAGATTATTTCAGTATTCATAAACTGAAGCTTGAGGTTTACTTATTATTTATTATGTACTTTCTTATTTATTCTCCTGTTTTATTTTTAAGAAACATTTTAAAAAAGCACTAAATCAGCACCTATGAACAAACACTTTAACTTGCTACGAGCAAATTTGCCTCCTCTAGGAACCTGCCCCTTACAAAAATTTTGGGAAGATACATATTCCTTGACCCCCAGCAAGTCTGGCCTCTTCAATGCTGGATGGCAGAATTGCAGTGAGGAAAATTCCTTCCCCTCCTCCATTCAAAGCAAAATACTGTCCAGTGGAGCCCCTTATTTCTTTTTGCTTCAAAGAAAGCCATAAACAGAGTTGAGAGACTTGCTCCCAGTGACCAGGGCCAGTTACAATGAAGATCTACCCAGTCACAGTGTGAAATCTGATCTTGAAATGGAAAAGGCCTGAATACTCCTGTCACCATTCTTCCTTCTACCCTCTGAGGTGTAGGCAAATATTTTTGCTTTCTTCCCTGCACTCCATTGCAGCTCTCAAGAGCAAAGTTTAATGGCAATCTTTAACTCTTGTCAAAACTCATAATTTTAAAACAATAGGAGGAGAATTATCAGGGGAATATATGTCTGGCATGGGGCAATTTTACTTCCTAGCTAGAAGGAGAATCCAGGACATTTAAAAATACAAACCAATTTCTACCGGTTATTTTTCACTTGAAGACAGTAAGGCCATCAAATGTAAAGCCCATCAAATGCCTGATGTGAGCTCTAATGAGTTTTAACCTTGCTTTTTGCACAAAAAGCTTTGCAGACTTCCTGTGCTTGTTGAAAAATGTGGTATTTACTGATGCACAGATTGTTTCAAAACCACTCTCCAAAATCCCTATGGACACAAGCACTGCTAATATTCATGCGCTAGCATTTGAATCTTCCTGGAAAAGCAGGTTTTAGCTCAAATTTTTGCCTCTTATTATATTTAAGGGGTGAATTAATTTGTGACTGCATCGACATGAGGCTACCATCATGAGGATGTAATTTTTGATTTAGTGGCCCACAGTTTTCCAATTGTCCTCTTACAATTCAGATGAGGGAATTGCTTTATTCCCCTTGATCAGGTATTCTAGAAAGACAGATGGACCTAAGCACCATGTCACAAGTTTAAAATGCTGACAGACTGATTTAGTACTTACTGACAACTTGGGTACACACTATAGTCTTGTTTCAAGATGCTGTCTAGAACGGTGCTGTCGAAATTGTGTTCAGGAACTCCTGCAGTCACAGTGACAAATTTCAGGATTAAACTAACACACAGTGTTTCTTTTTTAAAGTTTCTTTTTTAAAGAGCTGGATGTGGAAGGTATCATCATAAGCTGTGTCTGTGTCCTTTTGCGTTTCATAGGTAATGGTTATGTGGTTTTACATACCATTGGTAAATGACATGCAACAATGAATGTTGAATGTAAGGCAGAAACACGCCCAACAGATGTAGAAAAGGCTGTTGCCTGTTCCCAGAAGCCTGGTTTGAGGGAGGAAAGCCAACTTTTCTCCTGCTTAAGGAAAACACTGTCCACATGTCGCATGTATGCAGAAGTGGGTTGCCTGGAGACAGATAAAATCAGCCTAGAAGGAAGGTGAATTCCAGACGGGGATGGAGGGAGATGCTAGAGAAGGACTTGAACTATGTGTGTATTCATATGTGACTAATGTTAAAGTGATTATTAATAAATACAGATTCTGCTTTGCTTTCTGGATGAATTACTTCCTCAAAGCGTGAAGGGATCTTCCTACAGCTAAAAGGAAATTGTGGAGATAGGCTCGGACCAAGTCATGGCATGGATTTAGTGATGAACAAATGGAAAAGTATTTATCTCAAACAAATGCCTTTAATTCCCCTTTATATTGAGAGATACTTTTAACACTCATAGATCATTGTCAAATTGGAACCTGATGAGATGGTTCCTCTCTTCGATAATCATGAGGAACTTTGCCTCATCTGCAACCCTAATAATGACCATTTCTAGGTTGCAAAGTGTTCATAGTCAGCTCATATCTCAAGTACAACTGTCCTGTTCACTTTGTAAGCCCCACTATCTTTTCATGTGCCAGCATTATTTATATAGCTTTAATAGCAGAATTACATTCCAGCATAGTACAATATTATATTCTAACTAACTAATGTAATGAACTCCTCATTCTCTTCAGAACTTCCTGTGTTTTGGCTATCTGGCCATTTGTCCTCATCTTTGCCTCTGCTAAATTAGAGATGGAGAAGAAAAGCAAAACACCTGAAGCAAGCAATGCTGATTTGAATTTTTATTGTGTCCAAATAGGCAAGTAGCAAAGTGAGGCCCGCATATATATAAAAGAACAAGTATAACATTAAATATTTCTTCAGCTGGGTAAAAAAGTAGTGGTCTAATCTTCTCCTCTGTTTTTAATACTCATATCAGTGATCACTTTTCTTTTTTACTTACAAATTATTCATGTTACATATTTTATTTATTACTAAAACACTGTGATTCTGTTATATTTCCTTGTGAGAGGGAGATTTTTTTTTCCAGTCAGCAAGAAATGAGAGCTATATGGTGTTTATGCAAAAAAAGTATAGAGAGTAAAGAGCCAGGAAGAAAAGTCAAGACCATAATAACCAGTAAGAAAGTCAGCTATGAGACTGACCATTAACAATAAAACTTTACCTCATGTAAGTGCATGAGTGTCTCTTGGGTCAAATCCAATGCACTCTTTGCACTTTATTTGTTCCTTTGATGTCAAAGGAACTAAGTTTAGCTGCTGAAAATAAGGTAAGAATTATAATTTATTGTTTTCAGAAGCTCCATCAATTCTGTATAGCCTTGGGCAAGTTTGATATTTTGAGGCATCTGGAAGACCAATAAGCAACCTGTATTTCCACTGCTGGCCAATCTGAGTCTATAATCTATACAAACTATATCCAAGGACTTCTGTTCAATATCTGTTCTGCTCTGCTGCTATTTACCTCTGACTACTTGTAATATTACAGATTTATTCTGGATGTGAGTTCAAGTTGCAAGACAAGATATTGATTCAGAATACCTGGTAATAGAACAGTAATTGCTTTGCTTTAAAATTAAGTGACCATATTCATTTTAGAATCTATAGTATTTCATCATTTCTAGTAGTATCTCATGATATGAAATAGAAGAGACTCCACACCCAATTACCCTCACAGAAACAATAGTTCATGTTGTATTTTGCAAACAAACGACAATCAGGAAAGCCCTTCTTACTTACCAGAAGTGCATCTGATTTAAACAAATGTTCCCTTTCAGGAAGAGAGGGGTGGGGGGGCAAAGTAAGATGTAACTTTTGAATTATTTGTAGATACTTATATATTAACGAAACTATTTTTACTTTTGTTCGTACAAGTATGCTTCATTTTTATGCTAAACTAATAAAGTAACTTGGGATTAGATATACTCTATAGCTTTTTATGAATACAAATGCAATACAAAAGCAATAGTCTTCAGTAAATAATGGGTTTTTCTCTTCATCACCGTATTTAATAAGTAAAGAAAAAGAAATGCTGTAGCCAGTACTGACTCACTGTGTTATGCTGGAAATGGGGTCTGATGCATTTTTCTACTTTCAAAGATTAAATTCCCCATGGTACATAAACCGCATATTTTCTGAATTGTGAAGGAATTTGCATTTTTTTAAAACATCTGTTTATGAACATCTTTGTGATAATAATTACTATTTGCGAAGTTTTAATCATAAGAGTGAAATTTTAAACAAAGAATACTGGAAGGAACAGATTTTTACCTTCTGGTCGTTCTTGCCACAATCTATTCTACAGTTTGTCAGTTCATTTTTATTAGCCCCTGCTTATTTTACCTCCATTTCAAGTCCACTTCCTTTCTTGTTTGTGGGTTTTTTCACCTCTTACCAGGGGCATGAAAAACCAAGAATGAAAGTACTGTTTTACTTAGTGAACAAGGCCTTGTTTGAGGAGGGTATGAGAGGAAGGATTTACTGAGGGGTTTTTGCTTTCAAGATGGTTAACTCAGTCTTTTACAAATTTGGAGGGCACAAGAACCTGATGTGACTGCTAGACACAACAGACGCATGTACTAAGTAAGGAATTGCCACCAGTACTATAGCAGTTCACAATAAATTTGGTCAGAATCCTACTGGCTGGTTCAGAGCCTCCAAATGAGAAAAAACACATCCGATGGCCATAAAGAGCTTCAGAAAAACTAATAATTGGGCTTCTCATTCAAAGCAAGAAACAATAAATAAGCAGTTTTAAGTGTTTTTATTCTCCTGATCCTCAGCAGAGCTGAGGAGGTCTTTACAAAAGATGCCCTGAGCCAGCTGTGCACAAGCAAGTGGAAAATCTCATTAGATTTTAACACCTTGAAGGAGCTGCACTTTTTATAGCACAACCATTTTCTTTTCAGACCCTCCAGCATCTTAATCAATTACACACTGCAGTCCTGACACTGATTCATATAAAGGTTACTTTAAAGTGTTTCTGCAGTGTAGAAAATATATCTTTAAAGTCAATGTAAAAGGATTTTTGTCTACATGAGAATCACTCCCAGAGTTCCTTGATCTACTGCACATTTTTCAGTCCTGCAGCCACTGGACCTGAGATTTCTGGAAGTGAGGGTAAGAAAAACAAGAGGAAACGTCTTTGGCTTTTTTTCCCCTGGTGGGAGGAACAATGTCTTTGTCTTAATTCTCCTCTCCCCCTCCTTAACCCCAATAAGTTTGCTAATCCTGAGTAATTAGCATAAATAAAATATTATCATGGTCAAGCAGCTGGATGTTTAGTATGTTGTTTAGTTGAGAAAAATATGCTACTGCTCTGCCTGCATTGCAAAAAGAAGTGGAGTCTTTTAAGTTGTGTAATTCAAGATGGATTGCTTGGTTAGAAAGCTTAAAGAAAATTCTAGAAAATACAGATGATATCATATTTCTGTTCTCCTCTTTTTACACAAAAGCACATGTGATCATCCTTATCTCTGCTTGGCTTGTACATTGTTGTAACTAATTCAAATGAGTACCACTGCTGCAGAAACCATTCATCCTAGTTAAGATAGCCTGTTGTTAGATGGACCAAAGCGTAGCATATATTCACAATCCTCTAGAGCACATAACTCTATTAAATAGCTCAAATTATTTAGCTATCAATTAAGTTGGAGTAAAACACCTGGGAAAGACAAGTCCTTTATGGCTGTGATGAAGTAAGGTGCTGTAATGCTGAGTTATTATGTCAACATAGGAATTTGGCTAGACAGACATAACCAAAAAAGAGTAACACTTTTGCATGGTTTTTATACCATAGTTGTCACGACAGTTGTTAAACACCCTTTGGTAGTTCACTGAGCAACATTAACATCAAAATTATGCGTTTTTTTCTTTCTTTCTTTTTCTTATGGTCAAAACAGTGCATGAAATGCTTTCCTTTCTTTTTAGATGCTATTGTTTCTCAACTTCTAGAAAATAGGCTTAAACGAGTGTATGTTTTACTCAGAGCAGGATGAAAGTGTTTGGTTTGCCTTTCCACATGTGAGAACTTATTTCAAGTTCGTGAGCTTTGGCCCCAGAAGCCTTTCAATTTGCAAATTCAGAATTAGAGGTGTGGTCAAGAATTTCCTTCCACAATGATTATGTAATGGGAAATGTGTACATTCTTAGATTTATTTTTTTTCCCCAATGAGGCAATCTGACTAGATTTTAAATATTTCACCTGCTTCATACAGCTAAAGCATTTTAGGTTTTGTTGACTATGCATTTATTTGCATCCACCTGGATGCTGGGGGGATATAACATGGGAATTAAAATTGAAAGGTGTACTTTCTTCCTTTCTCTTCTTCAGTGGACCAAAATCTTAACACAAACTTTTAAAACTATGTCCTCTGGCTTCCAGCAGCACAGGCTCTTTTCTGAACTGCACAGTGTGCTATGTGGCTGCAGCAGGATGAAGGCAGGAGCTTCCCCACAGACATGGACCTCCTGCACTGAAGAGTGTCCATCGCTGAATGGTGCTTTGGAAGGAAAAGAAGAATTTCAGAATTTCCAAACTTAAATTTGCCCAGCAACCCTGCAGAAAATGTTGATTGCTTCAGTTTTTATTCCTAATCTAAGAAAGAAATACTGAAACATTGGCATTTTTCTTGGAAATTGGGAAGCTGGGATTTGGCATAGCTCACAGGTAGGGGAATGGGAGACACGTCATAACCCCCTTGTAAGAAGGGTCATTACTTGTCGCTGTTGTCTCTCATCCACTTCACAGGCTGTGCCATTTGCCTGCAGAAAAGAATTGCTTGAAAAACTCATCAGCATTATCATGCTTATATTTCTTCTTCCTTGCATTCTCTATTTCTTGGTGCGAGCATGACTAACTCACCTGCCTTCTTTTTTTTTTTCTGGTTACTGTAGCTGTGATAGCAGAAAGCCCCAGGCTAAGCATTGCTAACAGCAAGAACACTTCCAAGGCTGTTCCAGGAGTAGACAAGTACCCAACATGGCATGTCTACACGTTACACCCTCCCCAGGCTTTTTGTTGTTCGTTCTGCTTCTGTCAGAGCAGAGTTTCACTCCTGGCAGCCTTTGTCTGCAATCTAACGCACCACCTTTCAGCTCCTCTTGTCCTGAGACAACAGGGAGCCCTGTCAGCACTAGTGGAATCAAGTACTTCTGGAGAAAGAAAGAACCCCCCTGACAATAGAAAGAAGATCTAGCAGGAGAAATAATTTGAGATAGTGGTGGAAAGAGGAGGAGGAGCATGAAGAGAAAAGATAAAGGCAGAAGAAGAAACAGGATCAAAAGGGAGAAGAGATGAAAAGCAAGAGCAGAACTGTGGGGGAGAGAATAAGGAGAAATACTGCAGCAGCACCAAAGAGCTTAGAGACTCGAAAAATCCCAGAATGTTAAGAGTGTTGGTACATTCAGAAAACCATTCTTCAGCTGTGTGTAGAACAGTATGCCCAAACTTAGTTTTAGCATCTACGTAAGCGGCAAAGCAACACCTTATCCATTATTTTAATGCAAAGTGTCAAGGTTGACAGTGAGACTTTGCCCTACACGATGGCAGATGTCTCCTTTGGGGAAAAGAAGATTGTTTTCCTTTGCTAGGCCTGCACTTGCATTCTGAAGCTACTCTACGCCTTGCAGAAATAATGCACAACCAGATGTATAAGCTATGTCGCACACGACCTGCAGTCAATTTCTGTCCGCTCACATTTGCCCAGGAAAAGATAAATATTCCTTTAAAGCCAACAGGCAGATTGGGTATCTGCCTTTTTGTATTACCTTTAAGATTAAGAAGATAAGTGGTGTTTTATTTTTTGTCTTTTTAGGTGCCATTTAACTTTCCCAAGCAGCTGATTACACATTAGGAATGGGAGGATAGAAGCGTGTTTTTGTCTTATCTCTGTGATTTATTGTTGAACTCTCAAACTATTGGATTCAGCCACCTGAAACCCTCACTCATCTCACCAGCACTAAAGAGAAAAGTGCTTCTGGTTCTGATTTATTCTAGAAATACATATTTTTTATTATGAAGCACAAATTTGCTATAATGGCTTTCAGATCCCTAAGGAGAAGCTTTTCCAGCCCGATTCACATATTGATAATGTAATACAATATATTTTCCCTTATGTCTTTGAAGTGAAGGTCTCAAAATCTCAACTTAAAAAGTCAGTCTGAAACTTGTAACTTACTCTATGGAGGTGATCTGTGTAAGGTGCTGAGACGTGCCTGCAGACCCCTCTGTCTGTATCGGATGGAAAACAGCACCTTGGTAACAGCAATGCTGAAACAGAGTACATCTAATACTTAGTTTTGTAAATGCTTCATTCCTTTTTTAAGCAGAGTTTGTTTCCTCTCTGCTTCCCTAAGGTGACTGGCATGGCACTGGCAGTCATCACAATGTACCGTGACAAGAAAAATACCTCAAAGATACAATATTTTTGTCAAAAAAATGATGGGCCTTTTTGGCATTAAGAACATTTAAGGACATAGTCTATAGCTATTAATGCCTGTAACTCTGATTGGGACTCGGTGTCATTTCTGTTTGGGTAAGAAGTGGAGAATGTAAGAGCTCTAAACAGTCAGTGAAAAAACACTTAGCAGGGTCTGTTGACTGAAATCAAGATTTTGAGGAAATCAAGGAGATTTACCAGGGGCTGTTGTCTGAAATCCCCTCCCTCGAGCCCGTGGGCACTGTGGGCCTGGCTGAGGGGCTGTGCTGTGCCCTGGGGCCACCAGAACTGGCGGGGACCGGCTGTGCCTGGCGGGGCAGCCCCTCAGCTCCCTCAGAGGGGCCCTGCGTGGTGCCAGCGTTAGACACGGACACCCAGGCCTTCCCTCTGGATAATTCAGCACATCTTCATCTTTGCAAAAACATCTGCATTCTGAAGCAGCGTGTGCTCAGCAGGATTCCTGGGTGCCTCTCTGCTGGCTGGGTGGCTTCTTGGCATCCAAGATCTTCCAGGCCCTCCACCTGGAAAAGCTTTTGCTGGCCCTCATCTTCCACTGGCACCACTTCCACAGCAGCCACCAGTGATGGTTTGCTTCAGGCTTGCTTCGACACCTAAAACTTCAACAGTTCCTCCCCAGCTGGCCTGTGGCTCTGGGAATGGCCACCTGCAGCAGCCTGTCCTGGAGGTCCCAGCTGGAGACAAGAAGTGGAGTTTGCAAGGTGAGGTCCTGGTGGGACTCGGGGGAATGTGGGAGGAAGGGGATGGGCCTGGGCCCTGCTTGGCTGCCAGTCCCAGCCTGGCTTGTTCAGACAGTTCTGGAAGGCCGCTTGGTTTCCAGAAAAGCAGAGGTTTTCAGCTGGGTTAACTTGCTTTGCTTCCACTGGAGTTACTCGAAAGGAGAGCTAGCAAGCTTGCAAACCTTAAATATTCCAGGAAATACAGCACACTTCCAATTCATACCATTTAAACATCTGAGAAGCTTAAAAGCATGATAATAGCACCTCCGTTCCCAGTGCAGCCATTTCGCAGGCCTTTTGGAGACAGAGGATGATTTTAACCCCAGCTTCTTCTGTAAGTTTGCAATCATCTTCTTGCTGAATGTTCTCTAAATACATGCTTAACGTTTGCTGGGCTGGGGCATGTTTGAAAGTTACCAGCAAAGCTGACCTTTCTTATATCGGGCATTTTTATTAGTTCCTCTGTAAACACTCTCTTTACTAAGCATGTTTTCAAGAATATATTTGGGAAACAGACAAAAAAGGATTGGAATGTGTCTGGGAAGAAATTCCTTCTGTTGTATTCACCTAGGCCAGTGGCTGGGAGAGGTGAGACTGGCCAGGGGGTTGAGAACCAGCAGCCCCACTTCTGCTGGTGAATAAACCTCAGTGTAAAGCACCCAGAATTGTTTTTAAAGTAAATCAACTAAAAGCCTACCAGGAGAAATATTAACATTTCTGAAAGCTAACCCAAATTGAGATTCATTTCAGTAGTGTAGAGATTCAAAATGTTTGGATAATATTTTTTTTTTCATTTCCATGCTTTCATGCTGTTCTCCTTATTGTGCCATTATAAGGGGATGATGGCCAAGGGTGAGCTCCAGGCACTAACACAGTCTTCACTCCAGTAAATGCCAGATAAATGTCCCCCAATGGCCTGTTATCATCCCTGCCTGATGGTCTGACCCAGGAGCTAGTTAAAAACCATGTCCTGCAAGGCAGATCTACTAACATTGCCCGCAAAGATGAATTGTCTCCTAGTGCCATCCAAAGGCAAAGTTTTCCTTTGAAAAGGAAAAGGATACCGTGATGAAGAGCTGAGCTTCCCTCCCCACACTGTTTCTACTCAGACAGCTGGGTACCTGCCTTGAATGCTCAGTGCACCTGAATACTACTCTCTCCTTTATATTTATTTCTGCTCTTTACTGGAGCTATTAGAGGCATCAGGGCTTTTAACGGTCCCCAAAGTGCATCTCCTGAAGTAGAGGTGCTCTAGATGGGAATGCCTTGAAGCAGCATAGACAGCTGCTCGGGGAGTACACTGAGGGTGGGAGCTGGTGGAAGTGGTTAATGTGAACTACTTCAAAGTAAGTTGATGTTGAAGTTGCACTTGATTTGCAAGAGGTGTGTAACAGAGCTGTTACAGCAGTGGCCACTGGAAAAGTCAGTGTTTCTCAACAGCTATCACATACTGGTACCAGAGATACCATCAGCATTTCCCATGGCACAGGCAGAAAATCCTGATGTGACACATGCAAAACACTTAGAACAGGGAGTAAATGCAGGATGATAACATTTGGTAAGGGCTAACCTAGAAATCAGACACATGGAAAACACATTGAAAGTCCATGTAGCAAGTCACTGACCTTACAAGAAAGGGAATTCAAGGAGGAGAAAGGAAGGTTAATAAGCTTAATTTGCCTTTTAAGAACAGCAATCTTCAGAATTAACTTTCAAAATGGAGCCGTGGCCCACACAATGGCTTGTGAATGCTGCTCCCTCACAATAAATGCAGAAAAAGTACAATAACCACATTGTGAGGTACTCATTTTGCATTCAGTCTCTCTGCATTTAGCATTTCAATACAAAACAGTATCAATCATTGTGTCAGAGCTGGAGTACCTTGTGCCTTTAAGTGTTTTACAGAAGGGAGGTTTCCATGGCTGCCAAGGCTGTCAGGTAAGTCCTCTTTTGGGACAAAGCATCTCTATCCTCTGCGATTGCCCCTGGCTACCCCAGGGTCTTTTCCAAACTGCAAGATGCTCTGCACTCAAAAGGATCACAACATCACAGTGATGTTTCCCTCATATTTTTGCTTGGCACAAGGAATGATCTGGTCTCAGCCCCAGAAAAGTAGGCAAATCAAGCTGAGCTTTCCAGTAATTTGAAGATCCTCTGGGCTTCTAGTGCTGAACAGATTGAAAGACTGCACTTCAGAAATTATCCCAGAGGGCAGGTTCTGACCACAGCACTGTGCAGGGAGTACTCTGCAAAGCTGAACCTACTATCCTAGGACTACTGAACATCTGGCCCTTTTTCTAAATTTTGTGTCTCATTTTATTAGTAAAAGACACTATTTCTCCCCAGCATTGGCTGAGGGAGGAAAAGAGAAGGTTGAGGAAGAAGATTAGCATGTGCAAAAGGCCCACTGTTTTGACTTTACAGTGGTATTGATGAGAAGAACACAAAGTGGGAAACCATGCTCCTGTTGGGTTATTTTTATCTGAAAACCTGGGGTCAGAATTACTAGGTGTGTGCCACTTCTAGCAGGTGAAGTGCTTCTTCACTTCTTTCAGGTACAGTGAAATTCAACTCTACACCATGTGTGCAGTGAATCCAAACTGCTCCCACCGCATGTGTAAATTGGTGGTGTTTACAGGTAGGGATGACAGATATGGTACCACGTCTGTGGTCCTCACAGCACTGTGTCAGAGATCTTTCTAGATAGGCGACAGCAGACCCTATCCCTGCAGCCCAGTCATTCAAATTATACTGATGAAACATTAAGGAAGCTCTGCTCTGGCAGTCTGATGTTTTGCTTACAGAAATGATGTTCTAAATAAAAATAGTTTGAGATCCTGCCAATGTGAAAACTCTTATAAAAACAAAAAGCTATTTTGCATCCAAAGGAGTCGCGTATTGTCCTGGAGAAATACACAAAACATTCATCTTGAGCTTTCTTGTGTGAAAATGAGAAAAAAACCCTTATGTTGTGTTTCATGTAGCTTCAATCCCACCTTCTGGGCCAGCCAGTAACCCTGGAATTTGCAGATTGTAGTTGCTTCTTTAATTGTTTTCCAATTATTCATTTTAAGATTTTTAAACATAATCCCAGGCTGTTCAATTAACATCACTTCACAGTGCACACACTCTGCCATCCATCTGCTCAAGTTGTCTTTAACTGACACTGTCTTGTATCTGGTGTTCAGAACTATCAAACATATCTCCAACATAATCCACCTTCTGTTCCCACCTAGAAAACAGATTTTGCCATTTTTTTATTCTAACACCTGTGCAGCTATCAACATTCTTCCACTGGAGATTTGTCGTTGGTGAATGTACATGTTGGGTACTGAGGTTACTTTAATACATTCACAGAAAAAGCAATCAATTGTGTATTTTAAGGCCAGAAGGGATTATTGTCTGCTCTGGCTTCTTCTGTAACACAGACCATAAAATTTCCCTCCTCTAGTTCCTGATACTGGTTTAATAATACTATTCGAGCCTAAGTCTGTGTGTTAAAAAAAAATAGTTTCTACTTAACATTTAACTGGTAATAAATCCACATAGTTATTGGGTATTAGCTACTCTCACTGATAAAACTTTGCATCTTCTTTCTCACTCTGAAAAATATTGAATTTTAACCACAAACATTTTATTTTATTTAGAATGAAAACCTTTCCCCTCCACCTGCTGGCTTTTGCGTAGGTTCTTAAAGCCTGAGTTGTCACATCTAAACATTGTCTTTGAATAAATAAATAGATTTACACCCCCATATTTTTTATCATGAGCTGTCTTCCTAGCCCTTGATTATTCTGTAAAACCAAAGTGGTTTATCACACTTTTTCCTAAAATGTGGCTATAAAAAGAAGACAGTGTTCCTGCTATTGTGTGCCAACAGTTGTGAATGTAAAATAACATAGCCTCCCTAGTCTGACCTTAATCTCAAGAGAAAAAGCAAGTGATCATTCCCTATTCATCTTCTTTGTGCTGGACTATGGTTTTATAATCTTTTATTCTGTGCCTGTCAGTAGCTCCTTTCCCAGGAGGAAGCTCCTAGCCCCCGGAAAGTACCCTGGGGCTCCCTGCACAATAGCTTTTCTGCCTTTCTCTGCACTTGCTGTAGCTCTACTACTTTGCTCCTAGTTTTCATGATATGAGCGCTCTGTGAACTTTTCAGGTAGGCAGCTCAAAACCCAACAAAAAACCAAACAACCCAGAAAGAACTCATTGCTTTCACAAAGCTGAATTAAACAGTGGAACTCATTGCTAACAGATACTGTAAACTTGATGAGTTCGAGAAGTGCACAGACAAACCTATCAGGTGAGAGAAAGCAACCAGGGTTATCAGACACCTGGAACCTGGATCAGGAGGTCACTCACCCACAGATTATCTAAAGCTGAGGTCATTCATTAGGAAAGGGTCAACACTTGTGTCTTTCTCCTTATATGCATGCTGCTAAATGTTTCTTGTCAGGAGCAGGGAGGTGTCCTGGCAGACGTGCTCTGAGCCTTGGGTAGGTAGGGCAGTCAGTTGTATGGTGCTGGTAGTGTTTTGGGTCTGGCTGCTGCCCTTGAGGAGTGCCCTGCTGCCGAAGGTTGAGTGTGATGCTGGCTATGGGAATGTGAAAGCTTTGAGTGCTTTTGAGCTTAACTTTCATGAGGATTTATTGATCACCCTTCTGCGTTTGAAGTGTTCCTCAGAGCAAGCTGCAAAAGGTATGATAACATTTCCTACCTGTGCTATGCCCTGCAGCACCTTTCCTCAACCACAGAGTGATTCTTTTCTTCCCCTTTTTGTTGCTTTCATCCTTGGGTTTGAGGAGGTTTGAGGGAAAACTGTGTTTTAATATGTTTTTCTTTTTAAGATGCTTGTGTTGGTATAAGCAGCCTGTGTCCCTGATATTCCTGTGATATCCTAGAAGGGAACTGTGTTTCTGTTTCTTGTGTTTGCTAAATGGGCAGTTTATGCTTTTTTTTTTTTAAGCCTATGTTTAAGAGCTTTTCTGTATATAGTTTTCTGTGGACTCTTCCTATGTCATTAATGCTGCAGGTGATTTCCTGTCCTTACCTAAAAACAAGCGTCGTGGTATTTTCCTGGTTGTGGCATAGATTAAGCTGATGTTTGTAAGGCACTTGCTTTCAGTAAGGTCTTAGCCTTATGAAAATAATTTTAATTTAATGAATCACTTGGATTTCTCTGAAGTTCTCTAATGTTTCCAGAAGTGCCAGTTGTTCAGGTACACATTTCCTCCTTTGGTATCTCTCATGTTGCTAAGAAGTGTAGCCCCACATTTTACACGTATGTGAAGTATTTTCTTAAGTCATTGTACTTCCCAGTAATGATGTATTGAACAGCCTTATTGAGCACGCATGCAATGAACAGCAAAATGCAATGCCATCTAATCCCTCCTTGCTCTATTTTTCACCCACTCCCTCTATTTTTGCCTGCTGGGAAGTACACAGGGACTGACTTGTGGCTCCTGTTGGTCCTGCCTAGCGGATAGCAGTGTCTCACTACTGCTCTCTGTCTTTAGGATTGTCAGTTATGAAGTAGGACCTTGCTATACATTCAAAAGCAATGCTACTCTGAAATAAATATGCATTAGGAATTAGAATTACACTGACAACTCTTAAAATGGAGTTGTGAATTCAACCAAACAGAAGTTAGGAGATGTAGGTCTAAACAGGTTTACCGTATGCATATGTTATGCTACAGACCTGATTTCATTCTTGCATGCTACTTTTGTACATATCAAAGACTTGCATGAGAGAGGTAAAATTTTTGTACTTTTTGCATCTGGTATCTGTAAAGGGACAGAGAGGCAGAGCAAGGCAAGGAAAAGCAGCAGGTTGGGGTGAAACAGAGTGGGCTATGAACAGGGTATTGGGTATGAATTTAAGAGCGGGTTTATTTCTAGAGGACCCTATTTACATATGCTGCTGGTCCTGGTGCTATGGCATTTCATGGTGAGTTCATGGGGAACTCATGCCTTCAGTCTGTACCCTCTGCAGCTGTGAGATGTGCTGTGGTGCCCACCAGTGCCCCAGGCTTGCACTTTCAGCCTGAGCTTGGCAGGGATGTGGCCAGCGTTGGCACAGAAACCTGAGAGGTGTTCTTGACAGTGGGGTGTTACTTTGGCATGCTAATGTACATCCTGGGTACCAAACCAAAGCTTAAATTATCTAACGATCTGTCTTGTATTTATGCATGCAGATTTTTAATGTAGCCACTATCTATTTATTATGTTTCCTATAATTAAAGTTAGCCAATAACATGGGGAGCTCTATGTTGCTTCTGTACTCAACTAAGCTGTGCTGCTGTGCCTAGGCTGCGTATATTGCTACCTGAAAGCATTCCCACTTTTCAATGCCTCAAAACCAAAGTCCAGTTCTGCAAACCTTAAGCCACATGAGTGATCCCTTGTCTACTGAAATCAATGGAATCCCTTGTGTGAATAAGGATTACACTAGTGAATAAAGGGTTTTCAGATTAGGGCACTAACCCTTTTTTAATTAACCTTCTGAGAAAGAATTTATACAGGAAAACTGGCTCAGTGGTAAGCGGTCAATAAACCATGTCTCTGTAATTCCTTCCTTCCTTTATGGGCCCTTTGTGTGAGGCTTAAGTGAAATGGATCTCACTGTCTATATCCCTTCCTTACTCCTCTCCTGCCCAAGCCAATCACTTTATGAGTGTCATAGTTTCTCTCTATTGTTCTCTTTTTCGGTATGTTTGCTCTCATCTCAGGCAGTGACTGCTAGCTGAACTATTGCTTTTTACATTAGGGGGGGAAAAAGTAGATGAAATTGACTGAAATGTCAGGAAGAGAGATTGCACCTTATTTTAACCTCTGGGAGTCAAAATACTAATTAGTATATTAAGGATCCAGTAGGTCAGTATTTGCGGTATGGAAGCTTCTACTTTCTATATTTCGATATTACAGATGATCTGTTCTAAACATAAAGTTCTAGGATTTGGAGGATTGTCTTAGAAAATTACAAGAGATTATTTTAATCTTCAGGTTCACCTCAATGGCTTTAAATGGCACAGCTATTGTTTGCCATTACAGATTAACCATGGTGGCCCAGAAGCAAGATCAGCAAATGACAGAAAATAGAATAATGCTAAGATGTGCTTGTTTAGCTAAAGTGTTTTCTGATAACGTTGCAGACTGGAGAATCGAAAGTGGTAGGAAATGGGGGAGATAGAGAAAACAAAGATCTTCACTGCTCTCCACAGAAAAGTGCAAATTTTGCTGTAATCTGCTGGACATAAGATGTTTCTAACTGTTGCAAATAGTACAATGTTTTCTCAGTGCTGAAAAGAAGCTGAAGCATAGGTGAAATATTCTGCCTTTATATTAGTCAGCACAAGTATCCCGTTCTTTCTGTTTTCCAATTACCCATGAACAGTTTTTTTAATTTCTGAGAGTATTTGCAGTTACCTGTAAATTGTAAACACTCCATCATACCCTTCCTGCTTTGTTTGTGTGTAGATACATGGCTAGGACTATCTCTTGCTATGATGGTCTTTCTGGTTTCTAACTGGGTAATTGTGAGTTAACTGCAATGTTTCCTAGTGAATATAGACACTCCGTTTATTTATTGGGTAAATGTGAGCAAGTTGGGTTGCAGAATGATTTATGAGATGAAAATTTCCATTCACACAAATATTTGCAGGTGTGTGGATGGAAGAGAAGGTCTGAACATCTTAATTCAAAACAGTACCAGGATGAAATGCTCACTAATAATTTTTCTGCTGTTAGTTCAAGCTGTAGCATTTTTATCTCTATGAAGATGTTGAATTAGCTGGGAAGTGGCTTAGTTGGTACACTGAGAAGCAATGTCAGTGTGACATGGACAGTTTTTTAACCCAGAAGAATAAAAAGGGATGTCAATAATGCTCATGTTGGCCTTAGTCGAATTGTTCCTGAAGGATACCTCGTACTGCATTTGTCTTTCCTCTGATCCTTCTCTGAATACATTCTCTCTTTTCATCCCTCTGCTTAATCACTCGTAGTCTGTTCAAAATAACTGGTTCAGTTCTGTGAAGATCTATGTCTGTAATGAGAGCCCTGTTTTCCTCTCTTTTTGTTCACCATGGTGTGGCAACACAGTGGATAGCTTTGGAGGAAGTTGTCTTTGGAGAGGTGTTCAGTGGAGTAGCTCTCCTTTTAAAAAGAAGTTCTCAAGGAACCTAGTATTTTTCCTCTCCCTGGGGCACATTAGGCAAAAGCAGTAGATTTATGCCTGGGTGTTCTACAGCTTGGGACTACTGTTCAGAGAACTTTTGTCTTGTTATATTTCTGGGTACCACCTATTCTTTGCCGGGAAAAAAAAAAACACAAAACCAACACAGTTCCACAGTTGCCAACTTTGCAAATGGTCTAAGGGTGTTCACAACTCCGTTTTTCCACTGAATACTGGTGTTGCTCTCCTGGCTCTATGCATCCTTGAAACCTGGTGTGGGGCAGGGGTAGGTGCCGTCTGTTAAAAGAGGATGGTATTATATTTTTTAAGCTTCTTTCTACTATTCTGGCATACAGCTGAGGTGGGTGAGCTATTATTGTGAACTTTAATAAATGTTTTCTCTATATTTCTGACTGATCTTGGCATGGTAATTCCTGGTTGCTGCATTCTCCTGACATCTAATGCTCCTTTTACCAGACCTTCCATAAGACAATTTCTGCTGAGACAAGCTGTTGCCTAATCTCAAAATTTCCCTCTTCCTCTAACTTGCATTTCCTTCTACTAGTTTGTTGTATTGTATTCACAATTCCCCTGCTAACTCTCTGTCTTCTACACTTCATCTCTGTCTCAGATAGGAATTAAGAATCCTTCTGACAACTTGATCTGTTCAGCCTTTCACCCTAATTTTTTCTCAGATAAATTTTTACAGTCTAAAATATCTCCTAGTATGAAGTCACACATGGCTCTTAAACTCATTTTTGCCTTCAGTGAACTGTCATCTTAAGTAGACTCAAATATATAGTCTATTTACAGTAATTGTTTGTTCACCCAGTCAATCCCAAGTTTTAAAACCAGATTTACTACTATTATAAACAACTGATTTATTTACTGGGATGACTCCTTTCTGTAACAAGAGAACCTTTAAACCAGACATAAAAACAGTTTCTTAAAACTGCACGTGGTCCGATTCCTCAGAAGAGATGCTTTTAAAGGGCTGTGTCAGTATTTTAGATTTCTAAGTATTCCTACATGTTGATTTTCAAAACAAGCTGAGCATTAAGTTTCTCTGAAGGCAGCAGTTGTGGTTTTTTAATTAAATTATCTATTAATTTTTGACATAAAAAATGAAATCTAAAGCTCTTATGACCTGTTTCCACAATAAAACTTCTTAACAAATTTTGTATAAGGGGATGGGGTAAGAGTGTCCTTTCGAAGCAAGGTGAATCAGCAGTATAAGTTTTCTATTAATATTTGTAGACAGTGAAAGAAATCATTGTGAATGACTTGCAGGGATGGAAAACTTTCATAAATATAATTTTGTTTCTTGATAATTTCTTTATAGATAAAGTGGTAAGTACTTTTTTCTAGCCTTCTTCCGTGATCACCTGCCACGTTCCCAGTGCAGTTTTGGAATCTGATTGTCTCTGTGATTTCCTTTTAACATGGAGAGATAAAGCACCACAAACGTGTGGGACTGCTTGATTCAAGAATACAACAGTAGAAAAGGAGTTACAGAGAGCTTGGGCTTTGCACGAGAAGAATGGCAAACACTGTACAAGGATAGAAATTCACAGGGATCAGAAAAAGCACGGTTGTGTGATCGCTCAATAGACAACTAGTCTACGTCAGGAAATTGGAGAATGTATAGTAACAAATTATATCGATGATGAGAAAAAGGTGACACTTTTACTGAGCATAATGAGGGCTAAAGCCTGTAACGTGCTATGTAGCTTAACAGCTGGTATTAAATCAGCAGACAAACATTTGCTGAGATTGTGGAAAGTCTACAAAATTACCTTTCTGGTATCTGCCAAATGTATCTGTTCCTATAAAGAGGATCAAAAGAGAAAATGAGATGCTTCTTGAATTTGTCAGTTCGGAAAAAAGTTTAAAAGATGTGTTAAGAGACCAGATTGTGTATTATATGCAAAAATGAAACAGTCCAAAAATTGTTATTGACTGGAGTAATTGATCCAAAACAGCACATGGGAACATGGCAGGGTAGTGGAGGACACTGAAATGTTCTAGGCAACCTGTGCAACTGCTAAACTGATTATAAGCAGAAAGCTCAAACCAGACAAGCAAAGCAGCGTGACTTGTCTCTGTTTTATCATGCAAATGAGTGCTGATCTGAAGTAACTAAAAGAAATTAGGCTTAGAAGTGACCTGCACTTTTTGTCTGTATATCCCATTAGGCCTTACGAAAGCAATATAAAATGTATTCAGAGCAGTGATGCTGGGACAATGTCTATTGTAGTCTATTGTAAAAGCCCTGTAACTTTACAGCAATTTAAGATACAATACAATAACCAAAATGTTATTGGATTTTGTTAGAAGTGGAGGGAGTAGAATCTGAAATATATTTTTCGCAGTATTCTCAGACCTCAGAGATGAAATGGCAGTAAGACTTAATGCTTTAAACGCACAGAAAATAAAATCTGCATCTTCTAAGCGTTTTTGCAATGGAGGTAATGTGTGACTGTAAACACTGTATTATTCTGTAGTGTGCTATTAAGGGAGGATGTCATTTAGTACATAATAGATAGGCTGGGAATGTGACTTAGACGGATTGATAGAGCTTAACACTTCTCCAAGCTTTTGGTGGTGTTGGGAGAGGACCATACATGACCCACAGAGGAAATTAGCTGGTCTCTTGCACGTGGTTTCTCACAGTTTTTAGGAAAATATTAGGATCTTCAATTTCTATTGTTTAGGAGAGACCAGTCATGCAGGCAGGTTGTTAGGCTTTTTCAGTATTTGGAAAACCAAAAGCAAAAGGTGGAACGTAAGCCCCTTGCAGAAATCATGATACAGCAATGAGGGCAAAGTACTGCAACACATTTCCACTAGCTATCATAAAAACAGTTGAGATCCTGTACATCCAAACTGAATTCAATATTAGCTCAGACTCCTAATTTAGTACTTTTTAACTGAGACAGCAGATGAACTTGTTCCATTTGTTGATGGAACAACAAGTCTATCTAGAGAAATAAGTCTGTAAAATTGGATTGAAGTTGATAGCAAGGAATACCTCTTCAAAGATAATTATAGTATCACCAGCTAACCCTATCAATGCCATCAGTACTCATTTTTTTTAGCACTGAACAATAAAACAGATGTTTTATGATGTTCCTAGCGCTCAGTGTTATGTGGAAGTTAGTGCTATATAGCACCTTAGATAGTACTGCTGAGAAACTGTCAAAAATTTGAAGGGGATAAGGAAAATCTGATTTTTTTTTAAGATTTAACTGTGTTATGGCTGGCAGAGTTTCATGTAAACCTCTGTGATTTATCTTTAGGAACTTTAACCTTCAACTATTCCCCATGTGTACCCCTTTTTGCAGATAGTCAGTTATTTCTGTAGGCTTTTGCCTATGGCAGCAGCAGCATTCGATCTGCAGAATGAGCTGTTACAGAATGAATAGAAACACATTGATTCACATGGCATTTGGGGACTTTTCATGAGTAATGGTATTCATATTGTGCGAGAGAGTCCTTACACACCTTTGTCTATAAAGCTACCTTATGATGCTTCCCTAAGTGAAACAGGAGCAGTAATTTCACATCTGATGGAAGATCAGAGTGAAAGGTCCATTGCCTTTGCCTCTAAATTCCTTACATTGGCAAAATGGAGCTGCGTAGAAATTGAGAAAGGATCTCTGAGCTATTCTTGGCAGTTAAAACTTTTCATCAGTGTTGTATAGGTAATGACTTATGCTGGCTGAAGATCATCAACTTCTAGTTTCAGTTTTAATCCTACAAGAAAGAGTTCCAACCATAACTGCTACAAAGCTTTCAAGATGGGCAGATAGCTCACTGTAGTAGTATTGATTTCTATCAACAGCCTCATGAATGCAGATTGTTTGGCAAACTTTCCATTGAAAAATTACCTTTAAGGGTACTGAAATGGAAGCAGAAGCAGTCTGTAGACTGCGTAGCTTAAATTAAAGCTCTCAACAAATGCATTAAAATTTAGAAATATGAAGACTAAAATTTGTGCAACACGGTGGGCAGGCACATATGCACAGACTGGATCATGAGCAGCATGACTGGCATGTCTGTCTGCCTCCAAATTTCTGTCTTATAGCTGTTCCTTCCTCTTGTCTCTGGAAAAATTTTGTCCACTTCTGTGACTTTTACAACTTAATCCTTTTGATAGTATTTCTAGTCATGTTCTGTGTTCCCTAATTTCCATCAGGTTGTTTCTGTTCTCTCCTGTGTCGTGGTGAAGGCAAGAAGTAGCTCGTGCTTCAGCTCCAAACCAAGTGTGTGCAAGCTGGTGTGCAGCTGTCCCCACCTCACAGGCCAAGAAAAAAGGATAATAAGATGCAGCCTTCTCAGTGGGGTCACTCACTTGCAAGTGGCTCCTGTACCCCAGCTTGATGACAGCTAGGGTATGTGTGGTTTGTTTTTGTTGGTGTGTGTTTGATGATTTTTTGGGGTGTGATTTATGTGGATTGTTTGGTTTTTTTAAGAAATTAAAGTCTTTGAGCTCTTTACTCATATGGAAGGTTTGGTTGAATTTGGTTGATAGATTCAGAAGCAGTAAATAGTTAATACAGGCATATTTAACCTCGGGCATAATATTCTGATAAGTACTTGAGAAGTTACAGGGTAAGCCTGGTAAAATTTAATTGTTAATCTTATTCTTTCACGACAGAGTCATCACCTAGAAACCAAACTTAAGAGAGCTCAGTTTTTAATTTTCGTTTGTTAAAGAGACCTGTCAGGTCTCCGTTATGATCATCAAGGTGTGATTTTTAAAGTGCCTGTTTTTCCTTGAATTTCAGGTCCAGGCAACTCCTAGGTACTCATCTCAGAAATGAAATACTAGAAGCCCAGGTTAAGTCCTGTCTCCCCTATCTCGGTGGCTAGGGACCTCTACAGAAATAGAGGGTACTGTGTAATTGTCTCAAGGGTTTTACAAAATGCATCTCACGTCTAAATATTTTCATTTTCACCTGAGTTTTGCTAGTATTGTTTTGTTTAGACTGTGCTGGGTATATACACTTCTCAGGTATATGCATGTTTGTATTTGTGGAGTTTAATGTTATTTCTTGATTGGGTATTCACTCTGATACTCAGGATGCAGCAGTGCATCCTGAGCAGTGCAGGGATTGGAAAGATTTTTTTTTACATTTCTGAAGCAAGGAGTTCTCAGATAAACTGCAGAAATTTAAAGAGCAGAATATAATGCTCACCTTAAGGGCCCTAATTTTTTTTTTTAGATAAATAGGATACAAAGTGTCATTGCAGCTAATACCCTGACAGGTGCCTTACTGCAAAGATTTAGTCATACTTTCAAGACAGGAGTGGTTCACACTAACTATGGGCAAAGAAAACTTAAAAGGAAATGGAAGGTTTCTATGGAACAGCTGGAATACAGAACAGACGATTACAAATCAGATATTGGCTAAGGCACTGAAGAGCTGCAGTTTGAACTCTCTCAGGGTTGTTGGGGTTTTTTGTTTTGCTTTTTTTATTAAGCCCAGTATGCAGAGAGTTATTGGAAAGAAACAGACTAATAAGATGGTTCCATGAGTATTACTTTTATGTGGGAGGAAAATTAAGTAGTGAGATACAGCAGAGATAACTTATGGAAACTTGGGGTGATAATGTCACAGCTTTGTCCTTTGTCTTGTTAAGCAGAAGTGATATTGAATGTGACAGAAAAGTAGGATGTTTCCTTGGATGTTCTGCAGGAGGGACACTTATTGAAAATACAGAGCACACAGTACAGCTGGACAGTGATGTGTGCAGGTACCAGTGAGCTTCCTGTTTCTGCCTTCACTTGAAGGATCTCTCTGAGACACTTTCTACAAAGTAAGAAAGTGTAGGTAGAACAAATACCCTTGAAAGTTCCAGAGCATTTGTTTAATGTCTGCCAGCCATACTGGAAGACACATTATGTATCCTGACCTATCAGACTGCTTGTGTATTGCATTACATGTCAACTCTGATTTTGATAGTTAAGGTTGGAGCAGTATTTAGTACAGTTTCCCAGGGCGTTCACCTTGCATAACAGGAGAGCCCGTTAATGAGCACGAAGCAGCTGCTTGGACACCCACGGAGTAGCCGGGGAAGCCCTGGCAGCATGTAGAAGGGCACTGCAGCAATATGGGGGCAGTTTTCCAGCCCTTTGCAGAAGGATGTGTTTGCTTCCATCCAGAGTGCTGGTTATTTCCCCACACTTCACACTTCTGGAGAAATGCTGGTGTAGGATAATTGCGCCGTGATTCTGCTATGGCAAATGATTGCACATTATTATAGATCATCTCTGTGTGTATGTTAAAAGTGTAATGAGGCTTTTTATATTGCAGCACAGTAAGTATGGGTATGTGGAAGTCCTAATATTGTGTAGTGCATAAGGACACACTGGCAATGTGCGGAGGAGTACAACTGGCACCACATCCATGAGTGGATGTAATTTGAGAAGTGCTCACCAGATAACCCAGATGCTCAGAAATTCTAAATTGATTATGGAAAAAAAGTGTTTCTTAAATCAGTTTTTCTAGCAATTTCTGCTATTACCTTTGCAGTAAAATCTGCTCAGTGCTCACCTGATTGAGGTATAAATGCTATGCAAAAAGGTGCAACTTGGATCTTAAGGGAAAAGCTTTAACAATTCATTGATCAGAGTCAGATGACAATCTTTGTAATGAAGCCCCTTTGTTTCCGCCCTTAGTGTCAATAGAAGTGTTTATAATCACATGTTTGAGGTAAGCTTTTTTCTTTTTTTTACCATCTTTTCTTAAATCTGCATTTCATGAGTCATTGCTGACACTTTGGAGTGAATGCTCAAGTAAGAATGTCAAGCAAAAGTTCTAATTAATCTGATTATATGTTGAAGTGGGACTAACACCACCTTCTCATCCCAGCACCCATGCAGTGTTTGCATCTTCATCAGGTTAACCCTGTTCTAATGTTCTTCAGAAAGCTGTCAAAATACTGTTCTTCATGAAATCATGTAAGAATGCCTTTATTTACCATGGTTTACTCAGTAGCTGACAAACTAGTTCCTTGTTACTTCTTGAATAATAATACTGTGATATATTTATGCTTATTGATTTAACATGACTTTAATAAGAAGTAGGTCCACAAGATGGCCCGTTCATTTTGTTGAGGCTTGGGTCACGAATGAGCTAAGAAAATAGCACTGTAGCTATTGATCCTTGTGTCCTGAAATCCTATATTCAGAAACACAAGCTGATTTGTGTGCTTCATTAACATTTGTTTCTTCTTCTCCATGGTAATACGCTGTATGTCTTGCTCAAAAATAGACAAAGATTAATACAATGCTGACAGCAAGATCACCAAGTAAGAAAACTGCTGCACTAGATAAACTTTATAGGTCATTTTCCTCCGGTTTCACAGTCTGAGATGACTGTTTGTGTAATAAGGCATGGCGAGGTTTGTGATTATCATAAAATAATCACCTGGGGTATTTTAAAGGTACAAAGCGTAACTGCCAGTGTTTGACTTCCCAGAAATAATCATATCTGGTAACATCTAACACCATCCAATTTCAGAAATTCCTACTTCAGCCTAATTAGTAAGTACATACATGCTTACATAGATTTATACATATCCATATATACAGAAACATGTACATTTTTTGATGCCTTTCTTCCAGTAAAAAATTAGAACTGGAGACGTGCAAAGCACTTCTATGCTGAAGAACTAAGATTTTCATCTTGGTTGTAATATCGGTAATAAGAACAACTGCTATTCCATTTCTGATGCAGGTGAAGAGATATCTTGCACTGAAGTAAAACACATCAGCACCGATACTGAGGGGTTTCTGAACATGCCAGAGGCGAGGGATTAGAGTAACAGTCTAACTCAAGTTAGGGGAATTTCTCAGCAATGTATATCTGTCAATTAAAAATAAACATCTGAACATCACTGGAACTTCCCATGTAGCTGTTGATGGCATGATCTGATCCTGTTTTATTTTTGGTCTTGATACATTCTCTGTACTCATTTCAGAGTATCAGCAGAGTAGATGATGCTGCATATTGAATAGGTTGATTTGTCTGCGTACAACACACGCTAAACTGAACCAGCAGCTCTGCTTTTCAGTTTGTGGTTTTGTCAGGCTGAGTCAGGCACGTACCTTTTGTTTTCTTCAGTAGTGCTTTCTCAGTTTAACATGAATCTCAAAGTGTAGGATGGTTGGACATATTTCATCTCCACGTTCTTCCCATCTGCTCCTTTAAAAGTGTGAGGTCAGTGCAAATGTGCAAGACTGTTTTCATCAGATGGAGCAGGAACCTGGTGTGTCTTCAGCCCTGTGGATCCTCAGAATATAGCACCAAGCACTGGGACTCTTTAGTGTTGTATAGGAATTATTTTTATTATAGTAAAAATCTAGAAGAACTTGGAATGCAATTGGCATCACTTAAGAATGCCCAATAATGAGAGATTCTCCTGGGAGAACTTGGTCACTAGACAGAATGAATCAATAAGGCTCTTCAATGGTTACCTTGGGCAACCTTTTTTATTGTATTTCTTACCCAACACAATTTTTCAGTGCTTATAGATATTTTTTTGCCCTCTGAATTAATTATGCCAAAAATTTTTCCTTATAATCACTTTTGTCAGTGTTTGTGACAGACGCACCCTTGGGTAAACATTGGGCTCAGCCACAAAACTCGATTCTGAATTCAAACATTTCCAGTCTTCAGGAAAGCTTAGAATTGTGTTTGCAATTCAGGTGCCAGTCTTAATGCAACCTCTCCAGTGAAAAGCACAGATTCCTGCAGATCATTACACTGAATTTCACTGACATGAATCTGAATTCAGTGGAGACATATCTAGTGGACATGAGTATGAGATAAACATCTTACAACAAAAGTAATCTGCATATATGGACCTGAGCATCATTTTGGGTGCTTAATTCTCATGGGTTGACCAAGTGCCATAGGTTTGAACACCTCCAGTTCTTATAGCTAGCATGCATGTGCTAATTGAGTAGATGCTTTTATTTAGGATGTCATGTTAGCTGCTTTGCATAAGCTTCTTCATTATTGCAGTTAGTCACAGGAGCACACTGTTTTGGAGCACGTTAGTCAACCTGTAGACATGTCATAACTTGTCATTAAGAGAAATGACTGTTCAAGGAAGAAAGGTCACACCTGTGGAGAAGAGGTTCTACAAGACAACTTGTTTATCTCCTCGTAGATGATTCCCAGGTTTACACATATACCAAGTTTAGAAGTGCCTAAGGTGTTAGATTCTGACATTTTGTTTTGTGTTGAGACAGATGCATAGGTATGTGTATGAGGACAAATGCACACAACGTATTTCTTCCTAAAATTATTCTGATGACTCTGTAAGCCAGTGATCCTCAGGAGCTTTATAATAAAAATAAGTTGTCATCCTACAGTATTTCACTCTGTGTTTTTACATGAATCATCAGATTTTATTTTTTTTTGACATTACAAAACCCATAGTGTCCAACAACCAGCTGCAGAACACTTACAGTGGCCTTGAAAAAGGCTAAGTGCTACTTCAGGCCGTCTAATAAAAATATTTAAGGCCAGAAAGTATAATTTTTCTCTGGAATTTTCCTTCAGCTGTTGATATCATTCTTACTGCTCAGTTAACTTAGCAGTATGACCCAGTGTAGGACTAATTATCATTAGGAGTACAATTATTTAGGTACTGCTAGTGGTTTTCTGGACAGCTTATAAACAAATGTAAACACAGAAGAAGATGCAAACAAATTAGCAAGGCAGGTTAAATTTAGTGCCAGCAAAAGCAACTTGATTCACATTGCTAGGTTACGAATTAATAGTATCTGTTTTCTACCAAGCACAGAATTAATCTATAGAAGTCATTGCCACAAAATAGTAAGCTCTTAATGGAGTTCATTGACCAGATATTTATATGGCTATTGAATGTCCACAAGCGTGATAGTGTGCGCTCATAGTTCTGACTATTGCAAATCCTCTCAGAGGCTGCAAATTGGAAAGAAACCTTCACCAGCAAGTGAGTTATTTCATGATCATCCATTATAGGATCTCCTGAATCTTCAGCAGCTGCCTCTGGTTGCACTGTCTGATACAACGTAGGTGTTGGGAAGGTAAAATCAGTCTTATTGGCAATTTAATGACAACCTAGCTATTCATCAGTGTTCAGTCAGTTCTTTGTCCTAGAAAACACTGAAGTCTGATCAAGTGCTTCTGACAGCTGTCTTACTGGGTGGGCGTGTATCTGGAAGCAACTGAGGTGGTGGCCAACAGTTTATGGAATGTCTTGATGCCGTATATAAAATGCTTTTATTTTAGTTTATTATGAGGCGTAGGAGTCTTTCCCCACCCTGCTGCCCCCTCCGTGAGATTCTGCCATTCCACCTCAGAACTGTTGAACGTTGCAGCTAATATCAGACTAATACAATGGAGGTGCAGAAGTCCACAGGCTGCTGTATTCTGGCAACAGAAAGATGGGGAGTAGTGAGAAACTCAGAAGGACAGCCGCCTTTGATGAAGGCTGAAGCTGAAGTTTCCCTGGACACAGCACTGCTGGGCTCTCCGAGTGCTAGTGCCCATGGACAGACCTGCTATTCCAGAAGCTGTGTGTCCTCAATCTCAATTCTCCTCCAAAATCCGAAATTTTGGCATCTTTCATCAATTGAGCCTGGCTTGCATGATACCCTTGTGATCTGTTTTGCTGAGTTACTTTCAAGAAGGTAAAATTCTTCTAAATTTTACAGTGTGGCTTGTTTTTTTTAAGCTAATAGGACTACATTGGAAGAAATCTGAAATTAAAATGAACTCAAAAGCAATATGAATTACCTCTTCTTGGAAGGTGAACCGGTGTTTGCTCAAGGATAAATAAGTATCTCTAAATTAACAGAAGACCTTCAGTTTATGTCATGTAGCTTCCAAAGATTTACAATGAAATGGTAACTTGGCAAATATATAGATAGTTATATTCATATTTAATAAGTAATGTTCTTCATTAAAGTGCATTGTTGCAATAATGTATAATAAGGAATATTAAATGGTAAGCATGGCTTTACTATCCTTTAACGTTAATTCTTTTGTGGTCAGAGCAGCTCTTGGTAAGAAATAACAGACAAAGTTCCATCTTAAACTGACAGTGGAGGAGTGTGTTCAATTGCCAGGGAGACAGACACTTTATTCCTGTGGCAGTGGCTGTTAAGCCACTGATGTGAAGAACACTTTAAAGGACCTTGTCCTTTTGCTGCCTGTAGTCCGAGTTAAATGGTTAAAAACAGGACTCCCAGCCTTCAGATACCTATCACTGTGCTGTCTTTTAAAAGCAGGGGGGTTTATGGTGTAAATCTGCAACTGGTGATGTTCAGGGATTCTGACCCTGAATACTTTTTTTAGTATTATTATTTTTTCTCCCACGGAAGCTTTATTCTCTTGTAATTACAGTAGTTTCTCTCAAGTTATTGTTATGTTATGGAGCTGCTGTAAATGAGATGGGTAACTTCAAACAAACCTCCTTAAAGGCTTGTATTTTATCAAGAGCCCTGATGCAGGGGGTGTGGGGAGAGAACCAACTCTGTCTCCTCTGAATTTGTAGTTTTCCTCCCAGGATTTGATGTTGGCTGTTCAAGTGAGTTAACGAAGTTCAGTAGAACCTCTCACCTCAATATGCAGAATCATTGTTTCTGTACTATTAACACTCAGATGAAGATGGTGACATTGCAACTGCAAATTAATATCCTCTTTTTCTTTGCTATCAGATGGATTGTTGATTTAGAATGTGAAGCAGTGAAGTGAAATACCCAGGGTGATGTGTAAATGGGTCAACACGTTTTTCAGACACCTTTGCCAGGAATCGTAAAGTGTGCGGAGCATCTATTTAAATTTTTATATTTGGCTGCGTCTGATTCAATTACTCCATCAAATTCCTCATTAAAGTTCTTGAGCATTTAGAACTACATAATTAAAATACCATTACACTTGGTGAAGGAGAAAAAAATCCTTTAAAGTACTCTGTATGATTTAAAAAAAATTTCATCAAGGAGCGATATTGCATTACTATTCATTACTATTAAAACATGTTGAAAGTGGAAAGAATAAAAAGGATTCATCTTATAATACCAGCTCTAGGGATGAACTATGCTTCAAGTTCATATTGATTCCTTTGGTTTCTGGTTTCTGTGATTGCTGTGTACATACAGGAAGACTTGATCGAGGAGAGATATTTCAGCAAGGCTACAGCTGTTCAGTTTTCTATCCATACATTCCTGAATTGCAGATTTCATTTCTGATTCTGGTACTCTGCTTTTAATGAAGTGATTATCACTTACAGGAATAATAATGAATGATAGTTTTATGAATAGTACATTTTATTTCCCCTCAGTGATTACAGACTATGGTATGTAAGAAATCATAAAAAAATCCAACCAAGCCAACAAAAAACAAACCTGGAAACTAAACAAATGGAAATTCAACAGCCTCTCAATGCACCAGGGAAACTGTCCCAGAACTAGACATAGTGCCTAATTGGGGATTTAAATAAGGCAACTTGAGCTTTTTTTAATAGCATCACAGACTTTCCACCAGAAATCTGCTATGTTATTGGTGTGGTAGGCAGCTAATCTCCTGGTTTGTTTTTGCATTTTAATACTGGGGGCAAGAATATGAAGCCCACAGCACTCATGGGAATGACAGATTATAAATCTTTGAGCAGGGTGGAGAGGTGTATATCCCCAACTGGCTCAGCTGCAAGCAGTTTGGCACAGATCCTGAGCAAAAGCAATATGCCTTATTCATGTATAAGAAATAGGATACAGCACATTTGAAAAATACTGATTTTCATATTTTCATAGAGAATAACCTCTAGCAAAATTCAATTTGCTCTTCCCTTCACTTTTTACTACATTTTAAAATTAATTGTATCCTTAGGATTTTCAGTAATTGGTTCTATTGCACTTACAGTTAATTATATATTTTTGATTAATGGATTCTATTCTGGAATCATTTGCTTAGAATATCTGATTGTGATTTAATTGTTATTGTCCTTCTCAGCAACCTGAGGAACTGACTTCCAGATAGTGATGTTAATAGGTTTTGGTGACAAACGTTACGGTTCAAGATAAATCACTGTATTGTAGTTAGTAAGCTTTATGTTGTCAAACCATGTCAAATATTACTTCTTAATTAAAATGAAAAATGAAATTGGGTAAATGTGGTGTTCATGAACATCATTGGCAAGAGCCAAATTCAGAGCTAAAGCTCTTGAAAGACCTGGAAATGAAAATGTGCCCAAAAATACCACAGATACTGAAGTTTTGTCTGTAATAAAGATGCAAAGCAAGACATGGAGTTCAGTCTTTGCACCTACTCTTAACCTGGTTTTATCTGGGAATGAAGCAATCACACTGTATTGAGTTTGTGTGCCAAGGTAATTGGTGAGTGATCTCTCCCTGTCCTTCTTTGACCCCACGAGCCTTTTGTTGTATTTTTTTCTCCCCTGTCCAGTTAAGGAGAGGGAGTGATAGAACGGCTTTATGGGCACCTGGTGTCCATCTGAGGACTCAGCACATATGTACATTAATCTGTTTTGTTTATTTTGGATCAGTTCCTGTTTGGCAATGTTTTCCTTTGGTTTACTTTTAGACAGGCCCTTCAGAGCCTAAGAGCTGCTGATTTCTAAGTTAATTTTAATTTTTCTTTGTTTGAAGCAATGAAGTGGCTTTAACATTTAGGCAAATGGAAAAAAGTGTACTGTCGAAAAGAAAACACGAAAAAACAAAATACCCCATGTTTAAATAACACTATGTTTCTACCTGCCAAGTAGAAAAGTACTGATAATTGCCTTGTAGAAGATAAGGCAGTAAAAAACAGGAAAAACAAAAAACCAAAACAACCACAAAACAAAAACAACAGAAAGGGAAGGGAATTAAATAACTGTCTCTAATTTACCACTTAAAAATATATGGGAATATGGCACCTAACCACTGGTGCCTGTTTTAAGTGTGTGAATTGTTAGGATTAGACTGCCCTTCAGTTCCTAAACACGGAGAAGCAGCAAAACACAACAAGGAGGCTCAGGTAATTGAGAAGGTAATTCAAATAGCACTACTGTCTGAGGAGAACCCAGGTTCATTTTAATGAGATTTCCAGAAGTTTGAACTGTTCCCTTGTTTACACGTTCTTGTCTCTTTACTTGAAAAGTTCAGCCAACAGTAGTTGAAACACTGCTGGAAATCCTGTCTTCATGTTATCCTCACTGAGATTTTTTTTCTAAGAAAACCTTTTTCCAGGAGACTTCCTGTCCAATTTTTCAGACATTGGCAATTTGGATGCTATTAAAAGGCACTGTGTATGCCAGCTGATTTACTTTTTTTTATGACTAAACTTCTGGAAGTTCTGTGAGGTGCCAAGTGCAGTTTATAAGTTTTAGGTTTCAAGAGCACTTGCTGCCTTCACAGGCGATAAATCTATCTCCTTCCATCATCAAATTGTGGTGTTATCTGTGTGGTAGTTTGCTAATGATTGCTGCAGCTTTATTTCTGCTCAGCTAATTTTCCCCTCTATAGGATTTGCTCTTTAGCAAAGTATCTTCTTCAGAAATTTGGCTGACTTCTATGAGTGATATGGAAATGCCCCTCACTGAGCTAAAGTGTGAGTTTCTAGATAGAGAATTTATTATGTGAGTTTCTAGGTAGAGAACTTCTTTTTGTACTGAAGAATAATGGGAATTCTTGTTAGTGCTTTCTAAATATGAAAACTTCTGAATGACCTATGGTGTAACACATACTTCAGATAGTTTGGTATTTTTAATATAATTTTAGTAGTCCTGGACATGGGCATTTGATATTTTAAGTTAATTAATGTGGCTCTGCTGTGTGGCTAAAGAATAGACAAGGTCCAGATAATAAAAAAGACGAGTCAAAGATAATTGAAACTGCTAGGGAACGGGAACAATCTAAACCTTCATCAATAGCTAACCAAACACATGCTAATATTTTATTTTTTTTTAACAGTGCTGAGATATCACAGCTCCAGTTGCAGTTAATGGAAGCTGTGGTAGCTCAGCACTCTTGAAAATTGTTTTCAAGGAAGAGGCAGGATCTGGCAATAATACGGTCCGAAAGCCTCTGAGAATAGAGCTGGCCAACACTGTTTTTACAGTCAGAAAGAACTTTCCAAAACTGTAAATTTTAATTAACAATTTATTGAAAACCCTGATGAAACCTAGTATTCTGCTGTTCCCACCCCTTCCCACCCCCCCGTCCTGGGACTGCAGAAAATAAACATTAATAATATGAAACTTCTCATACTAAGGTCATTATCTGGTTTCTCCTAATCACAAATTTACTTCTCTTACATATTTGATAAACCACAAGAACGTACCCAAACTGCATTTTTATACACACACACACACGTTTGTGCAAGCATATAGATATATAAACAAATAGGTAAGCATATGCATATATAAACATATATGCTTATACATATACAAAATAAGTGTGTGTGTGTGTGTATATGCACACATACTTAGAATTTGTGGATAATAAATAAAACCTTCCTGTGCTGGCAAGGCTTTCACTATTGTTTTTAAATGACTAGATTCCTTGGTATCCTGAATAAATATTCCATCTATCTTCATGAGGAAAATATTAATTTAGTGTGTACAATGAGCAACTTTAAATGGATCTTGAAATACAAGACAGCAGTCTTATTTTGTCTGTTTTTTCTTCATAATTTTATAATTGAATAGGCTTTATAGATAATTAGATTACTTTATGAATTTTATTAGGTTTTTAAATCGATTGATGGTTTTAGTGTGAGGTGTCCAGAAATCTCAAGCTTTTGGGCTTCTTATTTTTCATATCTGCTAATACATCTAAGTCTAAATTGGTGTCTGTGTGTAATGTGATGGAAGCACTTTCATTCTTATCACTTCTTGCCTGTAAGCTCCTCATAGACGGCTGTTGAATGGTGTGAGAGGGAGGTGATGAGCCAAGCGTGTTGTATTTCACTAACCTGAGAAGTGCAAGCAGGCTGTCCTGACGTGCTGGGCTTGCCCTCCTGAATACTTTTGTATAGTACCCTGCCCTATTGCTCCCCAGAGGGCAACAGCAGCTGCTGTAAACTACAGCAGCCTTTAGATTCTTCTAATGACTTCAGAGAAATACAACAAAGAGTAGTATTACACTTGGTATTTTTGTGTTTATTTCCATGCTGTCAAAGTCAAACACGCAATTCATATTTTCAAATGTTTTTAGGTGTTGGCCAGCCTTAATATTTAACTATCAATAGGGAAAAATTAGACAAAGTTCTCTTAAGCAGAGTACATCCTCCAGGAGGAACGTAGGTGACAGTTTGGGTCTTGGAGTGGCTTTATAGGTCAATTTTGTGCATCTCCAGCTGATGGTATTCATATTTCTTACTTGTTTTCCTGCTGTCTTCTGTTCTTTCTCATCAACCTTTTTTTTAACTTCTTTTCCTGCAATGAGTTGCTGCTAATAGATGAGGGCCAGAGGAGCAGTACACTGTACAAAAACTGGAGCTTAGCACAAAACTTGAGTTCTACTTAAACTTCTAGCACCAAGCTTGCAAAGATGCCCTGAACTGACTGGCTGCTGGGTCATCTGCCCAGCTCTCAAGCAAGTTTAAGGGGTGTGAAGCTGGTCCTTCTGACCTGAGTGACTCATGAAGTCACACTTCAGCTTAACCCTGAAACCTCCCTTGGTTTCTTCCTTGACAGGAAGCAGCAGATGTGGGGGCTGCCAGGCAGGGATGAGCTGGGGTGAGACCCCATGGGCAGGTCGCAGAACCAGGTGCTGACAACAAGGTCCAGCAGCAGCCTCAGATGTGGCAAGGGCCAGGGGCCATGGGCTGAGCCAAAATGGACCCCTAAGCAGGACCAGGTAGGGTGTTATGTGAAACTGGTCAGGGTCATTATGATCTATTAGTGATCTCAGGGCTGCCATGGCTTATTTGACAGAATTTTAGGATTTTCAAATGCTTTAATTTTAGGAGACCATATATTAAGAACAGCTTAAAATCTGTATTTTAAGGGTCAGGAGAGTCAGCTTCTTCCTGATTAAAAAAGAAAAAACAGCCAACCACTCTGATCAGCACGCATGCACAGTGAATTTCAGTCCTGCAGAGTTCAAAACAGACATTATCACAAAATGTCCTGTTCTTTATCTATAATCTGGCAGATGTTGTGGCCTTTGGGATTTGTGGAGATCTTCAGCTGTGGAATACGCAGTATTAGCCTCTGTAGGATTTACAGCCACATGTGTTCTCAGAGAGGGAAAACCCAGAAATTTTAAATCCCATATACTAAGCCATTATTTATTTATACATTTCCAAAAGGGGGCACAAATGTATAAATGTACAAATGCAAAATATGAATGGGATGAGGGCACAAGTGTGTTTGCACAGATTTCAGCATCTCCCCTCAGGGGCAATTCCTCATCCAAGATATGAGGCTCCCCTGTTGCTGCCATAGTCACAGTACTTAATAGTTCAAATTAATGGTTAGCCCTAGGCACATCATCTTGTCCTGGATATGGCAATTTTCTATGGCTTTTTACACCACTGAGCAATGCTGTTGGTATGTGGATCAATGCCTGATTTGGGATGTCAATTTTCTCACAGTTTAAAATGAGACTATCGAAGCAGGTGGTTTGATTCAGGATCTTATATACTGTATATTTTATATAGAAATAAGTTGGGGTTTGTGGTGTGTCAGTAACCTTTACAATGGTAGCACTCTACACATGAATTTTTGTTTGAAAACAGATTTTTGCCAGACTTTGGATGATGCAGAAATATGGGCTCTGTACAGTTAGCACAAAGCTTTACAAGCTTTTCCATAATTAGCTCAGTGATAACTGAGCAGCTAAAAAGTGAAAAGACAAAATGTTTTAATGTGTATTCACATGGGATAGTGTTCATATTGGTCTGGTCATTAAAAAGCTGGTTCTATCAGTATCTAAAAATCTGAGAATGCATTTGTTATCATTTATGAAGCCTCAGCAGCACTAAGTGCTTCCTGTGGAGCTCCAGCTATTCCTGCAGAGAGTCTCTGCTCTGCTCCTTCACAGCTGCAGCTCTCTTCTGGTTTGTCTGTAACAGAACTAGAGGAAAAAACATATTCACCTCTAAATTTTACAACCAAAGTATATAACTGGTTGTATGGCTGTGCTTTGGGAAGAACACACTAGGGATTTCCAGCAGCCGTGTCCCTTGGATTTCAATTTTCTCATATTTACTGTACATCTCCCAGACTGCTGTTCATTTGTGGTAGTCTGCCATGTTACATGCTTCAGAGCTACTCTTCATCGCCTCTCTGCATGCTGAATGTGTTAGAAGGCTCATTGGGATGCCTCCAAAATTGCTGTAGCCTGGTCAGATTTGTTTGCGAAAAACCATTAATTTCCATGCCTTCAGTGTCAGCAGTGCGAGCTGACCTTCACTGAATATTCAGTGTGTGCCCCCCCCAATACTTTTGTATAGTACTTTTCACTAGGTCTGTATTATTCCACTTTATTTTCTTTACTTATTCTCTTTTCCTCTTGTTTTGGGTTTGGGGATTTTTTTTTTTGTTATTTTTTGGTGTATTTTTCATTTTTAAAAAAAAACCCAAAACAAACCCTAACTGTGCTAGTATCATATTCAGCCTTTTTCTGCTTAAACATTCATAGGACAGAAAATGATTTGTAGAACCATAAAGTACCTATAATGTGGCTGGTGAACAACCCAAAAGAGGTAAGTAATTTCAGAAATCAGCACAGAATATATGTAGAAAAACAATGACTCTCATTACAAGATGCACTTAAAATTCCACTATTAATATATTTTCCTACCCTGCATCTTCTTTTGCTTACCCCCTCCCTGGATAATATGGAACTTTGTAGCTACTTTTTCTCATTGCAATAATATTACTTAAAAAACAATCTTCTTGCATGTCCTCTAAGAACTGTGGCAGAGATCCTGGTAACATTTATTGAAGTTTTTAGGGTAATTGAGCTTTGGAGCATAGACGTAGAAATAAGCTGGACAACTGCCAGGAGCTGTTTCTTAAGTGCAAAGAGGTATTTGCAGTTGGGGGAAGTAGTACACACAGGACACATAGTATAGCAAAAGCTGACAGGATAAATCCTGGCTATAGGTCAAAAGCATTATCTTCATATGGGGTTAAAATTGGGATTTTATATAAAGCAGTTCTAAATTACTTTTAAAGAAATTAAAGCATGAAACAATGACTAGTTGTTTTTTTATTACTCCAGGATCTGAGCTTATCAGAGTCCCCTAGCTATAAATGTAGTGCTGTTCTTGGTTTCTTACTTTGCTAAGGCCTCTGTTATCTGACTTATTTATTTTTTTATACTTCCCCTCCCTTTACCCAAGGAGGACTGATCTTCTGTTAAGGTACAAGCTTGGAATTAAAGGGAAAAAAGTGCTATTACTATTTAACTACTTCTCGGGCATATAACACTGAGGTTGAAAACCTACATGATCACGCTGAAACCTGCTAGCTGCATTTTTCATAGTTGGCCATAAATTGTTGCTGCATTATTGCAGAAATGTGGTACGAATGCACAAACTAACACTGCACCAACAGTGTGAATACTGTGGATGTGTATAACATCTGCAGCATCCATGTTTGCATCAATTAATGACCAAAAGAAACCATTGTCTTTCTGGGCACTTACTCCTTGCAGTTAGGAAGAGGCCTTTGGCCACGGTGACCACTGCCTGAGTTAAGATGCTGAGAGCAGCCCACTGCTCAGATTTGGCAAGGCAGTTCCCATTTTCCTGATTTCCTCCTTAGAAATATTATAAAGACTTGAAGCAGGATCTGTTTCCTTATCTCAAGAGCATTGTTTTGCATGGTCTCAAACTGCTAGGAATTCCACAGGGAACAAAAATAATCCTGGCTCTCCAGGATGTGCAAGGACATGAGGGCATTAAAGTCTTCTTGCTATGCCCACCATAAAAGTTCAGAGGTAGCTCTCGATGGCTCGGATGGACAGGAGATAAGGCTGGAGAGAGCTCTTGTACTGGTGTGTGTCATATCTCGTGGTGCTTGTAGCACCAAGGGCCAGCACAAATGGTGCAGTGGTTTTCATTCATAGGGCATTAGCTGCTGGAAATTTGTGGCTGGATTAAGGCCCCTTTGAGCCACTTAGGTGGCATAAAGGGGATGAATCTCAGAATGAGCACAACTCTTAATATTGATTATTCTCATCAGGCACATTCTCCCCTCCTGGCACATACACACAAATCCACCTCTTACGATTCTAGGTTTGTAATAGCTGATGGATAATTTTCTGTTTTGCTAATGCATTTTGTCATCCAAATCTGGGTCAGGGAAACCGGCAGGAATGTGCTACTTGCTCTGCCTTGAATTAGTAGAGCTGCTCATCACATAGTCACTTGGTAAATCCTTTTCCTTTTTGCTTCGTGTCTCTCTGCCCCTCTGGAGAAACAGGACATTTATGATAAAACCACTGCAATTCTGATAATCGTCAGTGTAAGTGAAGATCTGTTGAGTCTTATTCTGACAGATAAGAATTCCAAGAACAATTATTGATCTTGATTAACAGTGAACTCCAGCTCTGGCCTCGAAAAAGAGGTTTATTCTGCAGTCCTATATTTGCCTGTGTATGCTTCCAAATAAGCCTGTCATGGTTTTTCCCCTGTTGCTTCACTCACATAAGAAGAGCTCTTTGTAAACATCTGCAAGCATCCTGCTTCAGAGCTTCCTTTGAGATCACTGGTGCTAGAAAGGCTGCAAAAACTTGTCAAGGAGGCAGTAAGTGATTTAGTCTCAGTACTGCTTCCTCTGCTGAGAAGTATATTCTCAGAGGTTTTGGTGCTCCCTTTGTTTTTTCTGTCTCCACGTGCTGTCTCTTGTATGACCTCTCCTGAGGAAAGAAGCTATCTTTTTTTCTCGCTGTTACTGGTTTATTCGACAACAGGGACAGCCAATTTCTGATCCCATGGCTGTAGCTCTATACGTTATTCAAGTGCAAATAAACAAGTTCATACAGTGTATATTCAAGAAGGAAGGATGCAGCTCTCGTAAAGCATTCCCAGACTCTCAGACAAATGCAGAGATGTTTTCGGCACAGCTGTTGTCAGATGTAGGAGGAAATAAGTACTTAAATGAACAGATCTAATGAAATTCCACCACTTAAATAGCCTATTTTTTTCTTCCAATTTTGTTATATTGATATAATTTTGAAAGTCTGATGGGAATGTTTTAGTCAGTTCTGAGGTACATATAGTTCATCAAAGTGAATCCAAATGGAATATAATTCGTAATGTGTTTGCTGCATAATAACATAGATGTTTTGTGTCTTTTGTGTGTGTGTTGATATGGAAAAAAGGGAGATTTGTTGGTATCTCAGTAATTGCCATGCATCTAACAAGAAAGAACAAAAAATTCTAGGTCTATTTGCTAAGCACACCTGGCTTCCACACTAATTTCCTTTAATGGTAGATACGTGTTTGCACAATGTGCTTTTGCTTCATCTTTTAAGCATACAATTTCAGGCTGTAGACAAAAGGTTTACTTTGGGACTGCCTCTCAGCTTAGAGTTATGCAGCATTTTTCTATGCAACTTGCATAAAAATCAGGCAGATTTCAAAATCAGTGTTTACCTTCTGTAAATTCTCTCCTGATGCATGAATTTCACATATGCCCAAGTCAGGTGAAAAAAGCCCCCACCATGGTATGATAGGAAAGAGTCACAGTGATAGTGCAGTCTGTTTGCTGTGTACCAGGCCTTAGTGTGGCATGCTAGGTTGAAGACACGGATCAGTTTATTTTGCATTAGTTCATAAACCTTCATTTAGCATTAATAGATAGTATTTTACAGTATACCAATGACATGGCTATTTGAGGCAATGGAGACAGAATTTGCATACTAACAATAAAGAAGGGATAAACACCATTTTACTGAAAGGCAGTATTAGGGACAGAAATAGCAAGTGTAAATTAAATGATTAGAATCATTACTTCCAAGCCATTTAGGATTTCTTTTCATTGGCAGGCACTGCTAGCCTGCTTTTATGCAGCAGGGAGAAGCTACTTCTCCTGTGTAGCTTGTTATGTTTCCTCCCACATCCAGAGAGGTGCCTTCTGGGCATTTTATAAAACTTGGTTGGGATTCTGAGGTATGAGCTATTACTTGCTATGTGGGAAAATCACAAAATATACTGTGGTAGCCAGAGGCAGAGGAGAGGATGAGAGGTGTCTGAAAGAATGCCTGATGCTGTCATCCATGATATAGAGGAAAAGAACTGGAGAGTTACAGTCCCGTGTTGTCTGTTGGACTAGCTGAAGTGCCTAGGTGTTTTTTTTCTTTTGTTTTTCTCTTAATTTGGGGGTGCCTTTAACCAGATCATACAACTTTACATTACACCTGACTACATGCTTCCTTTATCTTCCTTTCTATGTGCAGGGGGGGACGTTGCATCAAAGTATTTGTTTACTATTTCAGTACTCTCTGCAAGCATCTTAATTTGTTAAAGGATTATAGAAACTAATCGTAAAAGCCCACCAAAACAGGCTAAGTAAATTCAGCATTCTGTTTGAATGAAAGTTTACAGATTTTTAAAAACTGGTATATACTAGCTTTTAATTCTCTGGGGATGCTGACTCTGTTAAAACTATATATATGCATTCAAAATTAATCAAACATTTTGGTATAGATCACAATTGTACTCACTGCCACAAGAAACAGGGTTGCATAGGTCCTCTGGAAAGAGCTGAGAATTTAGGTAGTTATTCCAGTGCTGTCCTGCCACCTTGACCTCAGAATAACAAACAGGCTCATTAATGGTGTCATTGGTTAAGAAAAGCCCAAGAACTGTGTGGGCTAGAGTGCAATGGGTCAGGTGGTGCTTAGATTTGAAAATGAAGTGAGGGGGGAGAAGTCTTATACCTAAAGGTCCTGCTAATGCACAGACTGAGCCCATTACTGTTGGAGACCTTTCCTCGTAGGTCTCGACTTTAGAGAGTCGTGTATTGTTGTATGTCCATAGTTGCCCCTGCATCTGCACAGAAAGACCATTAAAAAGGATTCTTTCCTGCCCACATTGTGATGTGTGATTTTTCAGTTACGATACAGAAGTGTGCGATAAACTACTCCTTTTTGTACACAAAGGAGTCCAGTTTTGGGGCTTTGCACTTTTCCCTCAGAGGGCTGGCCTTTGGGTAACAAAATGGCAAAGCAGGGTTCAGCTGTAACTAAATTTGATCTGCTTCTCCAAGTGTGTTTCAGGCACGTGATGTTTCTTACTTGTGAATTATTGAAAGTTGCCAACCCAGCCTGCGCAGTGCTCATATTGACAGTGCTGACTTGAATACCTCTGATGGGTGACAGTAGCCTGTGGTGACAGCTACCAGGCCCTACAGAGGCCCTATTCTCCAGACTTCTCTGTGCATATCCAAGGTGAAGAAAATGAGTTGAATAATCTTACTAGTGGCTATTTTGCTGTTATTCCCTCAATATTAGTAGCTCATGTTCATGTGATCTCTTTATTGACTTATTCTTCATCTATTGTGCTGTGTATAATCTTAATGCTGTTTAAAATCAAACAAATAAAAACCTGTACTCATTAAAAATATAAATTAAACTACTTTAGTTATACTAAGTTTCTGAAAGAGTACTTGAGGTGTCTGCTACTGTCAGTCTCACTCCAGTTGAATCATCTTGTATGATTCTCCTCTAAAGATAATAATTCTTTACCCATGAGAATTTGTTTTCATTTTGTTCTGAAATGAAAACAAGGAGCAGAGGAGCTGATTTGGATTATATTGATTTAAAATTTATTTTTCTTCAATAAAGTCAAATAGAGTTTTCTCGCAATATTAATTCTATGATGATACCAAGGGTTTCATGTAGGAGTGCCAGGAGAGAGAACACAGTATCAAAAGATACAATGTTAAATCCAGTATGCTTAAGCAAACTTCTCCATTCCACTAATTCCTAGATCTACTGAGACAGTATCTTCTGAGTATCTGATTACTATATTTCTACAGAAGAAAGGACTGGCTAGACCCTAAATAACTTTATGTATCTTTTTACAAGTGGGGAAGCTATAAGCACCCCTCACTCAGAGTGAGAAGCAAATATTTAGTTTACAATATGTAGACGACAAAAATCTAAAATTTGCAGTTTCTCTGAAAAGCTTTGTATTACTTGGATCTTATGTCTGTATTTCTATGTTCAAATTAGCAACCAAGGTGAAAAGACAAGATAAAGAGGGAAAATTTAAATTGACCAGTAGTATAAGAATAAAATACTTGGCATACCAGGGACATTGAATTAAGTCTTAAGTATAATTTAATCTCACTTTCTTCTATCAATGTTTTATGACTGACTTTGACATTACTGATCGTAGAGAAGGTGCGTGGGTATTTTTGAGTGAGTTCTACAATATCGGAGTTATAAATTCTTATCTTTGCAAAGGTCATTGAGTCAGGACTTTCTCACAAGGGCACCCTAATATTACATGGAGAGGAACCTGAAATAAGTGCTCAGAATAAAAATAAGCTATGTTGTCTTAAACACTAAATTAAAATATGGGTCCTCTTAGCACCATGTGTAGTGTCACATGCAGAAAAGTGGTTAGAAATTACTTGCAATTACTTACACAGCACAAGTCCACATGAGTAAAACATCAGGTGGTCTTCCTGTCTGCCTTAAATTCTATATTACTTTTTTTCTTCCCCCCCTGCTTCCTAAGTCATTGAAATGGAAGATTTTCTGAGAGCATTTATTTAATGTCTGTCAGCTGGGATCTGAGAAGCTTTCAGGGCTGCATCAAAATTTCATCCTCTGGCTTTACCCAGAATTTTTTGCAGAATGCCACATGAATCTGAACTGTTCCATCGTACCAGTCAGCTGAACTGTTGTTATTAGCACTTGTTTGGTGCCTGGGTTTTCTCTGTGCAGCACTGGACTTCAGTCTTGAACCAGTTCCACTATGAGTTTTCAGGATGCATTTTTAGTATGGGGAAACAAAAGTGAACTTTCCTTGAAGCTGAACATTTACGTTTTCCTGACTAAGTCACTGTCTTCTAACCTGGAGTTTTCAGCCTATTTGCCCCTGAAGAAAAACCACCTCTGACAAAATGATGGCATAGGAGAAGGTGTATGCTACATGGGCAGAAACACACCCTTTAGAAAAAGGGAAAAAAGGAATCGAGATTTTGGAGCAAATCCCAGAGTCTTGGATCAAAAATATAATCAATTTAATAAATATTACTTTTGATGCACTTATTAAAAATGAAATAAAAGTAGAGTTAATTAAAATAAAACAAAAATGGAGCCTGATGCTTTAGCAAAGCACTATAGAGCCACTGGTGGTACAATTGCTAGGAAAGTAATAATGCCTCATGATTAGATACTCGTTTTCTCCAGCTGTGCTGTTTTCACCATGCTGCTAGGAGTAGATGCTTTGTTTCCTCTGGGGTGATACAACTTGATTTAAAACGGAAGTCATAAACTATAACATACGATACTGAGAAATAAGGTTATTAAAGGAATTAGCAGACAATAAGCTGCTGAAGGCTGTCAGGGTCTATAAAATTAGAGTGGAAATGGTATTTGTTGACAATTGCTTTATTTTCTACAGCTGAGGACAGGAAATCCAAATAGAGTGTTAAGTTGTAGGATTCTGGTAATGTAAGGAAGCGTGAGTGCTTCTATAAAGATATATGTTTTTTGGAGAAAAATGCAGAAGTGGTGATAAGGCTGTCTGAGGAGTGTTTCTGGTATGTGTAAGCTGTCTGCAGGTAATTAAAATAGAATTTTTAGAAACACTGCCTATTAATCACCTGAGAAAAGTTAGCTTTGTTACCATTTTGCAAGGATTCTGGTACTTCACTGCTGCTGTTTCTGTCTTTGTAAAAGTCTGCTAATATTTGCTAATATCTCTTGGCTGTACTTTGGCTGAGCAGATGCACAAGAGGCAAGTTGGCACACTGTCTGTGTGCTTCATAGGTTACAGATATTCTATCATCTCATCTCTGATTTATACAGAGGGCAATAAAACACTTGCAGGCTTCAGGGTTTTCATGGGGTTTTTTTGGTGTGGGGTTTTTTATATTGGGAAGATACTTCAATTTGCAGGATACAAATGGGTATAAAGTTAAATAATTTAAAACAACCAACCCAGAAAACTCTGAGTTTCTGAAATACTTGAAAGTGTTTTTCTTCTCCACCCCTTTTGCCTTGGGAATCGAGGGACTGATTGTGCCTCATCGGTCCCAGAACAACACTGAACAGTTTTAGATCTGCTTCAAATTTTGCCCAGCTGTTCATGGCTCAAAGAGGGAGTCTCTAAAGCAACATTTCTGGTGTTCTGGTCACATCTGTGCCTTCATGTCCAGAGCCCCACAGAGGCGAACACAGAATGGCAAACTGACCTCTGTCATCCCTTCATGTTATAATGTATGTAGCTGTACCGTTACATATATGGGGTTGTTGTTATTTTTATTTTTATTTCAGTAAAAATACTGCTACTATCCAAATTGCGTGTTTTGGACAACAAATATGTGTCTGAAAATATTTAAAAAAAAAAAGCAATAGTTGTTTAATAAGCAGTACGTTTCCCCTCTGGGGACACATGAGGCGATTAATGTGCTGTATTATATATCTCTGCATATATCTCTCTGGGAAGTCAAAATTGATTCACTACAATTGTGGTTATGCCCTGAAATTTCACTGAAAAATACTGTAGTTCCCAATCTTGCTGTCCACTCTTCTAAAAGACTGAAATAAGATCATATCATCTCATTGGGACCAATTTTCTTCTGTCATATTTAAGCACTACAGAGGTTTTAACGGTTTAATAGCTATATTTCACTGCTTAACAAGAGAAACATCATAATATTTCTCATCCTGTTACGAGTGCCCCTCTCCTGGTGCTCTGTTATTAAATATAGATTAGCTTTCCAGGGAAGAAAAGAAGTGCTATCTTGTTCTGATGTTTTAGGTCTGTCTTATTTTTCTCCTAAATAGTTTGCAGAACTCCTCTTCTATTCTAATCCACAGCATGATCATTTCTATTTTGAATATTTAAATGCTAAACAATACTGTTTAAATAACTTCTTGATCAGAGAAGCTACTACTCTGTGCAAAGTTTTCTACCCATCTCCCGGTGGCTTGAATCCAAAAGTTATGGGAGTTGGGCACCCTGCTCTTCTATGTCCCTGGGAAAATACACATCCAGAGGAGGAACTGGATCATTCTCCTAGAACAGAGTTTGAGAAAACACTAATTCTAACAGTTGGACTGAATTATATTGGTCACAGTGAATAATAATTTAATTTTAATGATCTTCTTTATGTAGAACAGAAAACCGGAGCTAATCGTACGGAGCAGTTTTTTTGGCCTTCAGCCTTTTTACACTTAAGCTCTGCCAGGTAATGAACAGGAACGTTCTTTTCAAATATAGACAGTATTTAATGAATATGCATAATAATTGCCTATTGCAAAAGCAAACTCAATATGAGAGACAAAAAGAGGCATTTTCCCCATCTCTCTTTCAGTTCATGAATAGCAATCACTTTAATCTTTAGGCTGGTCATGTGCCAATTGCTAAGCAGGCTTCTCTGGTGTATCTTTGAAGGCTTGCTGCTGCTTTGTTTTGAGAGAGAGAACTGTATGTCAAGAGAAGTTATTGGCTTGAAATAGAAATTGTCTCAAACTTTTCTTGGTGGGCCTTGTTGCGTCCTTGTAGAAAACATCTCACACCTCTGAGCAAGTGAGGGGTGAGATCAGCTTCATGTCCTTGCCCACTTCCACTTTTCAGCTTGTAATGACATGTCCAGCTTTTCTGGTTATCATGCATTGAAATGATTGTCTATAAAGTTTGCCACCATGGACTGGTGACATTACCATTCTGCAGTAAGACTTCTGGAAGTTATACACCGAGAGGCACAGAACTTTCCGTGCCTGTGACACCCTCCAATGGCAATAAGGGAAGAAGTCCCAGGGTGTTGGAAACGTGACATTTTGGTAGGCAACGATTAAAGTCTAGGTGTGTAAAACAGTACCACTAACATTGTTATGAATAATATATCTTCCTTTTATTCTAGAACTAACCTTTTGATTTAAATGTTTATGAATTTGTTTTTTTATTATTTTCATTTCTAATATTCTTTATTTTCCTTTTTCCTAGTAAGGCAGAAAATACCTCACAAAAAACCTTTGTGTTTGTTGACCTATACAGTTGTGTAGCTTTCAGCTTTAGTCTGAGTGAGCAGAGGACCTCTGTGTTTCAAAGGAATTGGGACTTTTAGAATGGCTCTTTTACCTTTCCTGATTCTGTCCCCCACTCCCCAAAAAGCCCTCCATTTTATTTCAGTGAAAATTAATTGTGTCATAAATCTATTAGTCAACCTTGGAAGTGCAAACTAAAGTTTTGTTGGAAGACATAATTAATGCCTAGAAAATTGTATAGTGCATAGTGCTTTGTGTCCACCTGACAAGTGTGAGAGTGACAGATATATTTTATACTGTTTCAATGGCCGTACTTCTCAATAGGTTGTGACTGCCAGCTGTTTCCCAGTAGCCTTTTCAGCAACAGGAGGACTTTTACTCTACTGTCCATAAAAATATGCCTCTGCTGTTGCCACTAAACTTTATGTAAGCCATAAAGTATCTTTTGGCTCTGACTTGAAACACAAGGAGAATGTTTGCACAATGAACACCAGACATTGTCAATGTTAATGTGTAATGTCTGTTGGCAGAGTTGCCTGTAAAGATTTTTTTAGCCAGCCAAATGTTACTTCTATTTCACTCAGAACTCATGTTTGTCATGGGATAGGAAGAATAACAGGTTGTATTAAAATTTGCTACAGGCAGTTTCATTTTTTTCCTGTTGCTAGCCTTTTGAGTAACTCCTGGCAGCAATTATATATAAAACGTGTTATTGTCAAGCCTTCCTTAGCTGACTGTGGGTAGTGGAGTGCTCTACTGAGAATCTTAAGGTGGTTAAAAAAAGTGTGTGTGTGTATATATATATACACACACACACACACACAGATGTATGTATGTTTTATATATACATAGCTTAATGGATATCTTTAAAGTGATATGCTAGGTATTTAACAAAAATGCATAAAGGAATGGTGAAGTGTTGCAATTAATTTCACACACACAGAATCACACAGAATCTAAGGGGTTGGAAGGGACCTCGAAAGATCATCTAGTCCACCCCCCCTGCCAGAGCAGGGTCATCTAGAGTACATCACACAGGAACGCATCCAGGCGGGTTTTGAATATCTCCAGTGAAGGAGACTCCACAACCTCTCTGGGCAGCCTGTTCCAGTGCTCTGTCACTCTCACAGTGAAAAAGTTTTTCCTGATATTTACATGGAACCTCCTATGCTCCCAGTTTCTGACTTATTTATATCCACGGTGACAATATTTGAATGAATTTGGACTATACTTGGAATAGACATCTCAAGCTTCATAATTGATAGTGTGCTAAAAACATCTTCCTTTAATAGATATCAAAGCTACACATTGAAAAGAGAAGAAACCATCCAATAATATTTTTTCCTTTGTCAGCTTTTATCTTGTAAGGTTGTAAGGCTTCAGTACTGGCTATTGTGAATAATACAGATGTATTATTGTGCACCTGTCTATGTGTGCACACATTTGTGAGGGATTTTTTTGGTATGGATGGTATGAATACTCTATATAACTAAATCCTTCAGATTTTTAATACGGAATTATAAACCAGGCCTGTAATTTATCCTCAGGTAGTGGCACTAAATCATGTGTGGTGTGTTTTTGTTTTGCTTTAACAGGAAGTTTCAAGATCTTTTTTTAATGAGAATTTTCAGTCAAGACATTCCAATGAAAGGGGAGTTCATTATGTGGGTGCCCAGGTATAAAGTTAGTCATTCTACATGATACTGGGGAGCAGACGATCGAACAGAGAGATTTTGCAACAGGCTTTTCTAATTCTAAACTATATCCAAATGGTTTTTCCCAAGCTTGCAGAACATTTGCATAATACATGGAAGTAACAGACTTGAAGAAATTTACTAGTGCAATTCATCAAGAATCAGGCATGGGACCAATTAAAAATATATTTTCAAGAATGATCCTTGTATAGATGTTGTGCTGATGAAGTCTGCTGCATATAAAGATGAGTGGTATTGTCAGTACAAAGGAGTATCAGAATATCATACACGAAATAGAGACCCATAAGAACTGTGAGAATAAAAGTAAATAAAATTTACTGCTACGTAAAGTAGATCTGTGCATCTGAGAATTCCTGACACTAACTTTTGCAAGGTGAGAACTCATCCAGTAGGAAAGCTTTAGGTCTACAATTTGATAATAAGATGACTGTGGTTGCCTGAGTGATAGAGCCATAAAAAGGCAAATGCAATCTTTCAAAGCACTGCAAATTATTTCCAATAGAGAGGAAAGTATGCTAATATTGTAATTGCACAGTGTTTTTCAGCTGTCTGCTGGTACACTATTCAAACCAACCAAACAAAAAAATCCACCTGATACTGAGCTTGGAGAAGAGAAGGGCCACCAGGCGTGTCAGGATTTCAGAGCCTTCCTCATAAGAAAAAAAATGAAGGTAGACTCCCTTAAATCAGTCATCGGGAGCTGAGATCCTTTCATAAATATGCCAGGGAGGTAAACGGCACGGAGAGAAAAATTAGTTCAGGAAAAATTGAATGTGAGCCAAATAATTTGTGGCTATAAAATTACTCTGAATATACTGAGAGTTCAGGCAAGGTTCCCAACCAGTAGGGCAGCCAGGCCTGGGGTAGTGGGAAGGGAGTGAAGTGTCTGCACTCTTGACGCTCCTTCCAGGTGTGTGCTCTGCAGAGTGCTTAGCGTTATCCAAAAAGAAGGAGCCCATATAGTTTAGCAAGATGCACAATAGCTCAGCTTTACGTGGACTTTGGAAATAACTCCAAATCGGTGTGGCTAAGAGGGAAATGTGCTTACCCCAGCTCATAGCAGCTACTGAACTGATCTGGGTGTACTTTCAAAGTTTGAAATCAGCATTCTGAAGTTGAAGTTGCATGCACTGTTCTAAAGCTTGGAGAAGGCTGTACCTCTGTGCTGAGCCATGTGGTGTTCAAATTGTTTTCTTTCTATCCCAGTATAACCTTGTTGTAAAGGATTCTGATTTTTGTTTTTCCTAGTGCCCTATGGATGCATAGAAATCCTTTCTATTTCGCTGCTTTTCCATATGCTTTTCACCATTGCTCTACCTAAACATCTCAGGATTATGAATGAACACATTCTTCATCTGTTCTCACAAGGCTCCCATGCTAAGTATTTGTTCATGTTTCACAAGTGAGGGACCACAGTGGGGGATAAATTTAATACTTTACCTATAGTTTTCCTCATAGAAATCAGGATTTTAAATTAGATTTCAGAATCTTTACTTGGTGTCCTAACCTGTGGGCCATTCTTTCTTGTTTAAACAGCTGAGTGTTTACTATGGTGGAGGAAATATGGAACTGATGGCCAGTACAGGTGTTATAAACAAGAGTTAAATTTTAAACTTCTTTTCCTATAAGAGAAGATGGACATATCAGCAGCCATTGTCCCCCAGGTCTACCAGAGCACAAAGCCAGACATTTGACAATGTACTTGCATTAAAAATTAAAAAAAGCAAAATGTATAGATATACCTATCTATATATTGTTTACGGGAATGTTAGACATAATTTTATATGGTGTTTTTGATAGTGATTCATGAAAGGTGTTCAATATTTTTATGCCTAGTCTCGTTATTAACTAGGTTTATGCTTACTGGGAAGCTATTGAGAAGTGGGCAGCAACATCACCCGCCCATGGAAATAGAGTGGTATTGACCACAGGAGAGAAGCAAACCTGAGAAAATAAAAACAAGATGCAAGCAGCATGTTCTGAACATGCCGAATAATAAAGTTAATTTGCATAAATAATCAGCACTGCAAACCCATATAAGCATTCAGCTACCACACTATTCATAAGGGAAAAATTTGACCCAAAAGCTTTGATCTCTCTTGAGCTCATCCCCTGTAGTCAAGAAATGAGATTTTTTTTTAATGTTTTGTAACTAAGAACTGAATCGCTGATTTTTAAAAACAATAAAAAATATACACAACTTGATACTGGCACTCATTACTGTGCTCTTACACCTGGGCAAGCAATGAGATCTTTACCATAATCGTGTATAGTCTTATTTCTTTTGTGTACTTCCCTGAGTGTGTGCATGTGCAGACAGATAGGCCAGAGCCAAATCCCCGGATTCAGGCACTTCTGAGCTGTGGAGTGTTCAAAATCCAAATCAGGGCTTTACAGCTTGAGCCCTTCTCTAATATTTATTCAGATTTATGATAAATGTAGTACTTTAGAGCTAATTCTTGTTCATAATGTAGCCGTTGTTCAGTCGTGACTACCATGTATAAGTATCAAACATTTATCTTTGAGCCTCTACACATTTAAGCCTCTGTGTTCTTCAGAGCTTCATTTATTTATTTGTGCTTTTGCTTGTTTGATAGATGGCAGCAGATAAATGTTTCCTAACTGGGGATGTCTCAGTTTTTGCTTTTGGTATCATCTGTCATATGACAGCAAAAAAAAGGGATTTTTTTGCACATTCATATGACTGTATTGTGTTTTCACTTATAGCTGCTCCTCTGTTTTCATAGGTGAGGTGATCTACAAATATAACCTGATCCTTAAATACTGTCTTCAGAGAAAATGCATTTATACTATAACCAGAGTCCTGTCGTCTTGTCATTACAGCTTCACTGTTTTCGAAGAAGCAAGCTTGTTCTGTGATATAGAAGGTGGAGACTGGGAAGCTGGCTCTGCTAAGCCTTGCCTAATGCAAACTGCTTTAGTATGCACATCACATCATGCCGGCTATACTGCAGGGAGCAGGCAGTTATCGCACAAGCGTGCATCCTCAGAGCCAGGATAAACACTCCGTTACTCTCCCTCTAAACTGCTCTTCTGGGAGGGAGAGAAAATAAATAGGGAGCAGGAGAGGCATTTGAAGTAACCTTTTTAAGGAGGAGGCAGCAACCAATAGAACCTTTCTTTCTTTTTTTTCTTTTTTTTTTCCTTCCCACTTCTTGCTAGAGAAATTCGTGTTACCTCAGCAATTAAGGAGAAGAGCCAGCATCTAGGGTTCCAGGCTGTGAGGGGGAGTAGCAACTTGTATCAGGTAGGAAGCCCTTTCAACATCCTCTTTAATTCATGCAGCTCAGTTACTACTTGCTATGTTACTGTATGGTGGCTGACTTCTGGAGACCTTGTGTCTGCCACCGTTCCCTGAGTGAAAGAGACCTTGGGGAGCTTTAATTGCCAATGACCTTCAGGGTATTTCTTGGAAAGACGCTGGTACTTAGTGCTGTAAAGTAAAGCAATCTATACTTCTGTCTGACTGCTTAGAGGTGTGCATTTAGCATCTGCATGCAGCTGGATGAAACGGCAGCTGTTACCCGAAACCCTGTCACAAATGAGTAAAAATTAGCCATTTTAGAACATCGGAAGCAGCTGCTCTGCGTTTTTAGCAACACTGCTGTATCACTTTCAAAAACTTATTGCCAGAAATTCTGTGTGTGCTGGAAAGTAAGCAGATAGGCTTTGGTGTATTCAAAGTTATTTCAATAGTTATCTAGTATATTTTCATAGTCACTCATGCATATTTTATGAAGACTTTTCTAAACTTTCCTGAGGCAGCCATGTCTTACGTGGTGGATTAATATTAGTGCTAACAAATTACTAGTGTAATAATTATAGTGAGCTAGTTATAATATTTGCATTACAGTGTTGCTTACCCAGAGCCCATGGGAATGCAGGCACGCATCTCTTGCATGTTTGAGGGCTGAGGTGGGATGGAGCCCTAGGTCACTTATACTCATTTTATTTGTCTTAGTACTACAGAAGGACAGAGGGGAAAGTGAGGAGAAGAAATCTGTAATTGGGTTTTGTGATCCTGTTGTGCAGTGTCTTCTTCCTAGTACTTTGTATTTGTGTTCCTTGACGTGAATGAACTGTTAGGCAACATCTGTTCAACCTTCTCGTGTTGTGACAGTAATGTGACTTATGTTTATTAAAAGCAAGAGTAGCATTTGTATGCAATGAAGAAATAAGTTCAGGGTTTGGGAGTCAATTCTGCAAGGATCACCGTGATGTCTGTGAGACCCTCAAAGTTTCATTGTCTGATCAGTTTAAGTTGCTGTCTTTGGAGCAGTAAGGAAGTCTGCAGCAAACTTTTGCAAGCTTTAGCATTCTCCTCTGTAAATCAGAGCAGTGACAGTGAATTCTTAAGGCTAAATAATATTCATGTGTTTTTAAAGTATAAGCAGTGGTGTGAGCAAGTATACCATGTCTAAGGATCCAGTTGCTTGCAAGAAAGCCTGAAAACAGTGTTCAAAACAGAGCTTAGGCACTACTGCTGTAGTAAAAAAATAAATACTGACAATAGTAGAGCTCTCTCGGATAACTGTAGGAGTACAACCTCTTCCTGTATGGAATTGCTCTATGCAGAAATAGCTTCATATATATTGTTTAAAGGTATCTTATGACTCTTATCTGTAGGAAAGACTATTGAGGATGTCTAAATCCATAGCCTTTTTTTCTGATGAACATAATGAAAAAAACAATTTTTAGAAAATTAGTGTTATATCTGATGGTAATAAAACCTAAGGAGGCAAAAAAGAAATTCAGTGCTTCAGAGGATTCACACTTAGAAAGTACCAATTCAATTAGCAACTAAGGGAGAAAACTGGAATAGGAAAGTGATGTCTGAACTCCTTTTATTTCTCTTGATACATGAAATATGTGATTAAGAAAATGATACCAATGCCCTTCTGTTTTTTTTAACAGGTATACATTTGAGGTAAAACCAAAGTGAATTATTACCTTAAAGAGCAAAAGGGGGATAGTAAGGGTAGGAAGTTGAACACATTACTGCGTTTCACTAGAAACTCTTATAAAATTCAGGCTCCAGAGAAGTTTAAGGGAAAGTACAGCTGGTTGGTGGAGGGGAGGTGTATTTTTTTCTTTGGTTTGGATTTTGTTTTTATTTTCTTTAGACTTACAGTCCAAGTGCTCATCCTAGAAATATGTAAAATCCTCAAACATTTTCAGAAAAAAGATTCATTTACTCAGGCCTGAAATGTTGGCTTTCACCTCAGGTTTTATTATTTGTTAATTCATTGTCACACTCTGTAAGCCTCTCTGAGAGAAAGGAATCACCAGAGAACTGTGTATTTGGTTATATAGGTTTCTTAGCTTGGTACTGCTTGCATGTCACTACCTTTTTCTGCCTCATTTTGCTCAGTGTAAGTACAGGTGCTGGCAGCTGCCTATTTGGAAACATAGTGTGGATCTGAGTTTTTCCAGATTATCCTCATTCACACTAGTGGTGCTTTATGCAAATTTGCTTTTTTGTGACTCTAGTTCATCATGTAGCTTATGAATTTGACCTTAATATTTTTTCTTGGTATGTTACCTGTTGCTCACCCTACGAAAAGCCTGCTGAACACTGTTTTCTTCAAGACTAAAAGTTGTTTTTTATTGGTAAAACAGGTGGATTTTATGCTTCAGCCCTGCCCTGGAAGAGGCACCATTACCGCAGATCGCTTAGTATGGGGTTTGTGGGATTGTTCCATCAGGGAATGCTGTTACCTTTAATTAGACCTCTCAGGAGCTCCAGAGTCACTGCTAGCAAATCTATGATGTCTACATATCTCAAAGTACAGATCAGCCTTGCTGTCCCAGAAATCTTTCCACTTTTCAGCAGAAATGGTGTAATCAGTTATGCTGAGGTTTTCTTAAATATAAAACCAGACTAATCTGCCTACCAGAGGAATTACTAGCTGACATCCCTGTTTGTCACATTGCAATGTGTGGGGACCCCCTTATGTCGGTGGCTTTGACCAAGGGTCCCTACGATTAGTTCCCAGAGCTGCTCAGTGATACTTCTTCCAGTATCCATGTGGTGGAGAACTGGGACTCCTACTGCCATTGGAAATAAGGTTATCTATTGACGTATGAAAAAAAAGGTCTCTCTGTAGAAGTACAAGTAATTAATCTTTCTTGGTGCTTTTTGACACTTTACTGCAGTTCTGTTCTTTGTCATCAAGAAATGAGCCTGGCTGGAGAGGATGCTGTTAGTGTGAAGACTATCAAATGCAACGTAGGGAATTCTCAGTGTTGATATAATTCTGTATTACTACAGGTCTCCAGAGTGGCCATTATCTTTTGATCTAGCTTTAGTTAATTTTAATAAGCTCCTTGGTTTTTGGAAGCAAAACACTAAGCACGCAATCCTGGTAATGTATGATGACCCTGCAAACTTATACATGAGGATTTCCAAACAACCTCACAGAATGCTTTTGAGGGGCAAGGGCTGCACAACTACACTGTGCAGACACATCCATGCGCAGGCAGGTATTCTTTCTACTGTGAGCATGAATAAGAAGATGAGACTAAATTTTCCTTTTTCCACTGTCAAGATATTCAGTAACATTTTTCTAGATGAACACTTGGAGAAAATCAGAGACTTTTGTACTTTGCTTTCTACATATGCAAGGGATTAGAATTAATGGCTGAACTCAGGGGACCAGGATTAACGGTAAGGCTGACTAACATTAACTAACATGACTACCACTGGACTTCACTGCCAAATTTGAGAAAACAGTGAGTTACTTAACAGCACACAACTTTTAAGATTTATTTAGGCAATAATCCCCAAGAAACCAATCATTACTAGCAATTAACTGCTGGTTTGTTGGTTGCTGGACCATTAATGCTCTAACAAACTGGCTGTTAACTAAAGTAACAGCAACAGCAAATTTTGAATGGGTATTTGCTCTGTGTTTCATGTGGTTATAATGTTTTATCTGTTCTACACTTTTTTAGCAGTTAGGGACTCTTTAAATACCTTCTTCCCTGTTTGTGCCTTTTGATGTCATGTGGCAAGACTGCGATGTTGGAGCTGGACTTGTAATACCTATAAGGCTGTATTTTAGATAAAATGTGGACATTTTGTTGTTATTTTTTCCCACAAAACTTTATTACTGCTTTTTTAAGACACTTTATGCAATGCTATTATTTAAATAATAATTTTAAAAAATTACTTGTCTGACTATTTTAATTTCTTTTCTAAATATAATTATAACTTTGGATAGAAATTCATCCCCAGTCTGATTCAATCAGTCCTGGTAGCAGAGGTTAGCACAAGGAAGTTGTTCTGATATAGGTCATTCTTAGGATAGGCAGGATTGGAGAAAAATATCTTGGGCCTTCTCATCATCCTCAGCCTTGTTTAGAGTTCAAAATTGAAAGCAAAACTGAATGGTGAGAGACCTAGAAAATAAACTGGAAACTAAACTATTGCTATTTTAATAAGTTGATTTAAAGTTCAAGGTTTATTTAATGTTGTATTTCATTGTTTTACTTTTCACTGGACAGGAAAAAAAAAAGAGAAACAAGCTAGATAATATTATTTATTTTAAAGTACCAGAGCTGTTTTATCTCTGTGGGCTTTGCTTGCTTGATCCAGAAATTGTTGGTAGCTCAGGGTGCAAGTGTGCACACGTTGACTTTTCGCTAATGGAATTGAGGTGGGCAGCTCTACTGAGGCTGATTAGAACTATCACCAAATCTGCAATGCTACAATGAAATGAAGGGAGATGGATTTAGGTCAGTCTCTAATGAGCCCCACATACAATGTTGGCAGGAAAAAAAAAGCCCTCCAAAGCTAAATATGTAATCTGAGTAATTTAGAATAAAAAACCCACCAGACACTAGCTTGCATGAGTCTTACTCTGAATCTTACCTACTACAGAAAATTATACAGTTTTTCTAAATAAAAAGGAAATATCACACAAGTATTTGTACCGTATGGGGCTTAAACCCTGAAAACACAAAAACTATTAGCTTTTAGTACTTGTTTTATGAAAGCATTAATCACTTTACAGTTCACAAGCTCTTCTTTTTCTATTTATTTTAAGCAACTGGGCAATGTCAAGATTGATGGCTTTTTCGGGGCTGGTAAAATTTGTCAGGATTAAGCTTTCTTACTGGAGAGCTGTAAGGGAGGCGGAGAGATGGGAGAGCGATTTTTATTACATTATCCTACATTAGTGTGGCACAATAAATGCAACTGTGAAGTACCTCTTTGGATAAACCAACTTATTGCTGAAAGTGCGTGGAGTGGAGAGAAAGAGGACCATTCTGTTCAGCACCCTATCTAGGAAGATGTACAGCAATTTGAAGTAATCAGTAAAGAAGCAAAAGTAAGCAACTGAAATTCTGAGAAAGAAATTATTTTTGTGAAGCGACCATGCTGTTGGGCAAATTTTCCTTCTATGCTTGTTCCTTACTTCTTCAATGTCAATCAGACTGGTGCAAATCTCTCAGAGAAGGTAAACACCATTGAAGAGAAGCAGTAAAGGTAAAAAAGATGTTCTTATCATAAACTTCTTTATTTTGTTATTTTCTTTCTTAAAATGACAGCTATGTAAATAGGTTTTCCTAGTATAAAATATATCCATTAAGCTATTGACATTAGTGTGTTGTTGAACACGAGGCATACCCCAGTCTTGTGGAGCAGCTGGTACCTTTATTTACATTTGCCTACAAAACACCTGCCAGATTTAACATCAAAACACTGCAGAATATAATGAGATCTTTAAGTCTGCAGAAATGAATGACAGGCTTCTGTTTTCCCTTGCCAGGAAAAACGGATACTAGTGTAGGATACTAAAACAGAAAAATAGTTTGCATAGGCCAAAACTAATTTGGGTCCAGTAATAGTTTATCTGTAAACCTTCTAGAAATTAGAAAGAATAGACACTACTCAGCACATATAGGTAAGTATATCAAAACTGGACTTTCAAATTAATTGTGACTGTTAAGGACTCAAATATATGAAATTAATAGATCTTTGGTATATTAATATCAAATTATCATCTAGGATTTCTCCCTGTTAACCAGGAAAATTGCCCAAATATTTACTCAGGTTTCCTAAAAAGCTACTTAGAAGGTAGCCTCAGCATGAGAGATTCCTATCTCCGGTCCACCTTCCCATCCTATCCCCAGACACCGCGTGCCAGTGTTGCATTTCTTTCCTGGCATGGGATGTGATGCCAGCCTTCCTGGCAGCTGGAGTATTTGTCCAGATTCTGGACACTGAGCTCTCTCTAGATGCTTTTAGGATACTACTTTAATAAATACTTATTTGTGCTCTTCCTGCAAATGGCCCCTGAAATACACTGTGTTAAGAATTTATAGACTTAAAGAAGGGACTGCCACTATTTTTTTTCGGGTACTGTCCAGAGACCAGAAAAATTAAGAAAAAAAGCCAGGTGCCAGGATGCCCTTAACAGCAATAGAAAGAACAGTATATTTTAGGTAATGATAGATGTGTTGCAAGTTACTCTTTTTGGTGGTTACTGAGTAGAGAATATAAAGTTCCTGTCATTTATACCTGTTCTTGACTTTTTTTTTTGCTCATTAAGCACATGCTTAAAAACAAGTGTCCTATAGAATGAGCTGACAGGAATTAGCTTGAATAGCACAAGACCTTAATCATTTTTTACCACGACTCCTGGCAATTTTTGAGAGATTTACAAAAGGACACTTGCCCTAAGTGTTTGTTTGTCTTTCTGCAGTAAATCTGAATAGTATTTCTTCATGTGTGTTTTCCTCTCTGAAATTGTATTAGACAATTTGACAGGGAGCTGTAATACTTAATTATTCAAACAGTAAATATATAGTATTATGCAGAGAAATAAAAATGTGAGGTTTTTAGATTTGATAAAATTGTTTGAAGACAATTTTTCCAATTATGTGTATGAAGAATGTAACAAAACCAGAGGAAAATTTTAAAAATTATAATGAAGTCTGCACTTAGCTTTAAGTCTATTTAGATTTTCAGAATCTGTGTTCACATTGCAGTCTTTGGAACCAGCAAGTTTGGAGTAGTTCTGATGCTGGAAGAACTTTGCTATTAGACTCTGGTGCATGTTCCAGGAGGCTCTTGAAAGAGCTCCAATTCTCCCACTTTGTTATCAATTAATTACACTCTTACTTGAAGTTCCTGAAGTTTGTGTCATTATTTTGAAATGTTCTGAAGTCACATTCATGTTTTGAGCACAACACAGTATATGAGGATAGAGACTAACGAATGGCATGTGTTGAGGAACTGAGATTCTTAAATGTTCTGTAACATTTTTGGAAAGAAGGTGCTAAGAATGGTGCGTAGGTCTGTATGGTGTGTACCTTGCATCTTGGCAAGTGTCTTCACTGTGTGAACCTACAATGTAGTTCACAGGAGGAGATGAGTGTTTTGCTAGAGGAAGAAGGATGCTGAGAGGCAGAAAGGACAAGAAGAAACAACTCTCATGGGGTGCTGGTTTTTTGCTATGCAGCACATTAGGATTACCTGCTTCTACTGTCATTATTGTTGTACTGTGTAACAGCAGAATGGCTGTTTCACTAACATTTTCCTGCAGGACAGAAATGGACTTCTGGATTTCAAAACATTGTTTTTCAGCTGCTTAAATAAACCCAAGGGCAAAAGTGACAAGTAGTTTCTGTGTTTTTGATCTCGCAGTTAAGGAGTAAAAGGACCTTTCTCCACTCTTCATTCTTGCTTTCATTATCGCTGGTTGTGTGGCTGATGTTTCTGAAGTCCTGATGTGCATTAATTGCATCATGTTCTACATATTGCCAAGCTGTCCTATAAAATACTATGAAAACAGTTATTCTCAAGATGAGTCATCATTCAAGCCTTTGCGCTGGAAAACTCAAGAGCAAGAAGAAGAAAAAAAAACTCTAAAAAATAGATTTCTTTTGTAACACAGAAAGATTCATCACTGGGGATAGGCCAAGACTTCATTTTCATGAAGTTAGCACTGGTTTGTTCATAACTCAAATTTCTATTTTAGTTCTCCAGTGTCCTGGAGCTAGAATAACCATGCATTTTTCTCTAAGCTTAGTTAAGAGGAGGTTTCAAATGCCATAAATTGATAAAGGTTAGTCTTGTCTTTAGAGGTATACAGTTTTCATTGGGGTAACTTCTTCATGATAAATGAAGAAGCTTCTCTGTATCCAGTACATGTGTTGCAGTCAAATCATATCTGGCTACCTCTCCAAGTAAGACTTCACACTGTGTGTTGTGTGTGGGGCTATGTGTCAATCCCTCAAGAATTGTTCTGGTATATCTTGTTTAAAAATATCAGTAATTTCCTTGAAAAAAGAAATAAGCAAAAGCAATTTTTTTGATGCCCACAAATTTTGTGGGCCCTGTCACACGAGGAGTTTAGAATACCATACAGGAAGAATAAAATGACCTTGAGGGCTACAGTAATAGTAACTGAATGAAATTCAATAGGACAAAGTGCAAGATCATGCACAAAAACAATACATTTCTGTTATAAGCTAGGAGCTCGTTAATTGGAAATGACAGAGGAGGAGAAAGTCACAGCATGACTGTAAGCCACCAATGCAGCACGTCAATGAAAAGGGCAAATATAGTCTTAGGCTGTGATGGATGATAGATTTGCTTTAGCAAAGGAAATAACAAGCACTTGCACTAGGTCCTGCAGAAACAATCATCTGGAATATTTTTAATAGTTCTCATTGTCTACTTTTAATTAAGGTGAATTCAAACTGAAACAGGTGGAAAGAAAGATAACTAGGATGTTCAGGAAAATGAGAAGTCTTCCATAAGAGGAGAGACTAAGAGACTTTCGTGTTTAGCCCAACCAGATAAATTTGTCAAAAGATGAGCAGTAAGTTAAAGGATGATATAAATACATTTAAGATGAAAATAAACGTGTCTGGCTCTCAGAAGTGCCTGTCAGTGACTGAAGGGAGCTAGCCTCAAGAACAGTAATTTCCCGTTCTTTTAAGCATTTAAAAGGAATGACCGATACTGAAATCAGTTCTGGAATTCAGATACTGCTAGGAGCATGTGTGGTTCAATCTCTGTTTACCCGAGTTATAACGAGGATGGGAGAAATCAGCATAAATCATGAACTGCTAGTACAGAATTGTCAGACTGGAAAGAGTTGCAGTGTTGTAATGGCATTGATAATGCAGCTTATGTTCACTGACTCTTCTCATTCTGTCTGCAAGGACATATCCTGCAAATATCTTCCTAGATAGTTGTTCAGCTAAGATACTGGGTGTCAATCTACTTTTAATCTGATTTTCCCAAATCCCATGGCTTAGATCCAAGTGGGTCACATGCTAATCACAAATAGAGCAAAGACAGGCTTGAACTCCCAACATGTAAACAGTTCTTTACTTGAGAATCCGCCTTAATGTATTAATAGACTCCCATAAAATTGCAATCTCTCTCACATCCTGCTGATCTGAAGTTTTAGCTTTGTAGCTGTTGGGTGGTTTGTTCCCTCCCCTCCCCCCCATAATTAACTGACACTAATTTCTTGCTGGTCTTGGTGTTAGCCACTACCCCCTTGCTGAGCTGAACTGCTACTTTGGAAAACAGCATCTCTTCTCTGGCGTGTGAAATTTAGTGGGCATGAAACAGGAGGAACTGCACTGTCTGAGCAGTCCAGTGCAGCAGGGGAGAGCTGGTTGGGAATAAAAGTGAAAGAGTGAAAACTGTGAGTAACAAACGCGAAGGAGAAACTAGGATGAAGAGAGAAAAAGCACGAAGACAAAAAGGTTGACAAGAAAAAATGGGGAGGGGGAAGTATTAGTGAAAGCAAGACCAGCACAAATATGACAAATCACCCCCTTTAAATACTCCTTTAGGCTGAGAAGAATTGCTACAGAGTAAAGCCATATAAATTTTAATTTTTCCTGCAAAGTTTGTAGTAAAACTAAATATTCCATAGGTAGCACTGTATCCTAGCCTGCTTCTGAGAAGTATCCAGTGCTGTCACTACCTTGAAGGAAGCTTGAAACCACACACTCAGATGTTTAAGGCTATCTTTAAAACCACCCTGAAGATCCTTCAGCCTGAACACTGGTCTCCACAGGCTCTTTTGCGACCTCAGATATTTGATCTTATTGTAGTAATTTCTGGGTTTTTTTCACAATTGCTCTAAGGGTGTTCTGGGTTGGAAGTAGCCATCCCACCAGGAGATTCTGCCAGATTAGAAGAACCCCCTTCCACAGATGATATACCATTTCTTACAGGAGTGTTGTGCTGCTGAAGTGAGAAAAGGTGCATGGAGGGTCAACAGACTAGTAAGCCCCAAAAACCATATCTGACCTCACTTATCTCTTGTGTTATGCTGTAATTTTATCTCATTCCTTCCCAAGACTTCACTTTGGGAGCCATATCAATGTAAGCTCAGTAACCTTGGGAGAAGATCTCTTATTCGTTCACTTGTAGAATACTTGTGGCAGAGAGCATCTCTCTGTGATCCCCCTGCCTGCATGCATCCGGGAGATATCAGTAGAAATTCATCCTTCTATTCTGCAATGCCTGAGGGTACTGAAGTAGCTCTGAGAATAGATAATAACTGAAGTTTCTCATACACTGTCAAATGGTAATTGTGGGCTTAAATTGTGGTTTTACTGTCACAGAGTAGTATTGCTGGGAGGGAATTCTCAGTACCACCATGCCCACATACAGAGCTCTTTTTTTTTCTCCTCTCAATTTGAGTTTTCACTAGATTATATTTTCTCCATCTTCAGTATCAAGATTTGTTTATCTTTGATTTTGCTGCTGAACTGTTGGTTGTACCTAGTCGATGGACAGCATTTAGGCAGGCAATGGTGAGGAGCAAAGATGTTTCCTTTTAGAGTGTGTGATTGAAGGTGATGATTAAGTAACTTTTTACAAGAAATAGTCTTATTCCCAAATGATGTTCATTTTGCTTTTTTTAAGATTTGTTCTTAATGTTGACTGCACACATGTTCTTCTGAAATGGAAGCCAGAGCAGGAATAAGTTTCTGTGCATGCTTTCTAAGCCAGTCAATTCCAGTGATAAGATGACAATTCCTGCTTTAGTGGAAAGTAACCTTGATCCATTGTCCTCAGAAAAGAAATACAATGTATTTCTACACAAGAATCAAAGGCTGATGCAAAACCAAAAAGAATCCCCTAAACCTCTTAAGTGTGTTTTCAAAATATAATTATTGCCAAGATAGACTTGATTTTATTGGCAGCTTGAATACTTAAGAGAAGGTAGTAAGCAAACAGAACCTTGGGTTTTGGGAGAAATATTCTAAGATAATAATTTAAAACTTCAAATTCCAGTATCCTTGAAGCTTGACAATTCTACTTTTTTATAGCATAATATAGAGAATGACTGTATCATGTAGGAAAACTAAGCACTGTAACGGATTGATTAGGAGATATATACTTCTAGCACATTCACTATCAGAAAAACGTGTGATTATAGAAGACTGAAGGAATAGAAATGACTCTTCATACCTGTCACCTCTTCTCACACCATTCAAAATCTCTGCCTGTGCTTCATAATAAACAAGAACTGAAGCTCTTTAAGAATCTATAGCTTGAATCACACAGCTGACAAACTTTCCTATAAATTTCTCACTGAGTATTGCTTGAATTGATTTAGGATAAAGTGTCTTACTTCAGAGAGATGTGGGTCTTAACCTGTGCTTTTTGAAGTAATTATCTTTGCTGCAGGTGTGAAGAATACGTAGTTGGGTTAAAATGTGACAGATCTATAAGCCACGATGAGGATGAACATGGGAAAAAATTAATTCCAAAGACAAGGTTCAGCAGTATTGAGGGCATCCTGAGGAGTAAAGCTGGGCCAGACTGACTTTACATTAGCTTCAGGGATAGTCTTACTGGTGCTAGAATAGAGTCCTGTTGGGAGACATTGGTCACAGTCACAGATGAACTACTGGAAAACATCTGTGTTGGGTTCACAGGAGACTCCATGAGCTCCTGGTGCCAAACAGTCACACTACAGCACTGCAGGCAAAGAGATAAGGCAAGAGATTACTAGAATTGCAGCCCAATGTCAATATACCTTGTAATTATTTTTAATCTTTTCAGAGACATTGAGAATACATTCAGTAGAGCCAGTTTCCAGCATTTTTTTAAGGCATGTGAACTTGTTAATAGAGACACAATACAGGATGTAGATGAATGTACAAAAAAAGAGAACAAACGTCATAACAATCAAGGTTTCTTGGGCTTTCCAAAGAGAACTTCCCTTGACCCTCCTGAAGCACATCACTTATCACTAAAAGTATCTAGCAGATGAAAAGTGAACTCTGTTCAGTAACACGCTGTATCAGGATACTGATTTGTAACTTGGAGTGCTGCTCTTACTGCTGCATCAGACCTGGGTGCTCTCAGGGTTGAGAGAAGAGTGAGTTGTAGCCCCAAATTTCAAGGTGATCTATGGCAGTTTCTCTCCTGCTCTCAGGAAAACGAAGGGCTCTGGGGCTGCCCTGAAGTGGAAAAGAGGGGTAATGCCTGCTGCAGGAACTGCTACTGTACTGTTTGCTGCTGAATCCCTTTGTTTACTCCTCTCCTTTGTTGCAGCAAGTGTTCCTGCTGTGCTAGCATTTGTGGCATCTGCTCCTGTCACACTGACTCATTTACCTTGGACATAAAATGAAGCAGCATTGCATGTTGGTAGTGGCAGGGAGCAGAGCAATGATTCTCAGCTTTATTTCTCTTTGTTTGTCATTGAGCCCTTCTCCAGATTTGTTAATTCTAGTAAGCATTCTCCATATGCGTTCAGTAATTTCACATATGTTTCTGTGTATATTTAATTGTCTACAGTAGACTCTTTCCATCTTTTCTTCCTGCTTCTTGTGTCAACTGTCTGTTTAGATTTTAAGCTACTCAAAAAAAGCCATTTCTTTGTGTGTGCTTCCACGCAGCATCCAGTAAGATGCAACCCTGCAGTTAATTGGAGGCTCTGAATAATCTCACCATATAAAAAGTATAATTATTGATAGTACTCAGTTTGTTTTTTTAAATGTTGCTTTCTATTTTTGGGAAAATCACAGCTAGTTCTTGAAGGAATCCACCCAGGCACTCTGGTTATTGACATTACATTCACAGAGGAGAAATCTACCAGTAGATAGCACTGTAACTGTAGTATCTCTATAGCTTTCAACAATGCCCCAATGTTTGTGCTGTTTGTAAAATCTCATTGTTCACGCTATTGGGAAGATTTTTAGGCTGTTCTGCATAGAGAAGTCAAGCTTTATGAAGGTAAAAAGATCAAAAAAAAAAGTTAGTTTCCTTCCTGAAGCATACTCTGAAAAAACATGCTGTATGTGAAGGCTGTTGTCCAGACCACTGTATGAATGATTTACTGCTAAATACTGTGTCTTTGTAGCAATACTCTCCTATTTTAGAATATTGAGTTTAGGCTTGGCAACTGTTCATTACTGATTGATCTGTAATTATCTTAGTGATTTGATCTTAGTTTTGGTGTAACATGCTGGTACAATTAGTTTTTGTTAATGATTATGGTTTCTGTCAGCAGGTTGATAGAAAGTATGACTTAATCTCCTAGTCTTACATTACTTTGCCACTATTTACTTTTTTTAAACTTTAAAACTAAAGTGCCTTTCTGGGGTTTTGTAAGGACTTATCTGTGGTTTTAGGTGCTGTTGTTAATACCTAGATCTTCAGTGGTTGCACTTCTTGCATTTGTAATTATACTAATAATGGAAATAACAAAAACCCCATGGCAAATACCAATTTCTTAGTAAGTTTGTACTTAATAGAAGTCATTTGTCCTGCAGTTAGTACCTGCTATCTTCAAAATACGTTAGTGCTAGACACCTTTCGGAGATGAGAAGATGTACTTTCCATGAGAATTGCTGCTGTGAAGTGTTTAAGATAAATGTGAATCTGTCTTCCTGTCCTTTCTCATGACAGCAGCAATAGGAAAGCGCCAATCAGTTGGTTAATGAATCTGTGTGATAACTTCATGACTCTTCATTTTCTCCTACTCTGTCTGTGCTTTTGGCAGTTCTAGAGATGTTAATCTCTCAACATTTGCACAGGAGAGGTCTGCTTTTCAGAGAGGTCTTTACATGCTCTACCTACAAAAGACCAGTGTGTCAAAAGGCACCACTGTTAATCTCATCTGTGCCTGACGAATTCAGCGAGCCCACTTGCCTGCTCCCAGGGACCTGTCACCCTTGCCTCTCTGAATCAGATGTCATTTTGGGTGTGATAACAGCTCCATCATCTGTGTCTCTGCTGAGCTGCTCTTTGTGCATCCTCTGTGCCGGTCACAGTTCAGAGCCAGGTTCTCTGGCTTGGTCTGTGGGATGGTTGGGCTTTCACTATTGTCTGTGTGAGGCATGCGAAGGCGAGTTGCTGAGGTTAAAACCCCCGAGCTTGGGCAACACAAACACCTGTGTTTCTAACTCTCTAGTTTTGCCATTCTTTTGTTTCCAGCTTCAAATGTTCATTTTAAGATGGCAGTGATTTGATACAAAATACTCTTCAGCTGTACTTCAGGATTCAAAAAGTCACCTAATTTGGTGCAAGAGGACCTATTTTGCCTGCTTGTGGCATTACATCCACATTGAAATGCCATTTAGTTAGCACGCTCTCACTCAGGGTGTGACAACAGACACAGTGTTTGTATTTCTGTACGGTACAAAGTGATCCTTAGATCACAGAATTAAATGTCTCTCTCCAAGACGTTAGGTAGTCTGCTGGTCTTTACTTGGGGATTGGCTGACCGTTTCTTCTAAGTTTTGTCTGAAAAATCTAGTGATGCATAACTAGGTCAATCTTCAATGACAATTTGATTTATGATAGGGGAGGGGAGAGGGAGGGGCTGGACACTGATAGCAGTAGTGAACTATTTTCTCATATCCATGTATATTTTAGTTGTGCATTTCGTCACTACCTTATCCTTAGGTATATCAAAAACCAAAACCCCAATAATGCTGGAACAGGTGTAAAAAGGGCAAAGATCAAAGATACTGAGCAGCTTGGGAATGAGACAACAGTGGGAGATGTAGGACTTGTCTGGAAAATTGTGAGTAACAGAGCAAGTGTCTTGAGGATAACTGTCCACTCTTTCCTAGACTATAAGAACTCCTTGCAGGATGGTGGCTTTTCCAAATGAAAAGGAAGTCCTTTTTCACCAATGTCTTAAAATTCTGGTTCTCTGTACTATTTAATGTGTGAGATGCAAAAGTTTATATAGATTCAGAAAGTGATTAAAGAATTTAATGAAAACCCAAATCTGCTGAAGACTATGAAACCCGAAGGTGTAATCTCTAAGTTAATTTAATCATAAAGTTAAAACCTCAAAAGATACAAGGGAGTTATCACCAAACGTTTTCAGTTCTTTCCAGCTTTCTTCACTTTTGGGCAAGGCTTCCTGTGGATAGCAATATTGCATTGCTTAGGGAATGCTGTTAATGGTTTGATATAAAAAAGGACAGTTTTACTGTCTTGAAATTGAATACATTAAAATAATCTTGATATTTCTGTCTTTATAAAAACCAATAGATTTGGATATTCCTGTATGTAAATTGAGCAGTGGTTAATGGCATTAGGGAGAAGTACTGAAGCTGGAAAACCACTCTTTCATGGTTGGTTTTGGTTTTTTCTAAAAATATATTTTAATGTGTTTAATGGTTGTTTATACTCCTTGATTTTAATAATAATTGATCTGTTATTACAGTGACTCAAACCCACCCATAGTACATAGATATGATCAAAGCATGCTCCATAGAGAAAAATTAAAAAGTAAAAATTAAAGTTTCTAATGATCTTGCTGGTATTTTCATTTTTACATAGATAAATTATTATACTTTTTTAATTTCTGAATTCATTTGAATTAACAGCACGGGTAATATTTTAAGCTTATAATGCTTTTATGCTTTTCATATAAAACCAGAGCAAAACCAATTATTATTTTCCTACTTGATATTGCCATCAATCTTACAGGAAGAAATTGTTTCTGCTCTATCAGGATTTATTTATTTATTTATTTGGGCTAGGCCATTTCTGAAATGCAAAGTGTGTCACTGTATTATATCACAGTGCATATTTCAATGATCAGGGTGGCATGGTTATAGTACTGTTGATCTTACGGTAGTGCTGTGAAATGAATAAGCAAGGGCTGACAACTGGCAGCGAAATCGATATGTGCTCTTTTAAGGTAGTGCTCATTATTGCTGGACACAATAGACCAGAACTCGCCGTTAGTATCAGGAGACTATTTCAAATGCTGCCAAGGTCAAAAACAATACACTACCTAGTGTTTTAGCTTCCTTGTATGGGTGAGAAAACCCAACGCAGTGCAATCACACTCATGTATGGGAGATAATTTCAGGTTCTCACATAAGTGAACACTTGCAGACGTATAAAGCTACTGGGGGGAGCACTTTGAAGTGCCAGTCCATTCCCAGTGTTGTCCCAACTGGGGGGCCCAACTGATGAATCTTAAGGGGAAGGTTGCGTTAGCAAGGCTGAGACACTTTTTCCCTTTCTCCCCCCTCTTTTGGAGGCTGAGCACATTGACCTTTTCACAGTTCAGCTCTCTCCTCTAAGTAGGTAATCTCAAGTTTGCGTGATTTGAGGGTTCTCCTTGGACCCTTGCTGGCCTTTCTTCTTGGAAGATGGGCAGAGGCATTGGATGTGACCTGACTCCTGTGAGTAGACCAAATCAAGGCTCACCAGTGTTAACAGCTGAAGAGCAAGGTCTTTGGCTGGAAAGGGAGAAGAGCTGTGTGAAAAACCCTTAGAGTATTAAATGCATGCAGGAGTCCATTTCAGTCTGGTCTGGGTACATGGTTCTGCATAGCAATAGGACTGATGCTGTCCTGTTTCCTGTGGCCAAGGAAGGCAGGCAGGCAGGCCTAATTTGAAATGTGCAAAACTACAAGAAATGCATAGCTTGATGAAATATTAAATGATTCATTAGTTAATGCCTTAAAAGGACTTTGGAAGTACACTACAGAGGCACTACATTTAAAATAGGGTCATTTTAGAGTAACACTTAAGCAGCTTTGAGAAACAAAGTGTAATTTCACTTGAAGATGTGTTGTAATTTTCATAGTTTGGACAATAAACAAAGTGTTGACTGCAAAGCAGTAAAAGCCTAGAATAGTTAAAATTATGTCAGGTTCAACTTCTGCCAGCAAACGGTGTAACCCAATGTACAAAACCAAAGTACTATGTCAAATAAATAAAATAGAGCAAAATAGCTTACAATCACAACAAGATTATGTTCTTAATGCCATGAGAACAGATGAATGTTATATTTCCTGCACTTGTACTCTTTGATACATGAATGAAAATATACTTAGCGCAGTCCATGCATTAAAATTCCATGATAATTTATTCATAATAGAAATTCTAAATTCAATATGACCTAAAATGAATCCATTCTTCTTGGTAAACATTGTAATGCAAACCCACAACACAGACACTGCAATCTAGCTTCTGACAGTTGTCTTTATTTCTTTTCATTACCTATGAATTATTTGCAAGATGGCTGAAACATGATTGAATGCAGAAAGCTGTTCTGTAGTGCTTAAAAAAGTTCCTGAAAATACTTTATCTTGGAGTAAAATGTTAAGAATATGATGAAGCACATCACATTTCTTAAAGCTAAATACTAAAGATACGTGGATCACCTAATTGTTTTTCCTTTGCAGTAACACTCTGCTTTCTGCCAAGGGATTACTTTTTTAAGCACTAGGGAAAAACGGTTCTTCGCTCTTCTGTTATCTGTATTTTTTGTTCTTTTTTGGCTTCTCTGAACACCAGTTATCAAAGAACAAGTAGAACCAATCCTGAGGTATTCCATAGCTGTTGCTTCATTTATGGCAGATGTCCCAGACATGCTAGCCATATTCTCTTTGTTGTTAGTATTTCAGGATCATCATAGTTGTTCTTTAAAAAATAAAAATTAAGAAAAAAACCCTTTTCTCAGAATGGCAAAGAAAAGTTAAAACAACCAAATGATGCAAATAATAGCTCTGCATTTTTCAGCCAGATGTTTAATGTCTTTTATTCCTGACAATGGTGTGAAGCTCTCACAGATGCTATTAAAGGCCAGCCTTATTCCTTCCAGCCTTCTGTACCAAGAACCTCAAGCTATTTAACTGATATATGCCTAGGGTATGTATGTATAATTGTGACTGTAGTGATGTGGTGGAAAAATGACCATGGTAAAGCAATAATCTCAACATTTTTTGCAAGGGAGATGTGCTGAATGTGCTTCAGCTCTTCTAAATTGACCTTAAAGCTGACTGAAGCATAGTAATATCATTTTGAATATGAAATATTGCCAATTTTGATTCCTGCAGCGTTGTCTGTGATGAGCTGGGTCTGTGATCCTCATTAGGCTAAGCTTAGAATAGTTCAATAGACTTGTAGTGAAAATTGGCTTTTGAGACTTTTCCTGCCTATGTCTCAAGAATTTCAGAAGCCCAGAAGACCCCCTTTAAAAACATTAGATTTCAGAATTTATTTAACATGTTTGACTCAAGACTACTCTGAGTCCCTGCATTATCCCAAGTGCCTTCCCTGCTTCTTCCAGTTTCTCCTTTGCCCATACTGCTGGGCTGTCAGCTTGGAGATGATTTAGGTAGCCTCCTTGGAGAATTCCTACCCACTGAATGAAACAATTGTCAGCGCTGCCTAGTTTATCTTACGAGCACAAATTTCACTGCACACTTAGTGGCCCTCTGAGCATTAAATAACATGCAGTGAAGCGGCTTGTCAGGCCATATCATTACTGTCTTTGTAACATGCTCTGCAAAGTGAGCACCGTGCCATCACATAGCTGCTCAAGGAAACAGTTAATAGGGTCACTGGCTCATTTATCTGGAAGGGAGAGTACAATTGATGGGTAGGGCATTGACCTATTATGGAGGTTAAAAAATAAGTTGAAAAATCTGTCTGTTGAAGGTGTACTAGACCCCTACATAATCCACAGCAATGGATAACAGATTTGTAATTACATTGAAGTATTTCACTAGAAGGGCTATGTTCCTTTAAAGTATTTTCCTGTTGTCTATGCAACACACATCCTGACAAAATATTCTGTCTAGAGTACTGTGTGGACAGCTTGACGTATTGCCTTCAAACTCTCACTACTTTTGGTACATTTATGCTGGCAGGGTACAATTTGGTTTCTAGATTTTCATGCCAAATAGCAGATCTCTTTGATTTATGGTTGTCAGAAACACACATTAGAAACTGCTTTGAGAAGTTGTATTTGGAAGTGTGAGATGACAACGTCTTGGTTATTTTTAAGCCTTATATCTGTTTATACATAGTGGAAGTGGTTAGGAATAGTTTTGCGTTTTCTTGTCTCCTTGCTTCCATATCCCTTTCTTCTTCCAAAGTTTTGTCAGTGGTTGTCACTCAATCAGATTTTCAGTGCTTTCACTTTGTCATTCTCGTTATTTGGTGCTGTAACCTCTAACTTGTACATATTATTCTCAGGCATTTTTCCTAGTTTACATCCAGAATTGCAGATGGAAAGATAATTGTACAGAATATTGGCTTACACTAGTATTTGGCAACTATAATTGCACACATGAATTCTGAGTTTTGACTATAGATATAACTGCAATAAAATTGTAGAGAAAGTGGGTATACTTAACTTTGACTCTTAATACAGCTTATTTTACACTTCTGATTTTCATTTAACATGGAATAAACTTTATTTATTCACCTATGCACTCGTCTACTCAAACTTATTGGCATTGCTACTCTTGCAAGCTTAAATCTCATTTGATTACGTTAGTGATACAGATTTTTGAAAATGTCTATTTCAAAATACATTTGTGGTTTTAAAAAGTAGTAAGAAGTAAGTAGGATTGATATTTTAAAATTAATTAGGACTTTTTCCTACTTATCTTCCCGAGTCAGAAATACAGTGAATTAAGTTGACTTAACCTGATAGGTACTCATGACTTGTTAAAATTAGATCTAGCTTCTTAGGACTCAGTCTCCCCAAGAGCTAAGAGTCTCCTTACAGGTTAACTGGGTGTTATAATTTATTATTTCCTAAACAATTAGACTGCATTTCAAGCCTCCCTGATTCAGAGTCAATTTAAACACGCAGTCATTTGGTTTATTGAGGTTAATAGACCACAATGGAGGCCCCAGTTCAGCATGTTGCAAGCTCCTCGTGGACTACATTCCTGTTTTTCTCACGCAATGTCTTCCATTTCTTTTTGTTGGCCAAACAACTTTACCATCCAAGGGATCACGATTCCTCTGAAAATACTATATATGTGAAATAATTAATGCTTTAATTCTGAAGTAATCCAAGGTAAGCTAAGTAAATTTATAATTGCTTTTGACTTGTATTAAAAACTCATGACCTCCACCATCTCTTAATTCTTGTTACCAAGAGTTTTGTGATGTTTTCCTAATAACTACTGACAGCAAATCACATTTACACTCTGCATCACTAAAGCATACAGATGCCAAAAAGGTCTTTGCTCTTATTTAAAAGTATGCTAGTGGGAGTCTGTCTGCACAAAATATCCTGATCTTTAAGAACTTTGTGGTAAATCTGTCACGTACCCATTTGAGAAATACCTGTCAGAGTAAACTATATTCAAATGCAGCTCCAACGTATTTTTCAAAGTGTACTTCTTGATATAGCTTGTACTGCTTGACCAATTCAATTTTGTAGAGACTGATTACATTTTCAAAATGCTTTTTACAGGTGGCAGTTGCCAGAACCATCATATAGTTGAAATGTTATTAGAGAAGCAGGGTAGTAAGCAATACCACTGAGGCATTCTGTAGATATGCTCTTAAGCCATGTGTCTTCCTGCATTGCCACTGGGTCTAGTAATTATTCTGTTTTAATGTGAGAGTTTAAATTAAAAATCTGCTAGAATGCATTGTGCTTTATTTATATCAAAGCTTCAAAGTGTGCCTCGTTATCAAGGCTTGCTTCTGATGTTTTTTATCCTCTTTTATCTTCTCTCTTTGAAACAAAGGTATTTTGAAGTATAAAACAGGTGAAGTATTTTCGTAACAGATTCAGAAAAAGGAAGCTGAGAGAGAGGAGATCTGTAAAGTAGATGAAATGAAGCAAAGGAGCATTTGAAAGAATTAAATGGAAAATGATAATGGAATTTGTGCCAAATTACAGGCAAACAAATTCTTTTGCTTGGTTTTTACATATCAGAAATCAACATCAGGCACCATATTTAAAAATATATTTTCAACATTTGTATTAATTATGTTGACACACCAGTCTTCCAAGACTTCTGAATGTAGAGCCGTGAACCCATGTCTGATAAAGACCTGTTCAGACACAAAACTTCCCTTTCTGCTTCATACAAGAGTTTTGGACTTATAGAGCATTTTTCATGAAATAGTTTAAAATGAAAGTCTTCCATTAATTCTCATTCAGGGCTACTACAACTGTCTAAAATGTCTGTATGTAAGTATGGAAATCAAGATCTCTTCTTTGCCATTATACTGTTCTTGTACTTCACCCTTGACTAAAATCTTCTATTAGTGCAGTTATCTTCAAGCATATGAAAATCCTACAGCTCTGCTGTGTAGCAAAAGAGGGAAAGTTCTGAGTTTATTTCATAACTGATGACCCTTCAAATTGGGGACATGTACACTTTGCCCTTTCAGTTATTCCCAACACCACCTTTGCTTTAGCTTGCTCTTTAGGAAAAAAAAAAAGAGAGTGTAAAAATATCAGAATAGAAGTATAAAACAATCTACTTTCTACTTAATCTGAGGCTAGAGGAAAACTTCCATAACTGAATTCACTAACAGCTGTGAGAGGTTAGGCTGGCTTGTTCATAAATTTGGAATAGACCATTCACTGCATAACTATATAACACTCAGCGGAGTATCTGAAAGAAAATACATTTGAGGCAATATTTCACCAAAACATTTTTTCAGAATCCACTTATTCCTTGAGCCTTGTGAAATCAAGCAGATTGGTAGAGCTAGGACTAAGAACTGTGTGTAGTTTCTGGAACAAAGGGAAGAGTGTGTCACTCAGTTTAGAGATGCACTGAGTTTTTGCCTTTTTTCCTTCTCTGCTAATGCCACAGCTTAAAGAGAATTTTTTTCTTGAAGGCAGGTGCTTAAGCTTTGACACCTGTGTAGGCAACTGGAAATTGCTATGCTTGTTGAGGTCCTTGTGCTCCTATTTTGCTAGTGCAGATGAGTTTTTACAAAAGAAGCACAGAGAGACTCTGCCTTCGTGCCTGGAATCAATTTTATATACACAAATGTACAGATGGAATGGGAGCAGGCTGAACCGTGTCCTTAACTGGTTTTCACTTTATATTGCATTATGTAGGTGACCATGGATGTAACTCTAAAAGCTATTAAACACATCTCGTAACTTGCTGAACAACAATTCAGGATTTAAGAGTGTCTTTAAAATAATCCAACGTCATGTTGGCAGAAAGCTTTCAGGAAAAAAAATCCTATTCTAAGATCCAGCTGGCATGTAGCACATGTAAACTAGCAAACCCTGTATTCAGAGCTGTGCTGATGTCTTTAATTATGCCATCAATTATGCTAATTTTAATGCGTACTTGAGAATGTGATAAAAATAAACCAAAGGAGATTATTAGTCAGCTGCGGTTTCATGGCTGATACTGGGCTGAACACTTAAAATAAGTCTGGATGAAACACTACATAATGTACCATAGGGAACAATTCTACATGGGCAGCAAATAGAGCAGGGTGGGAACTAATAATTCTTTCATCTTAGTTCTATTTTATGACTCTTTGGCAAGAAAAATTACCTCAGATACTTTTTTTTTTCTTTCCCCTCTTCTCTTTCCCAAGGGGGCTGTAAGCTCTTAGCTAGAACCAGGACAAAACTGAGCACTTCCTCAAGAAAAACTTCTTTGTAATAAAACAATTTAGTGTAGTAGGGATTACACAAAATTATATACTTGCTGTTGACAATAAGTGATCTTAATTATATAAGCAGAACAAACTGAGGTCCATCTCTTGTACTGAGTCTCTCTCATCAAAATCTGGTTGTCCAGATCTAGTTTACTAATACTGTAAATTATGCCTGTATTTTCATAGTTGCACTGATTTTTAATTTATTTTGGAGTACATCATATTTCATTTATTAATGGCAAAACCACTGAAATCAGAAGTTTCCCTTAGATGCTTACTGAAAACAGCTGAGTCTGACTTGCAAGTGTGTGGGTTTTGCTTCTGCTGTTGACCAAAAGGTGAAGTGGTGGAGTGTGTGCCCAGAAGCTGATCAGGAGTCATATTGTGACTTATAAACAATGTAATTCCTATATGCAAGAAAAACAACTGCTACTCCCATTTAGACATTCCAGGTGCATAGTATTAATATGTTCTGAAGCTTTAATAGCCTGAAGCACAGTATAAAATGAAATTGCTGGTGCCAAAGTAGAATTAGACTAAACAACTTCAACATCTGGACTCATGGGTAATGATAAAGGGCAGAAGACCTTCTATCTGCAGCTTGTCCCCCAGATGGTTCACTGCTGCTTACTTGAGGTGCATATCAAACAACTCAATGTCTCATTTCTTTAGTCTGCTGCTTAACATTTCCAGGTATCTTTACGCTTCAAGGGCACTAATGCACATGTAGATTAAAATTGCACAGCCTTAGGCAAGATAGAGATGAGTATAGTAAAACTTACTACAATAGAACAGTGACTCTGCTAAAATAGTAATGCTTTGCCCTGCTGTTTTACTTATTCCCCTGCCCCCAAAAGCCACCAAAGCAAACAAACTCTGAATTAGAGTGTCTGTCAAATATTTGAGTATATAGATGGTACCTGCATTCAACAGAGCAACAGTGTGGGCTGCCTAGCATAAAAAGTGGGAGTAAATGCTGCTGACTGTGGGTGGAGGAGCAAGGAAAAAAAGTGTGAGGAACTTGCAAAATATAAGGATCTGAACAGTAAGAATGAGATGATCCTGGACAAGGGGAATCTACTGAGACAATTATTTATAAAGGAACATGAGAATGAAGGAGTTGATTTCTGTTTTTGCAGCCAGACTGGTTTTGTTTGGTTGTTGGGGTTTTTTCCCTACAATTGTTACCCTATGATGATTCCCCAGTAAATAAACAAAATTACAAATGCCATCAAAACCTTTGACTACCACTTCTGATTTATATGTTTCTGTTAGAATTCTCTGCATTTACTGTCTTCCCCAGCTTCAGAATTTTCATAAAGGAAATTACTATGACAAGTGGGGATACTACAAACGTGCTGCTGAATTAATGTGTTGTTCTCTTTAAGCTTTTGACAAGTTTCTTTGAAGGAGTCCATTGGGTCAGAAAGAAGGTGGTTTGGAAACAAATCCATTTCTGACTGTGACTGATCTGGGGGCAGAGCTAATAGGAGTTGGTAATATCAGGCTTTGTTTGTCCTGCTGTGTAAAATAAAGCTGTTCTGTTTTGCATGTGGCTGTAAATACTACCTGGTGGATATACACAGAGAACAGTCATTATTTCAAGATTGTAAAGAATTGCTGAATCTTTTTCTGATCTAAACCAAATACAAAACCACAGAATGAATCGGGACTTTTCAAACTCCTTGTATTTTATTTAGGCTCCTCCACTGAGATTTAACTTCGTTCTGCAGGAAGACATTTTTTAAACCTATTGTTTGGATTTAGTGGCAGAGTCAACTTGTCCTTGGAGTTAAGTGGATGTGTGACTTTATTCTTTGGTTGCAGTGAAGGGGCGGGAGGGGGCTGGTGGAAGCCAAGTTATCTTTTCCTATAAAAAGGCGGCTATTGATGCAGGATTTGACGTGTTCTTAATAGTAGAGGAGATAATGAAAAAAACCTGTGTGGAGAAGGTGAAGAACTAGTATTACCCTCAAAAGTATGTGCTTGACAGTATTTGTTTACGTGTCAAGTGTTGCCTGATAACTTGTGGAATCTGTAAAACAAGACTTGTTTGAGCAGAAGCACAGCTGGAAGCAAACACTTGTCTAGTGTTTGAGAATATGAGGGAGGAAAGTGGGGAAAAAACCCTCCACATTTCATGGGTAACGAGCAATTTCTTGACGTTTGCCTAGGAAGAGGATCTACAGGCAGCTCTTTAGACAAGGAGCATGACCTATCTAGGCACATGGTCTTCAGCATGTGGCAAAGGCAAGTGAAGGAAATGCAGAGTTAAAAGATGGCAATTTCAGTAGAGGATGTGGAAAAATAAAAAGCAGTTGGGTCTGCTGACGTGGAAGTCGGGTAGTTCTAGGAATCAGAGAAATGAGAGAGAGTGTGCAAGAGCCCAATGCTCAGGAGGTAATGAAGATAGTCTGTAGGAGTCTGAAAAATGAGGTCTGGGAGATGGTTGGGGAAAAAAGCGAGGGTTAGTAGAGAGGGAGGGGAAAATCAGATCAGAACAGGTCAACTTTATGATGGAGAAATTTCTCTTAAGGCTTGACAGGTTTGTCATCAGAGAATATTTAGGACCATGAGGGTAGACTCCAGTCCAAGAGCAAGCATGTGAAATATGAACCTGAGAAATGAAAAGACCGTAAGGTGAGATAAGAGATATCTCTTTCTTTTGAAATAAGTTACCTCTAGAAACTCACTGCTATGAAAGGATGGTGACTTCACCAAGATGGGAAAGGTGGAAGCTCAAATAATTTTTAATCAAGTCTTCTGGATCTCTTTCAAGAAGGCAAGAGGTGTTAAAAATGATTGGTAGTAAAAGAATGAGAAATGCTTTGTATTTAAAAGTTTTATACCTCCAAAGAAATTAAATTCATGAGGACTATCTAAGTAACCATGGAATCTTTTTATATAGTATCCCTTATCTGCTCATTCTCCCATGTCCTTCACTTATACAGAGTTTACTTGTTGGGATTATGTTTGTCACTGAAACTTAAAGTGTCAAACCAATCTATGTATCCAGGTCTTGGTCTGGGTAGTGATTTGTGTGTGCTCATATCAAGATGTTTATGTGGAACTGTCATTTTTATATTTTCTTCAATTTACAGCACTATTTGGTAATTATTAATGTAAGGCTTCTGGGTTGTTTTTATTTGTTTTTTTTTTTAAATTTCAATATTTGTGATTACACCTAAGAGTTTTGTGTGCATGATAGATATGACACTATATACATAAGTATTCAACACACAAAACAAAAGGTCATCCAAATCCTATCGAAAATACGGGTTAAAAAGGTCGCTTGTCTACAACTGTTGTATGTGTGAAAACTAGCACTTACTGTGAGGGATTTGTGTGCTTCTTTGTATGTGATTTGCTAGTAAATAACCTCTTTCAAAGCCTGAATCTCAGTGTTCAATGTACTGCAGAGGGGTTTTTTCCCCATATTTTCTAAAAGGGAAAATGGAGGTTATATTTGTGTCTGTGGGGTCCTATGCCATGTTTTAGAGAAATTATCAAGATTCTAGAGGTATAATGCAGCATTTTTAACAGGTTTAGCATTAACGCTGCAACTTTAAAATTTCCACAAATACCTGTCTTTTGCTTTCAAAGTTTTCTGCAGCAATAGGGATGGACAAATTCAAATCATCTGGCAGTCTAAAACTACCAGAAACCAACAAGTAGTCTCTATTTATCTGCATACATTGGACACAACTTTTTACAGAACCATGCAGAGGGAGCCACTGTTTTTGCTTCAATTTTAAGAACTTTGACAAAGGCATTTGTTTTTGAGAATTGAGAAACAGAAATAGATATTAAACTTTTGTTTGGTATGCTGTTTTACCAACACTTCTCATGATTCCAAAGGAATTTTCACAGGATTATTTCTGATGCGTTTTAAGAAACACAATGCACTCTGTAAAGGAATTATATAGCCCACGAGCAGCTGTGACTTAGAATGCCAACAACTATTCTGAGAAAAGATTCCTTGTGAAGGCACCCAGGGTTTCCAGTCAAATCTGCCTTAGAAAGGCACTTGTTGCAATTCTCTAAGAAGAACCAACAGTTGCTTCTAGACCTGAATATGAAGCCCTTGTATGAAACTATTAGCAATAATGTTCATGCACCGTGTGGTGATGAACATGATGCAGTGTTATACTCATCCTGTAAAAGAAAATGAACTGTTTTCTTTTGAATACATTTGAAAGATCAGTTCTTTCTTTCTCCATGTATAGTAAGTCACTATGTTTTGACAAGAAGCTTAAAAGCCAGTGGAAACAAGCATGTTTTTCTCTCATACACACACACACAGAGTGATGTGAAATGATAATGAAAAGGTCATTTTTGGAAAGGTTACAGAATGGTAGCTCAAAAGCCACTTAGCAGCTTGCTGAGCTCCAGACCACAATACTAATTGACCACAGTGTGCAAGTGGCCTTCGGAGGGGAGAAGTGAATGCATCCCCAGCAAGCCAGGAACAGCTTACTGCGCTACCCAAGACTGCAGGATCCACTGAAATAATATTTCTTTTTTGCATTTGCTCCTTCCTGTTCCTCTTGAATTTTATTTATTTGTAAAGAAATTAGATCCCACACAAGCTGTATCCAGCACTAGCTGCCTACTTATTTCTCTGAGACACAGCAGCATGTTGGTAGCTTAGCTTTCTTATTACTGAGATGGACTGATCTAATACTGAGTTTCAAAAATGCCTATTTTGCCTAGAAGTTATATATAATACTAAAAATATATACAATATATAGAATACTAAATAGAAGAGAAACTGAAGTTGTATCAGTTGATACCTGTAATTCTTGTGGCTGGAGAATGGGAGCTGTGGTAAGAGCACAAGATCAAAGCCTGCACGGGATTGAATTGAACTCATCAGATGTTCTAGCCCTCTGAGTTGCAGTGAGAGAAAGCAGAGAGACCATTCAAAAGGCATCATTCAGACTTCTTCAAGTTTGGATTTTATAGTTGTAATAATTATTTTTCAGAATGTAAATAAAAATACGCAAAATACCCATCCTTGCATTCCCATTGGAAACTATTTTGAATCCTTGTGACCAAGCTGTACGATTTGCTGCATGTATCTATACAATGATCTATACAATTTTGCTAAGTGAAATTACTCTTAATTATATTGAGGAGAAACCCCTTAGCAAAGGATATGCCTCTTGAGTTGTGATGGCTGCAAGATAGCAGGGGGCATACCTGCACAAGGGCTATTCTTTCTGCTCTGCTGCTACTGTCAGCTCATTCAGACCCATCGAATCTCACTGCTGGGGAAGGAAGCACATTGTACATCTTGTTCACCTGTCAATAACCCTCCATGGTTCGATGCAGAAAAGATGCTATAGGAAAAGGTGGCTGTCACACATCATTTTCACAATATGTTCAGCATCAAAATGAAATGAAAGAAACAGGCAGATATTCAGGGCTATGTCTGAGGTAAAAAACATCCTATTTTTTTTCCCATGTTTAAAACTGCTAAATTATGAGACCATGTCCTTTTGTTGATATAGCCCTAGGACACTGCAGAAGGAATAGGAGCAGCAGGATAAAACAAAGTATTAAGTGATCACAAAAGTCAATTATCCTGTTACTTTTGTTTGAAAAACTCCAGGGATTCAGACCAGAAAACTAGAGCACAAGTATTTAGCTTAGCAGCTGCCAAGGTTCTTCTTTTTCTGTCATCTGTCTTTGTAAAGTTCATTTGCTTCTTTAAGTGTTTTTTATGCCCCAAACTAAATCTTCAAGGCCACTTTTAAATAGGTAAATAGAAAATTCTTTGCCAGGAATTCAACATTTGCAAGCGTTCTTTCAATAACAAGGTGTGCCTGCTGCTCTTAATGGGGGAAAAAGATGTCAGGAAGGAAAAGCTTTTACATTTCCTTAATTATCATGGTTCAAATGTTTAAATTACAGCATTTTAAAGTCAAGTCAGATGATGCATACATAAAAAATACCTTTTCCAACCAATGGGGACTTTTTTTACAGAGTCTGCTTTCCAAGACTTTGGTTCATTTCTAGTTTGGTTTTAGTTGGGTTGGGGTTTTTTGTTTGGTGGTGTTTTGTTTTGTTTTTTTTCAATTATGATTATCATTACTGTATGCAGCACTTGGAACCTAGTAACATTATGAAATTGAAATGTGAAATTTCTTTACATAAATTAAATCCTGGAAAAGACCAACAGAGCTTTTCGAAAGTGAGTTTTGGGGTTTTTTGTTGGTTTTGTTTGTTGTGTTTTGTTTTGGTGTTTGGGTTTTTTTGTGGTTGTTTTTTTTGTTGTTGTAGCAAAACTAAGGTTATATCCTTACTGCTTTTTCATATCATAAGTTAACACAGATAACTGGTATCGTAGCAAATCCCATACTGGAAATCAGTTAATGTAGACAACCTTTTCATTTGAGTCACTAGAACACCTTAACTTTCCCATCATTCTCTCTGCACTGATAATCCTGTGTACATGTGGTAAATTTTGTCCACATCTAAGTGTTCAGCTTAGTATGTTTTGTAAATTTGAAATATTTCCTATAATTCATTATGAGTTAGAACATGTGCTCGTTATAATTGCATTATTACTCATTTACTGAAATTAATACCTTATAAATTTCTTAGTAATTTGCTTTGTAGTTATTACATAGGGTTTTTTTTTAAATTCAGCTTTAGATAGCTTTCAGACTGAACTGAAAATATTCTGGACTTCTTTTTCTGCAGCATGCTCTCTCTGGTCTTCCAGTATTATAGTAAATTTAGTATACTCCTGCAGTGCAGAACTTTCTCATTTAAAGGACAGTGGTTTCTGAAGGTAACTGCAGTCTACTAAGTACATGGCATTCATTGTGTTAATAAATTAATATAGTTGTTCTTTTAAGCCTTGTAACTGATCAAACCCATGCAAGGCCTTCTGCCCTGTTTATTAAATAGGCAATATACTGTTATCTGTAATGTGATTTTAGTTTGAAAATACTATTTACCGAAAGGAGTGAATTTATATATAAAAAATAAAATAAAAGTTCCTTTCCTCAAGCAAATTTAGGTGTGCATCCCTATTCCAAAGTTGGTAAGCGTGAATTAAAAGAAACTCTGGATGCAGTTGAGACGTCCGTGTCTTTAAGCAGAGAAAATTCCTGCTGCTTTCAGTGGAAGACTTGTCTACCTAAGGATGAAATTGCTGGGGCTTTGTTATTCAGGACAAATGTCATTACAGTAGTACTAAAATGCTTTCAAGCCAGATGAAGGCATTGACCTTTTTTAATCTCAGAGTATTAGCAATTTTTGGTTTTCAAAAAGATTTGAAAATAATGAGTTAAGTTCCTAAAATAACTTTTCAATATTTGATTTTAAAAATTAAATGAAAACTCCACAAATTTTCATGAAGGGGCTACCAGTGAAATTGCTCTGCCATATGTGCCATTGGCAGTAGAATCTGGCCAGGATATCTTGCTATATATTTTTCCCTGTGATTCTGTCCAGACCACTTCAGACACAAACTTAGATTTTTATTTTTTTTTCCAGTTTCTCAGCTTGATTCTGAACATGTCCAGACAACTTCAGATCAAGCAGGAACACAAATGAATAGCTAGGTGTCACACCATAAAATAAAATGAAGGCATCCAAACCAGGATAATTTATAGAGAATTCAAGAGAGCGACTTTACAAAACAGTGACAGTAAAGCAGGCTCCTCTTTTTCATTACGATATATATCTGCATATATTTATATTGTGCTGTGTATAATCTTTGGGCTTGACTCCTGAAGTCTTTTTTCCTAATCGGTGTTGTAGATTTTATATTAAGTGGGCTTAGGCTGTCTTTCAATATGTTCTGCATATTCATATTCAGGTTGGCATTCTGATTCAGCTAAAGCTGAAAATTAAACTATTGTAGGAATTTAGTGACTACAGGCCATGACGACAAAACCCACCCAAGCCCTGTTAATATTTTCAGCTGACAGAACTCCTGAAAGTGCGCAATTAAGACTTAAAAACCCAACGAACCTGTTACCTGTTGAGTAACCCACCAGGCTGTGTTCACTCACATGAGACTCCCAGAAGAAATAACCAGAACCAACTGTAATCACTTAACAGAAAAAACATCCAGTTATACAATCCCAACATAATAAACTGAAATGAGAAAACTGGGAGCACTGCTGTTTACAGAATATAAAGTATTTTCATGAAAGATTTCATGTACAAATGCAAAGGAAAAAAATAAAAAATACAAGCATTATTTCGAAGATGCCTCTCTGAAGACTACTGGTTAGCATGTGAACAAAGTGAAAAACATTAAGTTCTTGCAAACATCAGACAATGACTTCAGCCTTCTTAAAAAGTGGTAACTCTAACTTGCTTGTAAGCTTTGTTTGATCGAAATAGCAGCAAGAACCTGAAGTTTAAGTTGTAAGATAGGTCATAAATAGGTTTAGGAACATACACGTGATGGTGAGGATAGCAAGTGAAACGTATGAAAACATTCAGATGTACTTCTTGGTTTTGATCATGTGCACTACCATAATCCAGTCCAGTTTTTAGAATGTCAGATAAGTACCTCAGCTTTAATTTCGTGAGACAACAATTACTGTCTCTAAATCTGTTACCCAATTTAATCAATTGAGGTAAATTCTTTCCTTAGTCACCTTCATATTTAAAGACTTTTTCTGTTGAAGGTCTATCAATTTAATAGGATGAATTGTTCAGTTAGTTACTGGTATGGAATTAACAAGTTTCCCTATTAAATTGTTTTTCCTAATGAAATTAGATACATTAATCACGAAATTAAGGTGACTGCTATACTTAATCAGATAATTGAAAATAACTTTGTAAAATGTTAGCAAATATAGACCATTATGTATGATGAATGTATCCCAATTCCAATGTATTGAGAAAGACCTGGAAATACAGAAATCAGAAGATGTCGGGTGCTGTTGAACCACAAATTCAAGTACTTGACTAGTGGTTTATAAAATATTACACCTCAGCACTCTGCTTTCTTAGTAGCTATCTGTTTAATGAAAGTCTAGATAAACCTACTTTTTTCTAAATTACTCTATGCATAAAGTACTTCATAAAATGGTATTTCTGAATAATCTAAGTTTCTCATCATCTGAACCATCACAGACCAGTTTTTCAGTTGTTTTACTTGTGAAATTAGTGTTTTTATAAATAAATAACTCTTCCTGTTACAGTTTTATAATACCAGATATCATCTTTGATTCAACTTTCTGATATAGTGAGAGGAAGAGAACTTTGATAGATAACAATTGTGTCAGTGTGTGTCACCTTTCTCAACCTTACTTAATATCTAGACTGTTTTTAAATCTTCAGCTGTGATCTTTCAATTATATATCCTGGTCATCTGGAGTGAGCATTGCTCATTAATGAAATGTTATCTGCAGTAGCATATTACTTTTTTGCTTCTCTGTTGGTCACTGAAGTTTCTGATCTTCACAGTTTTACTTTCACCTACCATCGAGTAAACATTAGGCAACAACAACAGTGTTTTCAAACTTCAAATACAAAGCCTCCTGGCTTCTTCAGTGCTGCAATTTTCAGTTCTTTGTAAGGTCTATCTAAGTTATTGACATAAAGGCTCTTCTAATAGATACAGGACACTGTCATTTACAGAAGGTTTCAATGTCCACAAAAATATTTCACAAAGGAGTCAAAACTAACACAAAATAAGCTTTAATGATTCAATCTGCTTCAGAGCTCTGAAAAAATAATCCTTAATGTGGCTGTTGGAAGTGCTTTTTCTTTTCCTGTTACGCAGAGTTATTTGCCATAAGAACATCATGTTCTGTAGTTTATTCTTCTTTGGAGACAATCCAAATGGGAAAAAATGTCAGGACCGGAGCGAGTGCTCTACTAAGAACCTAAATTAGTTTTCTCCTTGATATGAAATATTTGGTTTAGACAGTATCAGCTTTTAGTAAGGTAGCAGATTCTGAAGGCCAGAAATACGAAAGAAATCTTGCAACAATATTTTAGAAAGATTAAAGGTAGACAGCCCTGATAATAGCAGGCATGCCAGACTGGTGCTGGCATTAAACAAAATAATGGAACAACTCAGACTTGACTAAGTAAATAACAGTGGCAACATAAGCAAGCTTATAGTTTTGAGCTTATAGAAGCCTGCTGGTTTTATGATGCTAATTTTACTGTCTAAATGAATAGCTTAGGTGTAGTATACATAGAACCATACAAAACATTTGACTTGATACTGTAAAGCATTTTGTCTGAGACATCAGAATTGTACAAACTAATGACAGTGAATGTTGAACTGATCAGAAACTGTGGGTATCAGCAGCGCTGTATGATTAATGGGGTCTCACAAGTATATATTTTTGGCCCTTTATGATTTGACACTTTAGTATTTGTGGCCTGGAATAAAACATGAAATAATCTCTGCTTCTGTCTACATATTATGGAGAAATCTGAGAAATGATATGATGAGAAAAGAAGAGAGGACATTAATACTGGCTAAATGATGATAATGGACTCTTTGGTATCATAACTTCTTGCAATTATTTTCTTTCAGTACATACATCCTGCTGTCTAAAAGATTATGCCCTAAATTATACAAAGAAAACCCTTGGCGAAGCTGGTCTGTAAAAGGGTACATTAAGGAAAATACCAACCACTACAGCAGGATGCTGTAAAAGTTCAAATAGTGTTTTTGTTGTGTGTTTATTTTTCTGGCATTTAATTTTCCTAGATTCCTCCATATACTTTTTATCTGATGCCATAATGATAATATTTTCCCTCACTTTTGCAGAGACATAATGCAGAAATATTGCTTACATTCTCTGTCAAACAGTTGTATTCTCATTTCATTCTTTGTCTGAGAAAACTATGATTTAAAGAAACTAATCTGTTGGATCAAGTAATACAAGAAAGAGAAGTCTGGCAATGTGGGAGTCAAAAACTCTCTTTTTGGCAAATATAACAATTTGGCCTGGATTAGTCTACTACAGTGAAGTACTTGTGTACTCCATGCAGGGTATTTACTCAGTGCATGCCTGGAAAAACTATCCTCATTAGCTTTGTGTTCTCTGCAGTTCAAATAGAATTACTATTTGATCACTGCTAGGTGGAGAATTCAAAAATTAGACTATTGGTTGGGTTCCTGTCATCTGCTTTGGGGAAAACCAACTAACCGCTTTGTTGTATTGAACCTTTAGAAGCATTTTCTCAACTCGTGTATCCTGCTTAGGAAGTCACCTTGCCCACAGAGTTACTTGCAGGCACAAAATCTAGAGTGTTGCATCTCTATATCTTCCTCAATCGGTCTGCTATTGCAGCTAAACAGCATTCAGTGTCCCAGTCATAGTTGGTACTGAGCCAGAAAATATTCCAATGAGTTAAAAAATAAGCATCACCAAGGTAGATCATTGCTTGTGTATTCACTCTTGCTTTTCTCTGCTCAGGAAAATGACCTCCACTTATGAACACATTTTCTTTGTGGTAACCTTGCAGTTATCTGACTTTTTCAGATTAAAAATCCCTATTATAATGCTTAGAGGGCGGGGAATGAAAAGCCTTAGGCCAGATAGAATAAAATCCATTTCACAGAATGGAGAAAGAGAACACAAGCTCCTTATCTTTACCCTGGTAGAACAGCAAAAAGGAATCTTTTTTTTTTCCCCCTAACAGCATATACAATATATGCTTTCAACTCGGTCAAGAATCTAGACACTTTCCCCATTTTTCTCTTTCTCTGTTGACTGCATGTTCTTTTTGCTTTTATTGTCAGCACTATAAATGTATGAAGTGAAAGGATTTTCTGGGTCAAGTCACAGTCTCCTATTATTTCAGACAGCAGCATCATATATCTTTCCTTCTAAAATTAGTTAGGTGTCTTTCCCTTGCTCACCTCTCTTTTGGAGGGCTACTTCAAACTCTTGAATGTGAGACTTAGAAACCACCTTCTCCTTTTTAGAGATTTTTTTTTTTTTGGTATAAAAATTGTCCTTTAGCTTAAATACCTCTTCTTCTGTTCTGGTCTTTGCTACAGGTAAGAGTGCTGTAGGAGAGCAGTCCATTCTATCTCCACGCAACCACTGAAATAAAGGTTAACTAAGTATTCTGGGACAGGCACTTCCATTCCTGATCCATCTTTCTAACCCTCCTCTAACCATGGTAACCTGTGCCCATTTTTGCCTACAGAAATAACCAAAATTGTCCACAGCATTTCATATGCTATCCCAATTAACCATTATAACCATTAACTGTTCTTTTGGATAGCTACGACAGTTTTATTGTGCTTCTAAAGATCTGAGATTAAGCTGTTACACATCTCTTGACATTCTTTCCAACCTAATTATGCTTTCTCCACACTGCAAATGTCCATTTTCTAACAGCGCTATCGTATTTTCACCTTGACCACTAAACTACAGTGCCATCTTTTTCTTATTTTCTATGTAGTGTGGTTTATATGCATGTTAAAATACATGTTCTTTTTCAGACAGTATTTTTCCCCACGTCTCATTCTTGAACTTAATCTTTAATTGATCTTCAGTCTGAGAGGATCAAAAGCATTGATTATACGTTCTCTTTTAGGTGATAATTAGTGGTGTCCTCATGAACTATGGTACTTTCCCTTATAATGTGTTAAATTTTGTGAGTAAGAAAATAGACTGGAATACCGAGGAATATCTTAATCTGTGAGTATAATTTAATTGGATGGCCTGCCTCAGCAAACCCTTCCCTTTGGATCTACACACTGTTTGCATGGTTAAAATAGAGACAGCTAAAATATGTGTGCAGGAAGGTGTTGTCACCCTACCAGCTCAAGAGGTCAGTTCAACTGGTGGTCATCACTCTCCCAGAAGGAACTTAGCTATGGTACCCACCCAGCACAAAGCCGTGTCCTCTGCAATCACCAGAATGGATGTGGCAACCTAGAGAGAGCTCCCACAAAACCATGCAGCCGTCCAGGCCTCAGGACATGCCAGAGCCTGTCAGTGGTGACAGACAGCAGTACCCAGAGCAGCTGTGTGAGGGGTGACCAGGTGGGTGACCTGACCAGTCTGGTGGCAGAGCTATGGGAGCAAGTAGAAAGGGTAAGGAGAATCGGAGAGTCTGAGAAAGACATGTCTTTCAGACAGACAGAAAGAAAGAAAGAAAGAAATCAGAAAGAGAGTCTGAGAAAGAGAAAGACATGTCTTTCAGACAGACAGAAAGAAAGAAAGAAATCAGAAAGAGAGTCTGAGAAAGAGAAAGACAAGAGAACCATGTTCTGCCCTCTCTAAGACAGCAACATGAACAGCCACCAGAAAAAAAAACAGGATCAAAGGGATCCTGTATCCTCCTGCTGCCAGGTAGAAGGCAGTAGCTTAAAGGAAAGGAGTGAATAGAGGCAAGTCCACACTTGGGGCAGCAGATGAGCCCCCTCCTTGCCCACCTGACCTTCCCAGATGCCTCTGTATGACAGGTATGAAGCTCTGGATGTGGAAGGTCAATGGATGATGTGGATGATGGTTCATCTACACCAGAGGCGTTGCCAAGGTCAGAAAGACCTACTCCCTGTATCACGACCACCTCCACAAGGAAGAAAAGATGGGCTATAGTTGAAGGTGACTCCTTTCTGAAGGGACCGCAGGGTCCAATATGGCAGACACTCTCTCCTCTTATGGAAGTCTGCTGCCTCCCTTGGTACTGCCTGTTGCAACAGGACAAGGGGTAACAGTTTTAAACTAAAAGAGGATAGACTCAGACTATAAGAAAAGGAAGAAAAGAAAGGAAGAAAGACTAGGAAGAAATTTTTTACAATGAGGGTGGTGAAACACTGGAACAGGTTGTCGAGAGTTGTTGTTGATGCTCCACCCCTGGAAAGATTCAAGGTCAGGTTGGAACGAGCTCTGAGCAACCTGATCTAGTTGAAGATGTCCCTGGTCATTTCAGGGGGGCTGGACTAGATGACCTTTAAATGCCCCTTCTGACTCAATTATTCTATGATTCTAGGAAATAACATCATCTTACTTTCTAAAAGAAAATTACATTTCCAGTAAGTTGAGGGATATTGTGGTATAAGGAAATGTGTCATACTGAGAACCTGGTATAAAACCCCAGACACTCTCTAATTCTCAAAAGCAGTTCTCCAGTCTTCTCCCAGCTCATATGCATCAGTTTTTGCACAGTAAATAAAATCACGCTTATAATGAAGGCAAAGTAGCTCCACAGTCATGGATTTCACAATACAAGGCCACTTGTTTTTTGAGTTAAACACATTTAGTTTACATGCATGACAGTAGTCAGCCCAAACTGTGGAGTTGCCATGTTTTTTCAGGAGATGGCTGATCATATGATAAATAAATTCATGTTTATGCTTGGATTTTGCTGCAGGCTGCAGTGGTGGACACTTGTGCCATATCTGACAGTCTTGCAAATGAAGAAACAAAACAAGAAAAACAAAAAACACATAACAAAAATCTAATGGTTGATTAACCTCATCAGTGTGTTGTCAAAGAGAAATTTCAGGAAAGATGGCTGACGTTGTGGGTCAATACGTATGTAGACAGTTCTCCCAGAGTTAACTACAAGACAGTATTGGCTCTTGGGAGATTTTTCCCATGGTAACTTTAGCACACTGCATAAATATGCCTTTGGTAGAGGAAATGTATTTGATTATGCTTGGTATCTTCACCCAGTACTTGCTACTAGATTGCTGAAAGTTTCTTTTTTTTCTGTTTTTTGGCACTTTATGCAATTTGTCGCTACATTCCCCAAATGCCACCTGGTTTCTTACAAGTCTCAGTATAAAGACTGAAATGCCATCCTTCTACTTTTGAAGTATTATCAAAGGCTGAAGTACTTCAAGAATCAATAAGTGCAGTTTTGTTCTTCAAAACTACTTTTCCTCTTATGCAAAGTTCGCATATTAGTAGGGCAAATATTTTTATCAATATATTCAATATATTCAATCAATTCAATATATATATTCAATCAATAATATCAATTGATAAAATATTTATCAATATTTTTATACTGTTTGTTCTGAGGTTTTTTCCATACTTCATCTCTGCTTTTGTTTAAGAAGGGATTTTCTGTTTTCAACAGGTTTGGGGTAGGGTTTTTTTGTTCTGTTTGTTGGTTTGTGTTTTTTTAATGAAGTAGGGAAGAGTATAGAGAGGGGTAAACAAGGAGAGAGAACCACACAGTATGAACTATATTAAAAGAACATATTCAAAGATGCAAGTTTAAGAAGTCAGATATTAGGGAATTAAAGAATACCAGTTAGTACATTTGGAATTTGCAGTTTAATACGTGCATTCAGTTGTACCCTTTGCTTTCAAGATGGTCTGCATATTTGCCCATAGTGGTACAACGGAGCTACGCAGACATCCAAAGCCCTGAGGTGGAGCTTCAAGAGCTTTCTTTGAAGTGAACACATCAAAACACCAGAAGGCTTCTGGTCCTTGAAGCTGTATTTTGCTAGAACATAAAATAAGCTGGTTAGAGGTAGCCTTTTAAACAGAAAAAAATCCTCAGGTTTTCTGGACAGGATAGACCAAGTGAGAAGACTTTAAAACAAACCTCTCTTGCCTATGCAATATCTATTACAGGCAGATTATTTCAAGGAAATTGGAAGGACATTGTACAATTCTTGTTCATCAAGCTGTATCATACGACACGTTGAGTTGGAAGGGACCCTCCAGGATCATCAAGTCCAACTCCTGTACCTTTGCAGGGAACGCCAGGAGTCACACCATGTGCCTGAGAGTATTGTCCAAACGCTTTTTGAACTCGGGCAGGCTTGGTGCTGTGACCACTGCCCTGGGGAGCCTGTGCCAGTGCTCTGTCACTCTCTGGGTAAAAAACCTTTTCCTGATATCTAACCTAAACCTCCCAGTTTCCTGCTGTTACACAGAGTCCTGTTCTTGGTCACAGGAGTGAAGAGATCAGTACCTGTCCCTCCTCTTCCCCTTTTAAGGAAGCCACAGACTGCAATGAGGTCTCCCCTCAGCCTCTTCTTCTCCAGGCTGAACAATCCAAGTGACCTCAGCCTCTCCCCATAGCTCATCCATCCTAGGCCCTTCAACATCCTCGTGGCCTCCTCCAGACATGCTCCAGCAGTTTGATGTCCTTTTGGAACTGCAGAGCCCAAAAACTGCACCCAGTACTTGAGGTGAGGCCGCACCAATGTGGAGTAGAGCGGTACAATCACCTCCCTTGACCGGCTGGCCACGCTGTGCTTGATGCACCCCAAGGCCACGGTTGGCCCTCCTGGCTGCCAGGGCACACTGCTGGCTCATATTCAGCTTGCTATCAACCAGGACCCCCAGGCCCCTCTCAGCCGCACTGCTCTGCAGCCACTCATTCCCTAGTCTGTACGTACAACCAGGGCTGCCCCATCCCAGGTGCAGAATCTGGCACTTGCCCTTGTTGAAGTTCATGTGGTTGGTGATTGTCATCTCTCTGTGTGTTAAGTCAGGCATCGGTGAGTCCTCTATGGCTCAGGAGAGCTAAGAATCTTTAAACACGCCCTAAAATAGCTTGCATGTATTGCATCTCTACATTTGTACATATTTAATATCAAGTTTTGCTAGGAACAGGAGTGACTGCTTGTGTCAAGTAGATGTAAATCATCTTTTGAAGGCATAAAGCATCCGTTTTTAGCAACACAGAACCATTAGATATCAACTTCACAGTGTTTGCCTAACATATATATTATGCAAAAGTGGCCTCAGGCAAGTATGATTTTTTTTTTTAATGAATTCTATCTATTGACAAGAATTAAGCATACCTCTGACAAAGCAATTTCTTTTTTTTGAAGTATGTTGAAGATGCTCTGTGACTTAGAGGATTAGAATGAATCATCAGGGAGACAGATCAGCAGTCAGACAATGGAATTAGAGTAGGTGCTGAATTTATTTATATCATGATATGCAGTTCAGTACATGGATTTATGTCATCTTCATGCATGAGGGGGTTGTGTGTTTTGGTAAATATTGAGGTGATACTAAATACAGGGTTTTTCTCTCCCTGAAATGACTGCACTTGCACTGTTGAATTATTTCAGTGCAGTTGTACGTGAATTTTTAGAGCAAGATCCCATAGACAGCTGAAGGGTTTCTTTCAAGACTGCTTTCCAATATGAAATAAATGTCTTTAAACTGAGAGAAGCAGTTAGATGTGAAACCATTTTTTGTGCATAACCTTCAGTTTTTATTTAAGCCTCTTTTTTTGCTGCGTTTACAAGCTAAACCAGCTGTGAAAGGTGCAAGCACATAGTTTGTATTCAGCAAAGATCTGTCATTCTGTGCTTACTGCAAGGCAAATGGCTCTGCCAGTTGGGGCTACAATTTATCAAGCTGGCAGAGTGACAATTTTCATTGCTCTTGAAAATTTATCATGGATAGTCATTTTTGAAGGGTTGACTCTTTTGTGTAAGCAGGCCTTTTACATTTAGACTTATCAAAATGGCAATTATTAATGCCATTAACCCACGAGGCAAAGATCAGTTTTGTCCCTGGAACCTCAAGTATGTCTTCCTGACAAAGAGATTTATCTGCTTCTGCGGCTTCCAGGGTTCGTGGGTTTAAAGAACAGATGTAATATAGCAAAACACTGTTTCCCTAAAGAACAGTGAAAGTCATTTTCATCCCAGCTGTTTTAGCAGGAAAGCAGGGTAAAGGGGGGAGAAAAAGGTAAAATATTAAATATTAATGGTCAAAATTATTTTTATGTTCTTTGTTCTGAGTTCTTCTTGTCCTTAGAGGCTTAAAGAATGCCTTGCTTTGAGAGGGTTAGTACCATCTCTATAACCACAGTTCATCAATAAGGCTCTCTCTTTCATGTTGGAGGCAATAATTCCACAGTACCAGCAATGAGTGGATTTAGACACAGTTCTGTGAAGTATTAAGAGGCTCCTTAGAGACACTGAGCATCCTTAGCTTTTGTTGATCTAAATAGAAGGAGAAAGCTTTGTGTGTCCTGCAGACTCAGGACCATAGTGTGGATTTGCTGGTGGAGCAGACTATCTAAAATCTAGTGTCAGAAGTAGAATTGTCTGATGTGATGTACTTTGTTAAAAATACTAATCTTCACTGTATGTATCTGCATTTGCATTTCCCCATCAGATAGAAAAGTAAGCTCTATCTATTTGAGTTAAAGGCAGCTCGTAACACAGCAAAAATTAGGTATGTACAGATACATTTCCACCATTAGAAAGAAAAATTGAGTAGAGGTGTCTTAACTCAGAGCAGAAATTATCCCATCTCCTCAATTTACTTAATATTCTGTGTTCTTCTTGCTTTATAAAAAGATTGCGTTTTAATTTAATGTAGAGTCAATACTGACTCCTACAACACTTTCTCACTTAAGCAGGTGGGATATTTCCTCACAGGAAAGTTATGTGCACCTGCTGGAAGCAGAGGCCCTGAAGAATCCATCTCACTCTTTCTGCCACCACTTCAAAACGATTTGGAACTATTTGTTTCCCTGCATTATTTTTTTCAACAATATCTGGGTTGTTTTTCCTTTTTTTTTGTGGGTTCTTTTTGTTTTCATTTGTTCGTTCGTGGTGTTTTAATTCGGCTTCCCAGCTCCTGTCAGGAGGTGACCCGCGGGCCAGCAGGGAAATGGCTGCACTGAGCCCACACCACCAAGATGGTGGCGCCCTGCCCAGGCCCCCACACCACCCAACAGTTGTTGCTGCCAGCAAGCCTCTCCCAGCTCTTTTCCCGATCGTCTTTTTCTTCCTCTCCCTGGCCCAAGTGTCTTCAGTCGAGGTTTTTACTACTGCCGCCCCTCACTGACTGAAATCCCCCCCTCCTCAGAAGCACCACTCAACGAGCGCCGTTTCTGCCCAGCTTTCTGTGGAGGGCGTTGGCTCTGAGAGCTCCCGAAGGCACAAAGAAGGGGACAAACACCCTCCAGGGTTGGGGGAGCGACCGCCACTACTACGGTGATTTTAAAAATCTGTCAGGAACGGCGTCCCCTGGACGCCCGCGGCGCTGAGGACGAGCGGCAGCCGGGCGCAGGGCGGTCGCCTCGGCGGGGGCGGCCCTGAGGGGACCGGCGGGAAGCGGCGGGGGCGGAGCGGTGGGAGGCGCTGGTGTGGACGCAAATGAGTGGCAGGAGAGGGAATGCAGTAAAAGCTGACAGAAAAACGGTGGCTTCAGGCTGAGTAAGGAAGTTTTGGTAAATCAGAATGGTGAAGTGTAGCTGGCGACTGGATGCAGGAGTTACTGCACGCTAATGGCCAGCAATAGCTAATATTAAAGACATGAAAATTGGGCATAAAACCCATCCGTGTCTGGGAAGTAAACCTCAAAATAATTTTTAAAAGCCTTCTTTTTTTCTTAAAGACATAGTTTCACAACTTATTAAAAACACTGGTGTAAATTGTCTATTAAAGCACAGTTTAACATGAGCCCATTTCCCTGCCCAGCCCTGGCCCCAGCACCAGCACGCTGTGTTTAATCGTCCCGACGTGGTGAGCAGGCCCAGCTCTCACTAAAGCTTGGTCAATGGGGGTGAGTTTAAGAAAATGTCATGGTAAGAGTAGGCCATTTTTGCTAGCAAATATGGGAAGCTTTGAAAAGTTCATCCTAAATAACACAGGAAGTCCAGCTACTTCACAGATGTCCCTCGGGGTTTGCCACTTGTGGCGGTAGAAGACACGCAGTGGGGTACAGCCATCCTTCACCCCGAGCACAACCCTTCACACCTGCACATACACTCAGCTTTTGGCCTCCCAGGAGTAGGCACTTGCTATGAAATAGCTATATCTTGCTGCCATGGGTCCAAGGTTTACTCTAAACAGGGTGAAGACAGCTCTGCAGCAGGTTAAAACTCCTCAGGGTAGTTTACTGAAGACACCACTCCAGAAGCAAAGTAAATTGACCTAAGAGGAGCTCAATGCTGCTATGGCTATTTTAGGTACCTAAGTATCTAGTTTCAAAGATTGATATCTCTTCAGTGTGACAGGTGTATTGCAGGTTTCTTCCCCACAGTGAGTTTACAGTCTGAACTGATACATGTAGAAAGTAGTTGAGGAGAATGGGACCAATCTTGTGTCCTGTGAATTGGCTTTATTTCTATTTGCTTAGGTGGGTATTTTCTACTCTGTCCTTCCGTAGGCAGTATGTCTGATTTGATGGAGGGAGGAGAGGAAAGGAGTGATTACTGCACCTCTCTGTTATTCACAGTAGTGATATTTTAATGATTATTTGAAAATATTTGTGTTATATTCACAAATACAATTCTGTGTTGTAAAAGGAGAGGAATTCTTTACATACCAGCGTACTTGTATAAGAAATGCTGTAAGGACAGATTTTGCCTGAATTGTAATATTACATTATAATTTTAATTTCAGTTTTGACAGAAAAAAATATAAAGAAATTGGTTTACTTTACTGGACTATCACTTCTGAAACCTTTACTTGATTCCCTTATCTCTCAGAGTAGCAAAGATTTGAAGAAATTGTACTAAAGATAACTTCCATGAAATCAGTATTAAGAAAGAGTAGAATCAAGCTCATTATCTTGGCAGGAGGAAGAATAATATTTGGCTGGTATTTGGCTCCTTTACTGTTTGACATAGAAAGTTACACAGCTTGACACTTCTCAGAGTGATGTAAGAGCCTTTGATTAATCTGACCCATATAAATCTTCTATTTTGTACAAAGCAGCCTTGAAATAATTACGGACATATTCACATGCCACTTTGCTGGCCCTTAGAGAAGGTATCTGATGGGAGTCAGAGGCAGGTTATCTGGCACAACAAAACAGATGCTAGTGTTAAATGCCATTCCCAAAGGGGCAGATAAAGTTTTAGTGTAATAAGAGGGCAAACACAGTTGATTTTTCAGAAAATCTTGTCATATTAAAAAAGCACATTTTTTTTTTACTTTATGAAAATACTGGGTTTTAATAGACATCCAAAAACGTCTGTTTTAATAATGTGGTTTCACCCCAGTGAGAATATAATCCCTGTAAATAAAAACTGTGTGTTTTCAGAATCTTGTGTGTAACCAAATTAATCAGAAGTTTGCAACATATTAATATTCATCAGAAATTAGGAGAGTTGCAGCGCAGTATGTTTTTATATCCCCTGCATCAAGTATCATATCTATTTAAAAGAAATGCTCGTATTCCCTCAGTCCCTAGAGAAGTCCACGCTTTGGCAGGCAGGAAATCACAGAAGATAAATAACCAAGGAACAGAACTGGACTTTTTCTTGTGGGATTTCTAGACAGCCTTATTATTCAGACTAGCTAGCAGATCTCTCTGGACCTTCTAATGCTGTGTTCTCACTCCTCAGCTGAACAGAAACTGACCTCTCCTAAGTCACCAGTGATTTCACTTGGTTTACTTATGAAGTGCGTCCCTGTGTTTATCTCCTTCACTATTCTATAGATACTAGACTGGTTTCTGACATAAAAGTTGCTTGGACACAGTACTGTCCATACAAGACACCGTATTCAAGCAACACACTAGCTGTGAATTAGTGTTATATTTCAGTCTTTCATCAACATCTTTCTTAATTTTATTATTTATGAGTAGTTTAAACATTTTCTGTCACTCGGGCTCCATCAGTCCTTTTCTGTCCCAATCCTCTTTTTCTCTCAGAGGATTGTATTTGGAATGTCTGCTTTTTCTTCCTTTTTTCCATTGCTGTATGTACCCTGCACAGCCAGTGAGGTCTACACTAGTTCATGGGTCTCACAGTTCATATGAGATAAAGGTAACAGAGTTCTAGCTTGAAATATCAGATCATAAAGCAAAACACTGGCAATTAATAGAGCTGAGGCCTGCAAGAAAAGGGAGTTTGTAGCATCCAAAGGGAATTAATTTATCTGATACGACTAACCTTGCATTTCTGAGAATGTCGTCTGAGAATAATGCTCATCTAAACTAGAATTTGAAGAAAAGTTAACAATCAGTTGAATTAAGTGGCACAGATTCAAAGAGAAGATGTTATCCCTTGCAAAAGATGTAACAGTGTTGCCCTTGATTGTCTCTGAAAAGCTTTCAACATCGATAACGATGAGGACTTGTTAGGAACTTGGAATCTAAATCAACGAACTTCTGTGTTATATTTGGCCCCTTTCTCTAAAATCTATTGAATTACAGTACCAAAGAGTGAAGACTTGGGAATGGTTTTGCATTCAGCATCTATTTCTGTAGCTTAGGTCTGTCTTTACTGAAAGCTGACATGAACACAACGGTCTCAGGCCTCGTAGACTTAGAACAAAGCAAGGTTCTGTGAGATCTTTCTGTAGCAGCAGTGTAATCAATATAAAGGCCAGTCCTGACACTATGGATAGGAGTTGCACTCTGTTTAATGCTTTGGGATTTATAGCTAAATAATAACTACTTTCTGTCTTGTGTCTTTTCTAGAGTTAATGATAGGAGTTGTCGGTTTTGATGAAATACCATTAGTAACCTTTTCAGTGTGGTGAGGTTGTTTTGGTGTGTTGTTTTTTGTTTGTTTTTTTTAATAAAAAGCTTTTTCTTGATATTAATTTTGATTATGGGTTCTCATATAGCTGTAAAGTCTCATATTTACAAGGAATGTGTTTTCATACACAAGACAGCAAATGTCAGATTGACTTAAGGGTTGTTCTTCACTAAATTTCCTTTGGGCTCTCCTTTAAGTGAGATAGATGTGAGTTGTTTCAAATGGTATTAGATCTTCATAAATCATATTCCAACTTTTTTCCTTGTCAAAAGCAACATGCTCCCAGTCGTCAAGTCCCACTTTTGAGTCAGACTTTACCCTTGAGAGAGAGTGCACATCTAACAAGAAAGAAGTGTGGATATGACTGCAATATGCAGTGCAGGAGTGAACACTGGGAGTTTCAGAATAGACTTACCCTTTTGTGCAAAGTATATGGCTGTTATTTATATCTCTTTAAATCATCACCACAAGAATATTTGCTAATACCTTTGATTTACCATGCAATACCTCCAAGTATTTTGTCTAGCTAGCTGGTCACCCTTGAATATATATTGGCCATACATTGTCCCGAAGCCATCCACAGTTGCTGGTTTGAAAACCAAATTATCATCTTTCCATTCAATCTCAAAGTCTTGCTGAATTTTCAAAGTCTGTAGTTTATTTCACCATCCAGAAACACATGATCTGACATGACACATTGCTTTCCAGGTGGATGAATGTATTCATTGCAGACAGCAGGCACTGATCAGAAGCGATGCTGTGTTGTATATTAGGTGCTGGAGGACCAGACATCAGCATGATTTTCCTCTTATTGATGCTACAGGTAAAAGAAAGCACTGTATACATAACTTCAGAGGTTGATTTCCAAGGATCATTTCATAGTCTTTGTTGTGGGAGTGAGTGGAACATAATTTCAGTATATGAAAAGAAGAAGGTGCTTGAGAAAGTTTCGGTCATTATGAGGAGAGCTGTAAATTTGGAGAAAAGCCCGGGCGATGACTAGGTTATACCAATGGCCTTGGGGCATTTGACTGTCAAAGGAGGCAAGGAATGTTAGAAATGTTTCATGTCAGTGTTTGCAGTGTTTGCTTCTGCTTGTTAACATGCAGATAGTAATGCCTTCCTATTTCAGAGGGTTTTTTTAAGGATGCTATGGCTTGCTAGTGGTAGTAAAATTCTCTGATCACCAAATATACTAATACATACAAAAATGTTAGGTGAAATCCATGCACCTGAATCATCAAAGGGGCAATTGTTTTTTATTTTTTCACTGTGGCCATGATTTCTCTCAAGCTTTATTAGAAAGAAAAGAATTTCAGAAGAAACACAGAGTAAGATGACAGCTAAGGGATTATACCTTTATGTAAAGGTATATGTAATATTATAATAATATAATATATTACATAATAATCCTCTGTTTTCCAAATGAGAAAGAGGGAACTCTCCATCTCATGTTGACTTACAGGTACTTAAACTGTAGGCTGATCACCCCAGTAAATTTTGCAGGAAAATTAATAGAAACATGTAGACCATTTATTTGTGAATAAAAAGCATATTGCTTTTTTCTTTAAAATGTAAATCTTGTTTGTGTTTTTTCTCTTGAGATTGCTAAGAATAGCATCTTGAGTCAAGTGGAAAATTTTATATTTTTTTTTTCCACAGAAAATTCTTTAGTAGTTATTAATGGACAAAATCATAAAGGCATTAGTGTTTAAGTATTTGAGCTGGATGTTCTGGAAACTGCAAAGTTCATTTAGGAACTGATTTCCAGTCTTGCAGAACTGCAATAAATAACTTTACATGTAATATTTTTAACAAGCAAGAGTGTTTAAAGTATGGCTTGTTAATTGGAGTTTATGGGCTTACAGTTTTACCTATGGGCATACAGTTTTAATGAACACGTCAATTAACTCTGGATATCTACAATGATTTATTTTTTTAAAACTTGTACAAATGGTCAACAAATGAAATACCAATTTCATAAATTAAAATGAAGATGCTCTGTAGACTTATCTGGCACTCATTAAATTTAGGATAATTCCTCTGTGGTCTTTGGAGAGTGTTCAGGATGATCGCTATTTCTCAAATGACCATTTTGATTAACAAAGAAATAAAATTAAGTTCAGTGTTTAGACAGTTATTGCAAAGGGATTTCAGCTACGAATGTCTGTGATTGGGCTGGGAAAAAAAAGAGGGTTTTAAAAAGATTCTTCTGGTGTTTTTTCTCACCTAGTTGTTATCCTTAAGGGCAAGACATAAAACAGAATTTATATGAAAAGTAGAGGCCAGAATGATAAACATTAGCAGCCCTGCTTAGCTGCTACTCCATGTGCTACCTATCCATTTTGCTTAAAATCTCCCCATGTAGAGTTGTCTCTGGGCAAATGATCTAATTATGTGAATTATATAAATACTATTAACTGGCTACCCTTAATACTAATAGCAATCTTTTAAAGGAAAAGAGCCGGTCTGTTCAGCTCTTCAAGAGAGAGGGTGTGGATACCACTTTTCAACTGTTGCAGCTATCGCAAAGCAGACAGGTGTGTCCTAATGCAGCTGATGGTAAAATATCTAATAGGACAAATTTAAGATTTATTCATGTCAGTAAAGTGACTCCTGATAAGAGGGAGCTCCCATCTCTGAAGCTTTGTCTCCATTTTGAAGCATCTCTGCTCTCTTGCACTGTGCTTGTGCACCTAACAGGGACATGGGCTCATCCTAGAGGGCAGGAAACCTGAAGCTGTGGTGTCTTGGTGCTAAATGTCTTTTATTAGATCAGGCTCTAGAAGCCAACCATAACTAACATTATTAAGTGCATTAAACTTGGTGAGCTTTTTAAACAAAGATGTATAGATATTTCTGCTCAGCTTTAATCAAATGACCTCTTAGGTTCTACAATGAAAGGTCTGAAAAACTGAGTCTGCTTTGTGATGTATTATTCCAATTCTGCTTGTTAACAGAGATATCTTTATTTAACTTTTCTCATTGACTAGTCACATTTACCATGAAAAATCCTGATCGTTATCTAGAAGGCCAGTCCCAAAGCCAAATAAATAGCGTGGTTCAATTGGGCTTGTCACTGCATTCACTTAGAATTGAATATGCTTGAATGCAAATGTCTGATCTGCAAAGCAGCATGGTTCTGTGTATTTGTTTAGAACCCAAAGGGAACAGTGAAAAAATAATAGCTAGTCACCTAATGGTTTTCTTAGCTCTGGAGAAAGAAGGGCTATGATTATATCCCCACTTACAGTGAATTGCTGTAATAAATCCTGCTTGATTGCTGTGCCATCAAGTCTAATAGTTGGCTAGTTTTGTGTGACCATCACAACAGATGTATTTCCTTCAGTTAGTTATAAAAATAAGACAATACAGGTCAGTTCAGGAGGAAATGTTTTGTATGGAAAGAACACAGACCTGCTTGTGAGAATAATCAGAAAATACTTTCAAGACTGGAATAATTCACGATGAGAACGTGATAGAGTAGTTCCTTCATTTTAATTAGTAGGTAAAAGTTATATAATGACAAGATGTAATTTTGTATATATGAGTTGGCTGTGGTTTGTTTTTTTTTCTTTCCTTCCCCCAGACCTTTCCATTGAATACTGTGTATCATTTTATTTGTTCTTATCTCTCTGAAACTGTCATCAGGTGCAAAATCCCTCAGTATATTGCACAGAAAGACTTCAATATTTCTTAAACCAATTAGGACTTTGTTCTTGAGGCATCTGTGCTGTATTCCAGGGAGAAGAGCAGTAACATACTACTCAGTTTTACTGCCAGTATTGTCTGGCACTAGTAATTTAACCAGACTTCTTTTTCAGTCAAAACGTAAAGGTGTGCTTTTCTGTTGGATCGATAATACATATATATATTTTTAATACTTTTGGGTTTATGTTGAGTTGGCTGCAATTTACTTGACTAACATGACAACTTATAATTCATGACAAAGTGAAAACAGGTTTGGCAAACTAAACAATTCCTGTTAAGTGCACTTTGTGCTCTTCCTTTCCCTTAGTCTCGTGCCTGGATACGCTTTTTCCTTGAGAATGTCAGCACTGTTGCATGAACATGTAAACTATGATTAAAGATACATTTTCTGCTCATGTATCAGAGCCATGACAGGACCTTTCTGCTAAATCTTGCCTGGGATACTTACCCCAGTTCATCTACGATGTTATTAACTCTTGGTACCCGCCACTTCTTGGTGATAACCTCCCTAATAAAGATTGCAGAACAACTCATGTGCTTCACATGTCACCCGTAGGCCTGATATTCTAGTGCAAAATCACCTATATCAGCACTTCAGGTTAACAAGCCAGGCTGTGACTTGGGACTGCGAAGTAGTGGACAGACATCCTGTTAGCAGTCTTGTGTAGATTTCATTGGGGACTGCTGTTTAAACCCCCAGAAATATCAGTTATATGAACTATCAGCAGAGTAAATAATACCACTTGGTATGACCAGTTGATAGCAAGAAATGCTATCAAAATTGTTAGTATTGCTATAAAAATGTAGGAAATAAAATTAAATAGAAAATTTTCAGATTCAAATTAAAGATTTTTTGAGGAAGTAGGTATTTGTTACTGCAATGCAAAATAAAGGAAATTATTTGTTATAAATATTTGTTTAAAATTATTCAGTGCAGTTTCCTGATTATAATTTGTGGAGCCAAAGCTTGCTTCTATTAAAATAAGTCATTGCATGCTCTGCTGTTTTCTTGGAAGAAAAAACAGACTCGGTTCTGTTCTAATTATGTCTTGACGTGTCATGAGGTAATGCTGAATCAGTCAGGAGTTTGAGGTTGTTGTACCTGGACCTTATAATGGGCTCCCCCAAAAGACTGAAAAGCTTTTAAACTGAGTGTTTTAATAGAGATGATACCAAATGATCAGTTCAGAATGCACAGGAATGTGAACTCTTCTCCCCTTAATTGCTGTGTCTTTCCAGGTGAGTCCTTCCTTCCAGGTTTCAGTTCCGTGAACTTGGTGACTTTTTGAGTTGTGGCAAACTCCGCTTCATCCCCTCTGGTTTTTAGTAAGGTATTTCCATCACTTTTAAGGCTTGAAAGTTCCTTGCAGGCTTCCTGGCCCTGCTGTGACTGTCTCCTTTCATTTCCCCACCAAACACTATGTGGAAGACTATAGATTGATCTCCTTCAGGTTTATCAGTTGCTCAGGATAGTCTCCATGTCTTTCCAGGGAACTGCCCTGACCCAGTTATGTTTAAAGAACCATGACGTACAAACTGAGAGCATGCAAAATCCATGAGAGTCCATGCTTTTAATTCTGCAATAATTTCACTTTTAGTATATCACAAGTGAAGTTGATGCTTTCTTTATCCTACTTGGAGTTAAAAATGAAAATTTCAGATAGAAGTGTAAGATTGTAAGAAGGTATGTGATACTTCTCAGCATGCCAATTTTCAGAAGGGTTCTTTGAATAGATCAAATGGTTCCTCCTCTCACAAAGAGATTTTGAAAAAATAAAATTGCTGCCCTTCAGATCTTTTTTCCAAAGTTGCTCCCTATTCTTTCTGTCTTCCTAGCAAATTTTAATCTCTTTCAAGGTATTCATCTCATTTGGTCTCACCTAGGATACTGAAACATTCCCTCTCAATTTGATGTGAGGAAGCACCTAAATCACTAGCTATTGCAAGCCTGCCAAGTATAATTCAATTTTTGTTCTTATTAATTTATTAATTCCCGAAATGGAAACCGTAATACAAAGAATCAGCCAGGGCAGCAGTTAAGTAATAGAGAACCAGAAGTGAAAGCAAAACAGAATGAGCTATTCTTTTATGGTGACAAGACAAATAATTTAATCTATTTTCTGACATAAAAGACAAGAAAGGAAAAGGAAAGTTTAACAAATAATACGAAGAGGAGAACAAGCAGAATGGAGTGAAAATTTTCCAAACGTCAGAGGAAATTAAATAGTGAACTTTAAAGGAAGCAGCACCCATTTTGCTCAGTATTGCCTTCTGAAAGCTGTCACATTGGGAAAAATGGAAAACCTCAGAAATGCATTTTAAGCCTGTTTGTGTTAAAGTTTGGATTTTTTAGACCTTTTTGCAGCAGGTGTCATCTTTTCTTAGTATTCATTATTCATGTAGCCTCATAATGCATTTCCATTTATAAATGAAGAGGTATACAAGCCCTTCTCTGCTGCGCTAAATAGATGAAATATATTACTGCTTTAGAGCTCATAATGCCATAGCTGTAGCTTGAAAGTTATTTGCCTGCTAGAGCTGATAGACACATGAATTGCAAATAAGTTTTATTCTGATGAATATACAGATGAACAGAGTTCTTCCATTTGTCTTCATATTTGGCTGGATTGTAATGGACTTTTATATTATTCTGAAACAGTAGGTCTCTTCTTCAAATCTCAAACAAATCCATCTGATAGAAATATGTTTTAATTTTATCTCAACATCATTTTCCACTTAAAGTAATGTGTATGGGCCTAATCCAGTTAGTTACTGAGAGATTCAGATCACACTAGGCTGGATCTTGAGGCCCTCAATCTTTGTTCAAGCCGAGTCCCACTGACTTCAGTGCAAAACCTGCATGAGCCAAGCCTGAGGTAAAACTGAACTCCCAATTCTGTTTCACTGAAAGCACTACAAAGTTTTTGTCATTCATCTCAGTGGGAGCTGAAGCAGGGCTAAATTTTAACCTTAGGATTTTATCCGTTAACATCAATGGGATTGGAAGGTACAGCAACTTGTGATGTCTGTTATTAAAAAATAGAACCAAAAGCAGTAAGCCAGATCTCAGTGTGAAATGTTGCATTTTAAAGGAGCAAACACCTCCTGGACCTGAAGCTGCTGTAACTCTCATGCTGAGAGATCCCTACGTGAATAAAGATACCTCAAAAGATGAAAAGTTGAAGGATTAAATTCCTAAACCACTGCCAGAGGAGTTTTATTTATGTACTTATGCCCCCATTTTGCAAAAGTCTGACAATGAATACTAATGGAGGAAAAAATGTGGTTGCAGACTTTTAAAGATGTTCAGTTCTTGGCAATTCCTCTTGCCTTTGAGCAAGTGGACACAGGGCATCCTTCCTGAACCCTGAGTTTCACATAGTTGGGTTTATAAAAACTTCTCCACGAGACACATTCTCAGAGCTGCTGCAGTCATTCTGTGTACTGGGCTAGGTCCTGTTTAGCCTTTTCTCCTACTAATTCACATGGGAGTTTGGTAATGTAAGGAACAGACCCAAAGCCTACAGTGAGAATAATAGATTAAAAGAGCTGGAGAAACCACTATTAGAATAGTCATAAGAAGTTATTGTGCTGCTTCGTGATGAGTTTATGCCAATCTAAGGCTGTGCTGGATATTTTTCTCTAGCTGTGTGTTCTTGCTGCCTACATGAGCAGTTGAGAGTCAGGTAGGTTCGTTGAGCCGTATGGACCTTGACCCTACTAAAAAAGCGATTCATTTTCATCCACAGACATTGGATGAAATCCTCTCATTGGACAGTTACTTGTATTGTTAAGAGAGAAGCGTCAGAGACATGATACATTGGTCCACGCTTTTTCTGGTACTTGAAAATGAACAAACATAGACAAAGCTCCTGATCAGTCAGTTGAATTTTCACTGTTTGTTCCTTCCCTAAAAAAACCTCAGCAGAACATATCATGATCTTTAACTATCCCCAAACACAAGCTCTGAATAGACATTTAATTTCCTATTATCTTTCCATGACTGAATTTGTACAATACGTATACGTCCCTGGGCACACTGCATGGAAGTGCAGAGCAACATTGCATTCATAATTGCTATGGATCCAGTGACTGACACTCTGCATATGGACATGAGATTATTATATAGAGGTACTCAAACTTGTAGCTTGGTTTGTTCAGACGTGTAAGTCCAATTCTTTAGATCTGCTGAATGTCCATGGAACAGCTCAGCAGGTAGTTTGTGGGCTGCTTGGGTTCAAACTGGGATGCCAGGGCACAGCCAGAGATAAATTTATTGAACAGGTTCAGAGAACCCTTGAACATGCAATAACATTGCTTTCATCTATATCACCCTTTGTCCTGTAGGCTTACTCCCATGAGTGAAATTGCCTGTGTTCAAGTGGTTGCAAGATGTAAGGCTTTAAATGAGACGATTTTCTAGTAGAGTATGCAGTTGTGATTAATGACTGCTTAGAGATCTTTTATGGTCCTTTTAAAGATACCTATTAGACAAGGTTAGACTTGCCTGTCATTTCAGTGCAAAATACAAATTCTGAAATGCTAAGAGAGTCCTGAAAGTGGCTGGAACAGAAATATACATATTACAAGCAGTAATGAAATAGTAATAATAAAAAAGACTGTAGTTAAACAGTTGTTTGTTTTAAGCCCAGCAAATTGGGAAATTTGATACTTTATTTTGAGAAAACTGAAACTGTGTTTAATTTTAAGCTACTTCAAATAGCCCTAAGTCTCCCTGAGCTTTCTAGACCGTGCTGTTTTTGAACCCTGAGACTGCTGAGCATTGCTGCTGGTAGATTGTTGCAGAACTGAATATATCTGAGTGCTTGAACTGCTACATGAACTTTCCAGACAGGAGGCAAGTTTCTGTTGGAATTAATAGAAATAATTGCATTGCTATAGAAATTTCCATTGCATTAAAACAATACTGATTTTCAGTTCTGATTTTGAGATTGCTGAGACAACACCACTGCTAGCTGAAGTCACTATGGTATGCATAAGTCTTGCTCCTGAGCCACATTGGGGTCTGGTTTTAACACATTTTCTTTACATGGTGTGATTGCACCATTTCCCACTCAGAACAAGTTATATGGCTTCTCTGAATTAGAACTGGAAGTGACACTGTCATCTCACAAGTTCACTTTGTTCAGTTATAATTAGTGGGTTGTAAAGTAGATGGTATTATTCTGTGTACAAGATTAAGATTTCAGTGGAAAGAGTTGCAAGGCTGTTCAGGCTGTTGCAAGGCTGTTCATTCTGCTTATAATAGATTCCGTGAGTATATTTTGTAAAAGTTAATGACTTTTTTTAGTGTATCTTCCAGTTTTACAGGAATATTAGAAATATTTCAGTCTATTTTTTATTACCAAAACCAGTTACAAGTGGTTTTTTTACTTGTGTACCAAATAACTACCTTATAAAATATACAAGCAATTTTTATCAAATCACATGATTCGGTCAGCAGTGCTTACATTCGGAATTGTTTCATACCATGATTGTGTATGGTATTCAGCCTTGAGGCGAATATTGGACAGAAACTTGGGGGTTCTGATGATGAATTTCTGTGATTCAGAAAACAATGTCAGAGTTATCTGTAAGGACATGACTCTTCACTGCAGCATGAGTGAAATCTGTTGAGCTAGAGTATAAGTGACATCTTTGATTCTATAAATCTTTTGCATCTCAAAACCAAGAGGCCAAGGGTGGAACTGGTAAGGGTGCTAATTTATTCATTGTGATGAAGGGGAAGTTAAAACATAAATAGATATGAATGTGATGTTCCCTTGCAGTGCTGTTTTGGATTGATTTTGGATTTGGATTGAATTTAAGGATCTCTGTGTATTTTCTGTTTGTGTGGAGTTTTTTAAATGAAACTTTTATTTTAAAACTGTTGGTTTATGTCAGTATATAGCCTTTCTAGCAGCCTTTTAAAATATTGGTTTTTATTATTTACAGACAGTTTCTATAAATGGAGGAGTTGAAGCAACAAAGTAAACTGCTAAACCTTCATAACACTGTGAAGAAAAAATAATTAGCTCTTGGGTAGAAGATAGAACAAGATTATTTAGCTTGTGAAGTCATGACTTTGGAGAACAAATTACCATGAAGAGTGAGTTTGCAACCATTCAGTTCAGGAAGACACAGCTTATCTATTGTGCCTGTGAAACCTAGTAAATAAATATGTCACTTTAGGTATCTCAAAACATGCAGAGAAGTCAGTGACCCAAAGTCAGCTCAGGTATCATCTGTCTGCTGTGAAGTGATTCTGCTTTCAAAGGCACAATACAAGTCTAGTTAAGAGCTTGTTTGCATGAGAATTGTGTAAGAGCTTGTGCAGAGGGTGGAGAACTTTGTTTGAGCTCATGGCTGGTGTAGCACAGTCTTTTGAGATTAATCTCTTGATCAGGGCTGGGAATTTCTACTGCTACATCAAAGCAAACAAAAATAGTAATTACCCTTCACCAGAAAATTTAGAAAGTAATGTAACTTATTTCAGACCGAATGAATATTAAAAATTAAGTTAGATTTTTATACAAGACCTTGTATGAAATATGGTTTATCAGCAATGAAATAAACATTAATAAAGGACTCCAGGAGTAAAGAATAATTCTAAGATGTAGAATTTTAACTAGGCCATGCTATCCTGACTAGACGAGCTAATTTTATGATACAGCTAAGCCGGGTGGACACAGGCTGAGCTGGGTTTATTGAACTCTAGATGGCTGGCATTTGTTTAGTCAGCTTGCTTCCTTTTCGACTCATTTGAAAAATTAACTCTTTAGCTTAGCCTGTATTTAAAAGAAAAACACCATTTTTAATTTTTTTTAACTCTTTCTTGAATTTTTTCACAAACATCGCATTTTGTGTGATGGACGGAAGGAGATATTTCCTTCTACCTCCAAATACAGAGCTCATTCAAGGGCCACTTCTCAATTTTATTTTTCAAAATTATATTGATTTTTGTCTGTGTGCCAGGTTTCTTTCCAGTTTCACTCCAGATACTGGTGTCCCCTGCAACACTCAGTAATGTCAGGAACAGGAAGAGGCAAAGACAATAACACAGGAATCCTGAAACAGGGAGTTCCTTTGATAGGACAAGCTAAATACCTGAAACAAAAATCTGACATCTGTTCTCGTTATTTTTAACAAGTCCCTTGATAAATAATGGGGAAGCTTAAGAGTGAAATCTCTGAAATAGCATCCTGAACACTTCATCACTTTTAAAAATATGACAGTCCCTGCAGGGTAAGTAAAAGACAGCTCTCCATTGCTAGTGGTTTGCCCTGTAAGAAGAGCTAACCCAATTGAAGATAGGTATACATTATACAGCATATTTGCTGATTTAGCTTGTTAATGGCAGAGTGTGGCAATCATCTGTTAGTGAAAGAGGGATAATCTTGGAGTCTTGATTCTTCTGCTGTAGGCATTGCACTTCTTTTCAGATATTGAGGTTGTTCACTTTCTTCTTGATAAAGGTGACAATAGTGCACTCTGTTTAGCATGAGAAACTGTCAGACAGGACTAGTAAAACAGAATATGGTTAAAGGCACAAAATATTACAGTGGTAGTTCCCATGATGAAGAAAAACACATAAGAACATCAGATTCTTTGAAACCTTTTTTGTGACCTTTCTCAAACAGATGATAAAATCAAAGAAAAGAGCAACAAAACCAGTAAGAGCTAATTTTTTGTAGCGTACACAGATTGGTCTTTTGAGTAGCATTTGTCACAAAGGAATATAAAAGTCCTTAGTTCCTGCACTATTGCAGCACTAGATGCTGGGCTGGCCCAGGGAGAGCCTGACTAGAAAATAGGTGCTTTTTTGTCATTCATCACTTCCACAGCCCAAGCAGAAGCAGGGCTAACTCAACTCTGTGTGTACCTATTCATGTAAATGCAGTCAAAGTCCTGTTTTCAAAATGGATTTCGTTTTCTAAATCCCTTAACTTTAAATAAGGCTCATTTCCCCAAGTATAAATCTCACCTTTGCTGATTAGACTTGCACTCTTGAGTCACTGAAGTATTTACTCCTAGTGTCTGTAATTTTGGCAATACTGATGTATATTTTAGCAGGAGGTATTCACATATAGGTATGCTAATGTAGTATATGTTGGATTTTGCTGAATGCTGTTTATCTTCATTAGTCAAGCACAGGTGATCTTGGGCTAGATGTGAAAATGAGCATCTGTGCCATTTATATTGGAAAATAAAGAGAATGGGAAGGGAGAAAGATATGCTTAAGCATTTATATTGCTAGTGATGAAAAAAAGAATGTTTTTGTGGTTTCCTGCTCCTTGAAGATCTTCCTATGTATGAGTTTTTTCAGGTGGTTTCAAGTCAATGATCAGGTAGGTAAAAAAAGACCAGCAGTAGAATGAATCCTCTTTCATAGTGAGATAATTAAAAGAAAAGAAGCAACTAGTAGTAAAGTGTGTCTGTCTAATCTAGTTCTCCAGAGGTAACCAGTCACACAGCTTGGACACTCCGAGAGAGAACAGTGTAATTAGGACCAAATGCTTGAGAAATAGCTTGGAATTGGGGATGTCACAAACACATAATGGAGTCTGATGTTCCTATTCTCAGGATTGTTAATGGGTTGTACATTAATTAATTAGAAGAGGAGAGAGCACAACATGGGATGGCCTCTTCCTACCTAGTCATGAGGGGAGTCTGGCTCATAGTCTTTTGGCACAATGAATCTGATATTCTTTTGGATTCAGTGTTAGAACCTTAATAGGAGTTGAAAGTAAACTGTGTGTGGTTACCTGCAGCCCCAGAAAATCTCACAGTCTGATGGTTAGGATATTCTTGGGAAGATAAGAGAAAAGGATTTGAATCTCCTTGGGCTGTGAGGAAAGATTTGGATTAAGTTCTTTAACATCTTTTGTGAATTCTCCAGCTATTAGACTATGATAGAAAAAGTGCCATCACTATAATTTCTTGCAGACTCTAGGTAGGAGCCTAAGTTCTGGAGATGGGTAAGCACGTGTGCTTTAGTGTGACTTGGTACTCTTCTCAGCATACAGGGTTTTCCATGTCTCACTCTTGGGATACAATGCAGGAGATAAAATTTTGGTCATTGGATTATAATCCTGGCATCAATACACTGACAAGCAGAGATTACATCTATTGTACTGGAGGCTATGGCTTTTTTCTTCTTTCTTATTTTTTTTTGTCACTAGCCTTTTTCAATAGTTAGTAAAAGGGCCTTGCAGTAGAGAGGTGTGGATCAAAGATATTGGTCTTTTCAAAAATAAATATTGGCTAATGTATTTATAAACTCATTAAAGGGATGAAATGTGAAATCAGGAGAACGTGCTTGATGGAAGGTTTCTGTTGTTAGAAAGGGTTTGGTTTTTGTGAGGCAAAGCAGAAGTTTTAAGTAAGGGAAGATTTTTAGAGCAAACTGAAAGCTGTGGGGATGATTATCATGTCACTGGGGCTTCATGAAGATGACAATTACAGGAAGACATCTGTTAAAAGCATGCACCAGAGACCCTTGTGAGCAAGAAACAGAAGTTTCTATGCTAGGAAGGTAAGGAGCAACACTGACTAAAATAAATAGCAGGACAGATGTGCCTGAGAGAACCCTGTGAGAAATTATTTTTTTATCTGTCAATTCTTATTTGATATGTTCTAAAAACTCTGATAAAAGTTAACTATGTAAAACCGGCAAGTGAGATTGCTTCATAGGCAGCTTTAGTTCAAATTCTGATTCCTCCAGAAAGAAATAATTGACATTCAGATTAAGCTAATGTTGTCTAAGATGCAGGTAAGATCAAAGCAGCTTGTTGGAATGTGGATATGCAAGCAAGGAAGGTGGGAAACACATTTCAAATCTACACTGTGGGGAGGGAAAGGGACCACAATTGAGTATTGGTATCAGATATAGAGGGCATGAGTACAAAGGGCACTGTACAAAGAAAACAGAGGGTGGGATCCACTTGCCTGGTCATAAGTCTTTAGTAGGCCCAGCTGGCCTCCATCCCCTTTCTCCAGAAAGACACAGCTAATCTGGTTTTGGCTTCTTTTAGTGTATGCAGGTTGAGAACTTTACATCTGCTCCTCTTATCTCAGTGTGTAGCCAAGCAGCAGCTGGAATTTATCCCATGTTTTTGTCAGTGCTCATCCATAGATAGAGTCAGAATCCTTTTTCTTTCTCCTGTTTTTATCTGTGGCAAACAGACTGGGAAATAAGTTTCTGCTGCATGTCATCTTAAGGTGGTTTTCATAACACTGTATTTGTATTTCAGTTTGGGGAATTTTATCTAAGGAATCCTTTTGCTGAACTGTATTTGCCTCCTTTTGAAACTATACTTGACCTGTAATATAAAATATTAAACAACTGTTCTCAAAGGAGGAAAGAAAAATGGCAGAGAAGCTCCGGAGATTAAACTAAACTAAGTCACATTTTTATCATTTGCACTGCCTTCATCCAATCTCCTTTTTAGTATTTTATCTTTTTGTTTCATCATTTTTTGTTTTGTTATTTTCAATAGAAAGCCAGAATGGAGAAGGTAGCTATACTTTTTGTTTGTTTGTTTAATCTGGCAAGGATGTTTAATTTGTTTTATATGATAAATCTATGACAAATAAGAACTGCAATAGTTTTATATTATTTTTTCTGCTCTTTTTACAGAATAAAGCCATACACTATTCTAGGTTAATACGAATAGCTCTTATTCAGACATCACTGGTGTCTACAATACAAATCTCTTCAGCCATTTCAGGAGCTTACTACAATGTATTTATTTTTAAGTGAAAATTAATCTACAAGACCCTCATAAATACTGAAAGAAATTATGCATCCAGACCGTAGTGTCTGAATCTAAATGTTAGAGAAATTACAGCATATTTGGATCTGGAGCTTTTGGTTGGGAAAGAGCTATTGTGGCCCCTATAATACACAAATTGCATGTCAGTTAAGTGTTTTTTAAAAGTTTCATTGAGGAAAGACTAGCAGAATAACTGGCAGAAAGGGCAATGTTTTTTAAAATTAGATCCATAAAATATGACAACAAGAGATTAAAAATATCTGAAAACATGAAGAAATAATGTGCAGATTGTCTAATCATCACGTTTTAGATAAATAAAAGAACAGCTTATTGGGTAGAAGGAGATGAAACAATACCAATAGATGAGTTCGGAAGCCATCCTACAACACGCTCTTTGTGGCCAAGGGAAGCTGTTCTTCACTGTGCCAAAAAGGGATATTGGCTGTTTTTTGTAAGTCCTCAGAGCCCACAACTCCTGAGATTAGGTTTTAGTAACTGTTCCACATTACCACAATGAATACTTGCCTTGAACTCTAGACTATATGGCAGTCATGCTGTAGAAATAGGGAGAAAGAGGTCTGTGTGTGTGTTACAGTGTGCAAGGATTCAAAGGATTTATTAGCCCACACTGCAGGGGACCACCATTGAAATGTGAGCTGCTTTATCGGTCTCTGTAATGTCTGTCTTTCTGTAAACCTTTTTTGCAGAAGGGTTTTAGTTTAGTGTGTTTTATCTTGCCTGACTGCACTCTGTACCCTTGAACATATTCTTATTTATCTTTTAATTGTTTGACTGTTTAGCAGGCTGGTGTTTTTTCCCCACAAAAAATAGCAACTAAGGCCTTGATACATTGTGCCTCCTGTACAACTACTTCAAAATATTCATGAAGTTTTATATGGCTGTTATTTTGCAGTTTCATAGCTGATTTGGAGCATCTGTACATTTCTCCCCTTGCTTTCTAGTAAAAACAAGAGTGATACGTTAGCACTAAAAGTTTGCAAACTTCTGTAGGAAATTTGAAATTAAATTATGAAATTGCTGTTTTCTGATATATCAGCTGTATTTGCTCTCCCTTTTCCCTTGGGAGGTAGGTACTGAAGGTTCTCTTTCATGGCAGAATTCCTCGGGTGAGCTCGATGGCCTCTCCACCACTTTACATTCTGTGCAAATCTTTAAACATCATTGTATGTACAATGCTTCAACAAACAATTCAGTTATTTCTTGCATCTCTCACAACGTTCCATCTGCTTAGTTTGCCCTTTGAGTCTTCTGGCTTTAACTTTAAAAGGGAGAGCAGATAGATACTTCAATGGAAATTTTTAAATCCCAGGAGATCAAAACCATTTTCTTTGATTGGCATTCCTGTATAACTTCTGTAAGAAAATATGCACTGACCATGGAGACCTACCCTCTTCAACAGTACGCCAGTCAACTCAACGTTTGTTCTCCCTCTGTCTCTTCCAACAACTTTACTATTTTATGTCCCATCCCATTTCACCAACAACTTCTTATTCTTTATTTAGTTCAGCTTTGATTTAACTCTTCCCAGATGTCAGCTCTTCTATCTCATCTTTTCCTTTGTGACACCTGCACACGAGAGAAACTTTGGAAGAAATTTTTAACCACAATTTGGTTATTCAGCAACCACTACAGCACAAGATAGCTGTTCTCTTAGAAATCACAAAGAACATTCCTTTCTTGGAAGGCTGCATTTTGCAGCCATAGTCTAGTCTTGTTAGGAAAAGGTGTTACTGCATTTTTTTAATGAGGAAATGACATTTCAGCATGCTTAGTTTAGTTCCCTATTGGTTTGATAGCAGTGGACTGACCCACTCTTGTACTTGCCATCAGCGAATCCATGAAGCTGCTAATTAAAAGAAGATTTACAGGTAGGGGTAATATCTTTAATTAGACTAAGCATAGTTGGAAAAAAACAGATAAGCTCTCAGGCACATGAGTAGTTCTTTAGGTTTGCAACAGAAGCGGAAAACTTCAAAGCAAAATTTAAGTTGGAAGCAACTGCTATAACTTAATTAAAGAATGACCTACAAAATACTTTTGAAAGATAAGTCTGGAAACTCAAATTCATAACTGAGTAAATACCAAAAACTATGGACTTACAGGAGATACTGTTTATCTGGCCCATTATAATCTGTAAGTCCCGTTCCACCCCCAGCCCCCCCATTAATGTCACAGTGTTCCACGAGTTATAAATTACATGTACAATTTCCCCTGTAAGGCAACCACCTCTCCTCTTTACTGAGTCTCTTTGACTCCCCAGGTACACCTTCCTCTTTTCTAGATAGTCTAATAAATATGTAATGAAAGCCCAAGGAATTGTTCTTAATGTCATAATTATAGTTGACTTTACAAATTTCTTCTTTTGTTTCAGATCTGAAAAAGGACTCGTGTGCCAGAAATTTTGTCTGCTTTTTCTAGACCTGCTGGTTTAATAAAGTTATCATCTCAATCTAAAAATCTAGTTTGGACCATATGTCTATAATTACCTTGCACCCCTCTCCCTGCAAGAACAGATTAGGGAAATATAAGGTTAGGGGGGGTTTTTTTAGTATTCTTTACATTATTTTGTGCTCCCTTCTTTATTTGATAAAGTGCTTAATCATAAGTATTTCCGTACACATAAAATGTTCCTGCACTTTAGTGTATTATGAACAACTACTGCATTAAGCAGTTGTTTCACTTCTTTCTGAAATGTAGCATGATGAATCAAAGCACATTTCAAGGGTAAAATAAGGGTTTCAGTTTTATGGTATTACTTCATAAATCTATATACCTGTAAATGACAGACTTAATATATTGAGGTCTTCTTGCTTGTGATATTCAGTTTCTTTCTATCATGAAGTGATGGAAAAAGAGAGGCAGAACCATAATCATATTCATTATGATGAGATATCTGACAGCCTTGTGCATCTACAAGTAGCTTTCAAAATCCTTAGAAATTATTTCTCATTTCTTTGCATAAACTGTTTTGATATGAGGTACAGAGCTCCTGATTTGTGTAACTGAGCATAGTAAAAGCCCGTACTGCAAAAATGGAAATACCAGAGGGAAACCTATCCAAACATTGTTTTACATGGAAGAGTACCCTGATTTGAAGTCACATGAATCAAATCAAAGTCTTATTTCTAATAGGAATGTGATGTGAAGGTGCCTGTTAAGTTATGAACATGAAATTTCTCAAGATTAAAAAAAACATGAAACCAAGCCCTTGTAAGGGCTGTAAGGAATATGAGGCATTTTATTTTAATGGGGTTTTTTGTACCTGAAAACACCCACTTAAAGAAAGTAAAACAATTTTCCTAAACTGTTTACCATCAACAGCTGGAAAACAATACTGTAAATTTAGAGACATTTTTTTTGACAGTGTTATTAACTATCTTCCAAAGAACAGGTCCATTAACCTATTTAGAATGAGACTCATACATTCATCCCAAGTGTGGTTGGTTCCATTTTTCAGTATCAGTCACATAAATGATACAATAGTTACAGTTATTGTGCAAAAATCTACCATCAAATCTTGTGGTATTATGTATCAGGCTACAATTGATTCTTGTAAAAGAACCTGATGTTTTCTTAGATTACTTAGTTCTCGCTCATGTCTTCTCTATCAAAATCAAAATTGTTGCATAGTCTAAGTGAATCAACTAAATTCAATGCCATTTTGGGAAACAGGTATTTGGACTAGTCCATCTAGCAGTCAGCTGGAAGTGATAAGTCTCTTTTTTACCACTAACCTTTGGCAAGAATAGTAAGGAAAAACAGTATATTACCAAATACTTGAAAGGTATCTATATCATTATGTCCTTACTGTTTTCAGATAGATTAGAGATTAAAAGAATTAAAATTAATTAAATACTGTGGCACATAATCTGTAATATTTCAGTTTTTTTATTTTTGATCTGTAGCATGCTACAAAAGAGAAACAAGTATAATAGTGTTCACATGCATATGTATTACACTGTGAAGGTACAAATTTATGTGCCTACAATAGAGTAAGTTTTTCAGCCAAGAATTTCTGTAGATTATTTTGACAATGAAAATATGTTCATTTGCAGTCACTACGAAAGTTTAAAAAGTTGAAATGAATAATGAATTAAAAAAATCAAAACGGGCTGATTTTTAAAACCTCTGATACAATAAATATAAAGACCAGCAGTCTGTCTGTCTCTTGTCTCCTCCCAAGCTCCTCAAATGGTACTTTTTGACACAACATTCTTACCAAGGTAAAAAAATTCTATTAATAATGAATGTCTCCTTACTTTCAAAATCCTAGAGGGATATTTCTCTGTAATTCTTTGTCAAAAGTAATAACTGTCTAGGAACCAGAAGCAGAGAAGAAAATAGCTTGTGGTGCTTTGAACACTTTGATGCTGGCTCAGTTCTCTCATCGTGATTCAGTGCCTAAGGTCCACCATAAAAATGCATTCTTTGACCGATTTCTAAAAGGGGGAAAATCAATTGGTTTAAGGTTTTTATGAAATTCATTTGCTTAACCAAAACTTAAACTCAGTGACAATTCAAACGTAGCTATTTAGCTCCCAGGGATTTTTTTTGAACAATTCTGTGTCCTAGGATTTATTGCCAGGTACAGAAAATACAAAGTAGAGCACTTTTTGAATGCAAGTAATAAGATGTAGCCTATTCTTTTAAACGATGGCATAAATAATTTGTAAAATACCACTTTAAAGCTAATATATTGGTGCTGAGACAAGGGTATTGTTGAAATAAGAATGCAGCATTCTGTACTTGTATTTTTTTAAAAGGAATTAGGGTGTCAGTTTAGATGCTGGATGAACTATATTCTTTTTTTTTCCCTACCCAAAGTTTTTCCTGACCCAAAACTTTTGTCAAGATGAACAACTGAGCTGAGCTATATTTTAATTCATGTTTCTTTTCAATAAAATGACCAAGATAAGTATCTCTCAGGTTTGGGAGGCATAACTTTTAATTTCTGTAAAACAGAATGAACCGGTAGGTATTCTTAGGGAAATTCAGTATAAAATCTTGTATTTGTGTGTATTTTTGCATGCTTTGTATGTCGTGTTTGTAAAATTGAGACTCCTGACTTCTGTAAAGTTTTGCATCTTAATTTGCATGATCATCTAAATACGTGGTAAAGGCCACAAAGGCTGGAAGTTTTTCAGGTGCTAAAGGAACTGTCATACAAGCATTGCTGGCAGGGTGCTCAGATTTGGCCAGTGATACAGCTTTCAAATACACACAGCTGGTCCTTCCACCAGCATTGTCCTCCTGTTAATGCCAGGCCAAGTGAACACTTCCCCAGCATGCTTGTAAGCAGCTATTTCAGCTGCACTGCTTTATCTACATGTACTCATGAGCATTTTTTTACATTCTTTCTTTCTATACACTCACTATATTGACTTCTGTGGGATGAAAAGTCTAAGGGAATACTGGTTGCAGTGGTAGGACTTGCTTCTGAAGCAGCATCGTGCTGTCCTCCATCACACTGCTCACGTGCATGTTTGTTTGTTAAGAGGAAATATGTGACAAGGCCTGCAAATGTTTTGCTGGAGAACATTTAGTAATGTTTTCTCTTCAATATCATTTATGCAGTTGAGGAGATACTTTTTTTTTTCTGCTACGAAAGAAAATAAGATTTATTTTTTTTTAATTTTAATCACTGCTTCACCCAAAATGGGGCTTTTTGGTCACGCCATATATATTTGGTTCTTTGACTGATTAGCTGATTTTTTTTATGGTCGTCAGAGGCTTGAAAGTATCAAAGTGTTAAGTTCTGAATACAGGTTTGTGGGTAGAGGAGAAAGACCCTATAAGTATCCTAACTTAACCCCAAAGCTAATTAGTTTTCTTTTTATTAAACATCAGAAACCTCACATGGAGATTTGGAAACCAGACTTCATTAGTTCTGCTGCTTACACATCTACTTGTTTACTTCTGGGTACAAGGAAAGGCACCTCCTTCATGACTGGAAAACACACTCAATAATTTGCAGATAAAACAGGCAGGAAATTATTCCAACCAATTATGAGAAATGAATGAGGTTTTATGTCTCTGTATCAGAGTGCTGTTGTGTTTAAAGTAATTCAGATTCACATGGTTTTGAAATTGATAGGCTGGTCATGATATTTGTTTGGGTATCTTAATATTCGTAGCCTAAGCAAATAATTGGAGCACAGAAATAATCAAGAGCCCAAGGAAATCTAAGTCTGGAGTTCAGAGGTAAATTTTTTTTTGTGTCATTTAATATTAATGGGAAATCTATTCCAGCAAATTTAGTTTAAAGGTCAGTCACATCAGAGAGTTAAATAGGAAAACAAGTCAGATTCAGCCCTGCCCTATTATAAAAGGTGTAATTTATGTAGAATGTTTGCAATTCCACTGACAACTCTGTCCTTTTTTTAGTAATCACCTGTTTATGAAGGAGTTTGAAAATTATCTGGCTGGTTAATGATGTCCAGTCTATCAACTTAATCTGCGTGTAGTTTTCTTCTCTGGCAGCATATCTTCTCTAGCCTGAAACCTCCCTTCATAGCCTCATATTCTCTTGTCAATCACCATAATATGAGTACCCTTTTTTGAGCCTCGAGGTTTTCAGGTTGGCCCTGGTTTAGATGCTTTTGGAGGCTTATAAACACATCTCAGATACTGCGGAACAAACCTTGCTCAATCTTTTGCACTTGTAAGGAAGGATTACATTTCAGGTTCTTTATTCAATAAATACCAAATTTTTCAAAATATTACAATTAAGTGCTTGTTTGATCCCATTCTACTCTAGCCCTGTTGAGTTGTTTACTGAGCAAAAGGGATGTGAAATGCTTCCAGAAGTGTGAGAATGTATTACATTTGCATAGTCCAGATAAAATTATCGCACAAGATACTTTATATCTCATAAGGAACCCAAAGCAGACTGATAAATTTGAGATGAATTAAAAATGGAGTTGTTCAAGGGTACTTGAAAGCTTATCATGGAATTCTTTTTGAACCTTAAGGTGTAAAGATTGCTGGTGGATTTAGCTTGAAGCGTAATCAAAATTCAAAAGAATTGCTGTGATTCCCATTGAATCTGCTTACCAGCCATTCTATGGCTTTTCACTTAAGAAACATTGTCATACCAACTAAAACATAGCTTGTACCTTCTGAGTGATGAGGATAATCCAATGAACAGGGATGATGTCTTATTGGGCTTCGTACAGCACCTGGCACACTGAGCTACCCTGAGAGTTCATACAGCCTGAATGTTCTCTCTGTGTGTGGGGATGCCTGAGGGTATTTTTTGCTTGGGGTTTTTTGTTTTAAATTGTTTTTTTACAATTTTAGGCCTGCTTTTCCTTTCTTTTCAACACACTTACTATTCCAATGGGATTTTTTAAATATATTTGAAATTTCTTACTCTTATTGTTACAGTAACACTGAAGTAGGCACTACTTTATGTATGTGTGTATGTGGATAGATTAATTAATCTGCTACATTTGTGCTCTGTGTACTTAGCATTATAAAAATTTCTACTTCATTTTTTCCTTGGATTGCAAGACTAGCACTTCTAAAATGTTTCTTAGTGTAATTTAATAGCTTTGTGTTAGAATGGGCTTTATGGCTTAAAACTTTAGCACAAAAATAGAAGTAGGCCCATAGCTCAGAGAGATGAGGCACTCTTCACTTCTCAAATGTCTCTTCAGCCAAATAATTTCTTGGTCTGAAATATTATAATGCCTACAATTTTTCTGTCTTCCTTCTAGGAAATATTAAGGTTATATTTTATTCTGTAAGAAGCATTTGTTGCACTAATTCATTATCGGGGGGAGATGAAAACATTTTCAGAATGTGGAAAAAAAAAAAGTGTATTTTGTTCCCCTAGACAATAGTACATACTTTGACAAACATGAATGTCTGGCCATTCGGATATCTTTTAAAATATATATTATCTGCATTGCTCCTCTGGCGGAGTGAAAAATGTTTAATATAGGTTTTTCAAGGCATCAAAACAGTTTGGAATTTGCTTTCCTGTGAAGGTGTCTTTGAAGAGACAGTTTAATAAAACAGTGAAATACTTGATTTCTCCTGAAAGCTTTTCTGCTTTTTTCTGCCAGTGAAAATGAAACTTTAAAGTTGTAACTTGTATTTTATTGTTGGACATCTGTAACCAGGCGATCTGACAGGAGAGAAAAAAACAAAAGGAGAGAGATCTGAAGTCAGTTTTTAAGGATTTTTTCTAAGTTTCTACTGAACTTGTGTTTGGGGAATGCAGCAGCTGGGTCGATACCAGCTTTTGCAGGTTGCAGACAAAGGAGCTTTTCATTCTTGACAGTTCTGATTTTACCCAGACTTTTCCTAAGTGGGTACTACAGCAATCAGAAGCAGCTTGTTGGAATTGGTCTTGGAGAATAATTTTCATGTGTGCTTTAATATTTCATTTTGTTCTGATTTATGATGACTTTATTTACCTAGGCAATTTCAGTAGTTCGGGGGTTGTGTTTTTAACAACTCCTACAGTTAAATGGGATTCCTAACAGGGAATGGAGAGGGAAACCCTTGTGCTTTGTCATCTATAAATATCCATTGGTTATTTGCAATGAAATGTTGATCCAACATTTTGTTACTGAAAAGTGGGCTCTAGCAAGATGCGTTTTCTGGATTGTACATTTTGTAGTGCTTAAATGTATAGAAATTGTTATAATTAATTTACTGTTATTTTAGTAGTATTGGCCCATGCTTGGCCAGTAGAAGTTGGAAAATGTGATGTTAGTTCTTTTTCTACTTGCTGCTGGAAATTGTTCTCTGGTAACATCTTAGGACTTAGATTGATAAACTTAATCATCTGCAGTTAATATAGGATGATTTTCCTGTTCTTATTTACTTAAATCTGTATTTTTTGTATTATCCACACTCATGAGGTTTTTTCCCCCCTCACCTTGCAAATACATTTGTTTCCATATTACAAAGTGATTCTTGTTCCCATGTCTGAGAATAAAGATGGAGCATAATTAAAGGACATAAACCAGCAAATTTTAGAAGTTGTTTTTATAATCATCCCTTCTTTTGCAGAGATCACCTCATTTTTCATTATAAAATGCTCTGCTGTCTTCATGTTATCAAAGAGCATTGAACAATATTACAGCTGTGAACTAATATGGCACTGATTCCATCCTTTTAGTCCTCTGGGGAGTTTGTTTTTTCTAATCCCATATTTGCTAATATAGGGCATTGTATCATATCAAATGGTGCTTGAACATTTATTAAATTAGTGTATTTAAAACATAATTGAATTACATTTTGTGATCTAAATAATGTCTTATTCCACATTTTTGTGCTCTGGAAGGTTCATCTTGCATCCCTCATGCCTCTGAGCAGTCATATGCGCTATTAGTAGCTCACAAAGTAACAGGGACCATGGTGAGGTGAGTGGCCCTGAGGGGAAATTGTGGCTCTCTTGCAATTGATACAAGTTATGTCATTGTATTCACTGGATCTAGGATTTCATCTAATGTGCTGCAAGGGTTTGTTATGGAGTCAAAACATGTATTTTGAGCTTCTTTGGGTTTGTTTCATAAGGCAGTTTTGTGGATGCTTTGCTCATTGTCGAACATTCATAAATCAGGAAATTCAAACTCATGTTGTTGGCTGCAGTGAGGACATTATGACTTTCCTAAGTTTTCTCACATTTCATTGTTTCTCAGAACTTCTGCATGTCTGTTGCTATAGAAGGCACCTGGAGTGTCATTATCATTTTGCATCTGGCTATATCAATAGCAGGAAAACTGGGACCTGCAGTTGCCACAAGTGTGCATCACAGATAGCATTGATGGAGATTATACTGTAGGCAGGGCTCGAGTCTGAAAATATTTGGAACAGTAGTGCTACTGGAATCACAAATCATTGCACTGGATATAAAATTCTGCATCTTATTTTTAACACTGTTTACATGCTCACAGTTTCGATTATCTTTATTGGAATCATCCTGCTAATGTGGCTATTTAGTGAGGCTGGATGCAGTTGTCTGCTTCTGATCTCGCATTGACTTCAAACGTTGCATAGCAGTAAGTTTTGAATGTACAAAAGAATTCTACCATTATTATTTTGCTCAGACTTTGAGAATTGCCTTAAATATAAATGGGGATTTTATAACCTGATAAAGGGATGGTGGTGAGTTAAGGTGTGACTGGTCACTATGAATGATAGGTCCCTTCACCATCCAGTGTTGGTGGATACATGAAGTAACAGTGAGATTCAAATATTAAATCACGTAAAATTTTAGTAGGCTATCTAGATTTCTTCCAGTATAGTTATTATGATATATATGTATTAACAAAGCAGCCAATTAACTGTTGGGATTTCCAGCTCAGAGAATATTTGGATGCTTTAATGTTTGTTTTCTCCTGGATCAATACTGGAATTCAAAATAACAAAAGCTTGATTGTAAATGCCAGGTTTCAAATACCTTTTATAAAAAATTGAAACACTGGATCTGCTTCAAAAATGTTCTGTTTAAATGCCTTTCTGCCAGCAGTTTAACACTTTATTCAGTCTAAATTGCTCAATAATAACACTTTTAATAACATTTGCTATTTTATTTTATTTTATGAAGTTCTGCAACATAAAGCTGGATGTTGGCATTCACAAAGATGGAGGATAAAGAAATACCATTCCTTTTCACAGACTGATCAGACACATGCATTCAGCAGGACTGCTGCACATCTGACTGTGCTTGTGTTACCCTGTCATTGTACTCACATTTCCTGATCTTACACAGCAGTTCTGCAACCTCCCACCTTCAGGGTAGCCTCTGCTTTAGATGGGACTGGTAAACCTCATCTGTGCTACAGGTGGTGCTATCTGCTGGGACCTTTAAAACAATAGTCTATTATCTACTACCTCATCTCCTCTTCCTGCCTGTCTTGTCATTTTCCATGCCTATGTGCACCTGCCCCCCTTTTGTGACCCCACTTGGGGGGGGGGGGGGGAGGGAAGAGATCTCTAGGCAANNNNAAGTATATCTTAGGACAATACAGTTATTGGTCACAGCCAGCGTGGCTTCATGAGGGGAGAGTCCTGCTTGTCTAACTTAATTTCCTTTTATGACAAGGTAACCCATCTAGTTGATCAAGGAAAGCCAGTAGATGTAATATTTTTGGACTTCAGCAAAGCTTTTGATATTGTTTCTTGCAATATCCTTCTAGAAAAAATGTCCAGCATACAGCTGGATAACCATTTTACACAATGGGTCATCAGCTGGCTCCCAGGTCAGGCACAAAGAGCAATGGTGAATGAGGTAACGCCAGGCTGGTAACCGGTCACTGGTGGGGACTCCATCCTAGGCCCAGTTCTCTTCAACACCTTCATCAATGACTTGGACTTGGGACTTTAAGGAATACTAAGTAAGTTTGCTGATGATACTAACCTGGGAGGAGCTGTTGACTCGCTCAAGAGCAGACAGGCCCTGCAGAGAAACCTTGGCAAATTAGAGGGATAGGCAATCACCAACCATATGAAGTTTAACAAGGGCAAGTGCTGGATTCTGCACCTGGGACGGGCAAACCCTGGTTGTGTGTATAGATTAGGGAACGAGTAGCTGGAGAGCAGCACGGCAGGGAGGGACCTGGGGATCCTGGTTGAAGGCAAACTGAGTATGTTTGGCATTCAGGGAAAAAGGCTTAGCTTTCTGCTGATCAGACTAGAGAGAGCAGTCATGGAACTGAGGGGTGGCGGCAGGCAGAACCTGCAACGCCAACAGACCTTTCAAGAGATTGGCCTCAGCATTTGGGTTGCTTTCATCTGGCTCAATATTTTTGAAGCAGCCACTGTTTATGCTGTAGTTAAATTAGGATTACTTCTGTACTGCCAAGAAATTATGGTTTTATTGAAATTAGTGGTAAATTTCCAATGTATCCAAATTGAGACAAGATTTTACCCATTTTGTTTAAAGAAAATTCGATTTAAATTATCTAGTGCCTTCAGTTATATAGTGTGTTGCACAACTGACAGTTTGTTATAATTGATCCATGGGTGGTTTTCTAGATCAAATGTTCTGTGAAATGCCATTTTATGCAGAGGTGGTTGAAGCAAGTCAAATTGCTTCACTTAGTCTTGTTTTCTTCATGTATTTCAGCGACTGGTACATATTGACAGACTTAATTGTGAATGTTTCAAAAGCTAGAGGCTACTTATTTTGCCAAAGATTTTTCCATATAAACATGACATTAATAATGTGTATTTTAATTAAGTTGCAGATAGCTTTTTAGTAGGCTATTTGCTGAAACTGACAGGAAGAAAACAATAATGGCTGAGCTGACAGAAATGGAATTTGTGAAAAGAATGAAGTGTTCACACCATGTTTTATTTAACACTAATAATAACAGTGAAGACCATTTCAGACTCTGATAATAGCAATGTGTCAGTGAAGCATGTGGAGTAAGTCTTTTAAACACAGAACTTACCACCTTGGTTCTTAATTTTTTTTGATGGCCAAAGACAGTGAGTGGCAGATCCCAGATCCTTCCTGGAAAATATTTTGGTTTATGCATGAAATGGGCCTTCAGTCCTGCTCCTTCATATGTGGCTAGTGATCTTCCTATCTTCTTGTGAAGCAATGTGCACAGTCATAGTAGTCTTGATGTCACAATTAATTTCATTTCCTAACTATATTTAGCTCATGATTAAAATAAACTTAGTTAGTATTGCTGGTGCACTGCTCGTGTACCACCTTATCTGCCCCAGAAGGATGGCTGGGCTGATTACATTGTGGTTTTTATTTTCTCTGCAGTAAAACACACAATGTTTGTAATGCCCTAGATCTCTCTGTTCTCATTGTGGCAGGCTGTATTTGTGGGTTTTGGCCTTCCATATAAGTTCTAAGTTGATTATCTGTGTTGGAAACGTTTTAAGGAGACTTATGGACCTTTCTGATCTAAAAATCTATTGCAAGATTGCCAGCTTGCAGGTCACCTCTCCAGGGACAGGCAGTAGCTAAAGCACACAATGTGATCACTTGACGAACGGTTCCAGGACTCTTCATTTTAGGTAAATAGAGTGGGAAAATGTACCTATATGCCTTTGTTACTTGGTAGTATCCTTCAGGTTCTGGATCAGTGTCCTTCCAGGGCTTGAAGCTCCTTTACTTAAGTGTTTCTCCTTCACATCATGGTCTACTCAGTCTAGTAAGTCCTTGAGTTTCATTAGTCTCTGTTGAAAAATGATCAGAAAACAAAAGAGAAATGCACTGCATTTTATCCTTTTTTTAACTTATGGAAGGTAAAGCTACACATAGAACAGGGGGTGGGGGTTATCTCTACACTTCCTGGGGACTTGAAAAGCAGTGAGGAAAGAAGGGCCAAGGGCCAATGGCCTTGAATGTCTGGGATTTTTTTACTGTTCTGTTCTGTTAAAGACTCATTTAACTAATGAAGGTTAAATGAGTTTGTAATTAAATATGTGCAAATGTTTGAAGACCTTTTGTGTGTTCAATAAGCTGCTTCTGTCTTTCAGTATGGATATTAGGTATGCAATTCTATACATTACTTAAGTTAAACAAAACATAATGGGCCAAATATATGAATGAAAGAAATACCTTTTTTTTCCCCCTTTGATGAGGTAATTAACATAATTAATTGACACTGGTAATTTTTCCATACTGTACCCTAGTGAAAATGATAGTGCTTTCTAGTGGGGGAAAAAAAGTATTCTCAAAGACTCTAGTATGAAAGGTCTAAATAATAAAATAGAGAAGCTAAACTTCTGCAGTTTTTTTAAAAATTAAACATAAAGGGTAATTTGTTTCCATCAGAAGATAATATTATCTATCCTTCAAGGCTGAGTGAATATAATTGCCCATCATATAAATCTCTTGACAAGTAGTGCCCTTAGGCAGTGTGACACTAATAATTGTTCAATTACAGACTTTTAGCTTTTCAAATGGCCAGAGTCATTATGATGCACCTCGTTAATAGAAATAAAGACATAGTTTAAATGCATAGGAAAAATATTACTCTTTTGAAGATGAGTTCATCTTTATATTTAATGTCTTTTGTAATTACCTGTAATAACTTTTAATAATAATGATTTAATTCCCTTTAATAATAATTGCACTCTAATCTGACTGTTTACTGAAAAAAGGAAGGAATTCAACACTGAACATTCAAATTTCAAATAACATGTTAGCAATGTATTTACCTTTTAAAAAAATCATGTTCATTCTACCCTTATAGCTTCAGTGTAGTTTAAATGTCTCTAACAGATCAAATTTATTCTCTGAACCAATGTAATCATCAAATACTTAAGTATTATACTATGGATCTTCAGGACCACAATTCTTGATCCTCAGTCATGCAATTTAATGGTACTGAAAATGGGCTGAAATTGATGATCTCATAACTTCTGCAGGTTAGGAAAATTCTTGGAAGACACACACAGTTATTCAAGGTGAAATGGAAAATGACAACTATTCTTTACATGTTCTTCATCTTTTAGTATAACATAAAGGTGGGAAGAAGCCTAGAATTCTCTTGCTGTGAGAAAATCCACTTGCAGAAGCCAGGAGGCTCCTTGTTAGCCAAATGGCCACCCACAGGCAAACAGTAACTAAGATATTCCACTCCTTGCAAATACCAGTCAGTCTCAATGTCATTCATCCTATTTCACTGTTTATTGGAGTGTGTTACTGTGTTTTGATCACCATAAATACATATAATGTTTATTGTCAAATGAAAGAAAATGCCCTAGCCCCAGAGAGTTTGGGGCCTGATTATTTAACCTGTAAATACATATTGCTTTTCCTGCTGCATTTCTTTTGAGTTTTCCCATATATTTCATTAGCACCTAGGTACAAGGCAAAAGAGCAGGTTTTTATACAAGTATACTAGAGTCACAATGTTCTGTTTAACATTGTCACTACAGAAATAGTACCTGAAAGAAGATTGAGGAATTGTTTCCTGAGATTGTCTATTGTTCACGTATCTAAAAACAAAGTATGATTGATTTCTGAGTGGTCCGACATGCACAATTGGGAGCAAGGTCAGATAAATTTTATCTTACAATTAAGCATACATTGACATTTTTCTTGTGAGGATAATAGGATTTTTGTAAATTTATTTGTTTAATGAATCTATGACTTTTTACTTGCTACATTTCTTCACTGATTAAGTAGATTTTGGAAGGTTTAGAGCACTTGCAAGTGAACCTCCTTAATTCCTGATGAAAGGTTGAGGATGGGAACATCAGTGTACAGAAAATCGCATTCTTCAGCCTAGGTGAATACTTAGAGTATTTTCCAATAATAGCCAAAAGAAACAAGGATGTTGGTATTACATCTATGCATGGATATACTTGTTTTCCTTTGAAATTCTGTTTTATTCTGTTTCCAACTCTATTGATTCAAATTTCCTGTGACAATCATTAACATAGGTATAAGCATAGGAACTAGAGTTTATTAAATGCTTCCTTTGAAAAGTGGACATTTACAACATTTGGTTCTCTTTGGATCTCACTGAAAATTCAAAATGTAGATTTGATCTGTTGCAAGAATTATAAAAACTTAGTTGTGTGTGAACCTGAATGAAACTATTTTTTAAAGTTTGATACTTATAAGGTTTGAGCCTGATAGAGAAATTGTTCATGTAGACAGAAACTAAAATAAAACATTTACAAGAACCCTTGAAAAACAAAATACAGTAACACACCGGTTAGGTTGCAGACTTGGAGGCAGTTGCTGTGGTAGCCATAGCCAAGGTTTAGGAGAACACCTTATTTCCAATGTCAGTAAGTATTATAAGTAAAATAACAATATTGGGTGATAACTAGCTACTGAGGCTGTGCTTATGTTTCTTAATGAACTACTCTAGAAGGCTTCTGGAAGAACGTGGCCATAAAGCAAGTTGGCTGGTGTCAACAACACAGGACCTCATTCCTGTTTTCAAAACCAAGCTATAATAGAGAAGGTTAAGGGTTAGAGAGTAAGTGTGCTCACAGCTGGAAATGCAGCACTGGGAACTGTGTATGATATTAGAGCTTGCTTAAAAAGATTTGAGATCTACTTTGAAACAGGGTGATATTTCTGTGTAATTTGCAAACCTTTTCAAAATCAATACAGCCATCTCAACTTCATCTAACTTTCAAATTTTTGCATTTTTGACGTATTTTCAAAATTCTCTCCTAACTCTTGCAATAATTCACATTGATTGCATGCACTTGATGAGAGTCAAAGCAATAAAATGCAAACTTCAGTGCTGCTACAGTCAGCATATACAGTAGTTATAATTTCATGTGGTCTTTTTGATTTAAGACACATTTTACTTTTGAAATCAGAATTTTTCTGAGCTGTCATGAGCTTTGAGAACTCCTTAAAATTAGAAATAGGGCTGAGGAGTTCCACACTAGCAAAATTACCTGAGATGCTAAAAAAAGGTGTTACATGGATATGTGTTTATTTCACAACAATACTCGCAAAAGCATGTGTAAAATTATGCTTTGCCTGTTCTACTTTTGAAAGTAGGACTCGATTCCAGTTTTCCTATATGTAAGATGTGTTTAGAGAGAAGATAGTTTTTGTCTTTACTCTCTGGACATAATTCAGTTTTTATCACCAATTATGTGTCTATATTGTTTGGTAAGAACAAAGTTTGAGTTAATATCTTGTCCAGAGTCTTTGAATGTGACAAGGTCTTTGCAGAGCTCAAGGATTAAAATTACAACCAACCCTTCTACAGGAACATGGGAAAATGAGGCGAGTATCTTTGGCTGTAGCTGTTTCATCTATGTCATTGCCCCAACTCTGTCTGGAAATTTGTGTGTATGTGTGCCTTGACAGCAACAACAAAAGCATTCATTTAGTTTGTTAAATATAAAAGAGTACTTTCAGATTCTTACGTTACCTGTCTCAAATTTCTCACTGGTATTTTGTCAGTTTTACTTCTCCTGTTTATAAAATTTGAGTATAAGCCGTACCTATTTCTATTTCTTCTTGAATCCAGTTGATATTTACAATAATTTTCATGTAAATACCTGATTATTAATATAACTACATTCCAGGAAAGGGTTCAATTAATCTTTCCAATTTTTTTCCCCTGTGTACATCAACCAGAAGGTCAATAACCATGAATACACACAGAGTGTGGCTATTCCATGGGAGAACACTGGCATCCTTTCTTCTTTGCAGATCCTAGTGGGACTTGTCCTGATGATAGCGTAGCTGACTTTTGGTCCTCTGCTCGATAAAATTTGCAGTGAACTGAAACTGCCTGATTGTTTGAATGGTTTGTCTTTGACACATATTTTATTATGAGAAACTTGTACATCTGTGTGCATCTGCTGAGTCTGAGGATCACTACAGCATGGCACTCACGTTCCTCAGAAGATCTAAGCCTAGATGCCCACGTAGAAAACATTACCACTATAAAAGACATGTTGTCCTTTCATTCCACCTTACCCTCTTTGCCAGTCATTTGTGCCCTGAGGATATTTTTGTACATCGTAGTGTTGGAACTGACTTCTTAGTATCTTCCACTATATAAAGCGATTGTTACACTGCAGGAATAACCCACGTGAGGGTTTCGGGGCAGAAGGAGGTATAAGAGCACGATTTAAAATGGTTGCTAGTTGCTATGTTCTGACATTAATAGGATATGGGAGTGATTAGGCAGTAATGTTTTTAAAACTGGAAGGTTGTTAGTAATTGTGAAGAAGGAAACAACTGTGAAATATTAGGTGCTTACTCTGTAATCAACACGGATTAAAAAGAACAAAAGAGGATAAATAGAGCTGTTCTCTGGTGAGCTGCTGGCTTGAAAAAAACAATGGGAAATCTTAGTAGTTAAAAGCTAGTTGAAGAGTTGTAAGAATATGAAAAGAAACCAAACAAGTTAACACAGACTGAGAAACGTATGGATGGCATTGAAAAGTGTATCATATGGCATTTAGCTGTTCCTTTAGCTGAATTTCACAGCCTACCAATGTGCCTGCAAACATCGCAGTTCTGCCTTTCCTGTAACAGAAACTTTATTGGTTCAGAAAATTGTCTCTAAATACTATTATTACTTCCATTTTAAACATCTCATTTAATATGCGCTAATAATAGTGTTTGGAATCATGCATTCTGTGGTTATCATGTTTAAATCGTATATTAAGTATCAACATTCAAAATCACTTACAAATATGCTTATTGTACATTGCTACAAACTTGGCAATGGTCCTTGGGACATACCTGAAGGCAGCTTTGCAGGACACGCTAAATAAGTTGTCCTAGAAAGCATTATCTTTTTGAGAATAGCTTCAGAGAAGCACTGCTGGGTCATCACAACCGGGTTCTGTGGTAGAACTGTATTATTAGTGGCACCACTTGGAGAACAGAGAATCGGCAAAGACTACCTGAGCCTCATCTTGAATGGGATGGGGGCTTAAAGCGGTCCAGTCCTTCACAGATAAAACGAGAGTTAGTGCTGGTGGGAGTAACTGTAGCTATGGTTGCACTAGAGTGCTATTACCATCTTTTTCTCTTTCCTACTCATTCAATCTTGGCTAATGCTCCAGTATGAGGATGATGCTGTGCACAGTGATACATGCTACCCCTAAGGAAGCTTTGTGAGTCACTGTAGGCTTGACATCTCACAGCAGCTTGTTAAAGCAAGCAGCAGCTTGCAGTCCTCTGTGCTGGGTATTCTCCAACGCCTGCTGCATTAAGGACCAAATCAATGGCTCTTTGCGCTTATTTTAGAAGCAAATGAGGGGCAAGTCCCTGAATTACCAAACTGAGAGCTTGAATAGAGGTGAATCTGAGAAATATCCCACAGTAAATACGAACATATAATGCAGTGGACAAGTGGTTTATTTGATCTCTCGCTATTGCCCTATGTGACTGCTTTATACTGTTGAGTCTATCCTTGTGATATTTAAAGCCTATATCTACACAAGTGTCACTTTCTTACTGTCCTTCCTACAATTCATTTTAAAACATCTCTTCAAGAAGTCATAGACTTGTTCCAAAGAATGAAGAATGTTATGATACAGTGAAAACCTCTTGTTTGAGCAGATGTTGGTGTCTCATTCTGAAACGCTGCTTGAAATGCAGCACTTGCTTCCTTCTCTCTTGCACAGTGATACTTTGTAGTACTAATTATATCATCCCAGAGTGTTTCTTTTAATTCTGATATGCTGTTGACTTGCTCTCACATTATGCATCTAACTTCTAGATGGTTTTCTTCACAAAATATTCTGTTATATATGCACTTGCTGTAGTTCATTGTATAACAGAATCCATTTCATTGTTTTTCAGGGCTGCAGAGCAAAACAGGTTTGCTTCACAGTACTCCTTGTTGTCTTGTACAGAACTACGTGCAAGTGAGGGAAGCAGAGTTTGACCTTAGATTAGAAGAGCCAGTGTGACACATCCACCATCAGGGCCGTGTTCCGCAGGACAAGTTTCCACACACAGTAGATACTTTTTAAAGCCAGAGTGCAGAGTACAAAGATGAAGAATTGGATTTTTAAATTGTAGGAACCGAGCACTTGAGAATGGACTCATTTGGTATGTTGAAGTGCAGAGAAAATTGTGTTCTCCTAGGAGTTACTTGTTAGCCCTATTTCTAACTTATTTAAATGGCTCAGGTAGCGGAGTCCAAACATGAAGCAGCGAATCTGCTGATTATTCCAAGTTTGAGGCAGTAATGAATGCAAAGTTTACCAAAGGTGAGATGCAAAAGAACTGTGAATTGTTTTTTAATTAGCCTTGTGAGGTTTCAAAATACTACCATTGGTTAATGAGAAGTAATATATTGTGTGAACATAATAAACAAGTGCTCCAAGAATGGCAAAAGGAGTCTGAAAGGGATTTGCAGGATAAGGAAAAGCTTCTTCCTTACGTGCATCTAATGACTTGCTAGGGGTCTGCTCTTGTTTTTAAAGCACTTGACATACTTCAGTTCTCTAACAAATTTTGAGTTATGTTTTCAAAAGTTGTCTAGACCCTTAACCATGAGTATCTAAAACTTTCTGAAAGTCACTTAAATAGCTGGAGGATTTTCTGCACACCACAGTGTAGTGTGAGTAAGAAGTGAAAAAACACTAAACTGCCATGAATTGAAAAATGGTGACTGTGACACTTTGACACTTCATTGCACATGAACAACCTGTTTGTTATATAAAACAGGAGAGTTGGGAATGGTATTTACATAATTTAGTACAAAATACAGGAAGCATCCTTTTTTCTTTTTCAGCATTTCAGGCCAGCAGGAAGGAAATAGTGTTGCAGAGATGACTTCCTTATGTCTTGTTAAGAAAAAGAAAGGGCTGTCCTTATCCACAGTAGTGAAAACCTGTGTTTTGGTTTTGGTTTTTTTTTTATGATGGCTGTTCTGCTGGTGTCTGTCTTTAGCCAAAGGCAAATATGTTCAGACAGGTAGTAAAGAAAATTGAAATGAAAGAGGAAGCAAAGATAAAGAGGAAAAAAATAATCAGTGTTACCTGGCTTTTGTCTTTCAGAATGTGATTTTTGTGGTTTGGTTGGGGTCTTTTTGTTTTGTTTTTTAAATTTTATTTCTGAATGAATGAGTATGGTGACAGACTTGCTGGTATGGGTTTTTTTGGGTACCCATAGAATCACAGGTAACAGTCAAAAGTACTTGTTTTCCTGAGGCTTTAAACTTTTGATATTTTTTCAATTCAACTTCGTTAAAGGAATTTTGACATGAAAGGAATAAGGGATCTTTTTGTGTCATTTCAGACTCTGAGACCTTCTTTTAAAAAGTCAAAAAATGCTATTAGAAATTATTGTGCCAGAGCTTTGGTTGACGTGACTGTTCACTGAACATAGTCTGGTATATGCTAGATCTTCAGCTGCTGATTTTGTAGTATTTTAATTCCTTATTTATTTTTTTTCCCTGTAATTTGTTTCAGAAATGCATTCAGTGTAATTTCTGTCTGTGAAGGTACTTCTGTGAATCTGAAGACAAGTTCTGTACTGTTGCATGCATTTGTGATAACTGTGTCTATGAGTAGCAGTAATTGTGTACTGTGCTGTCATACTGGAATCTGTTATTGGATGCTTTGAGTAACTTCTGCAATGAGGATTAGGATGAGCTTGTATGAATGTGAAGCAAAACACAATGGATAACTACTGTTGAGTCAAGGATGAGGAACATTGAGGTTGTGGTTAGAAGTTCACAGAGGAACTGGCTACCACCATCTGAGAATTTCCCCATGTAATTACTACTAGGATTTTGGAGCATTATACAAACTATCTTTCTCATTTTTAGAGGAGGGCTAGTAGTTTAATTTACACAGCCTTCTTAAGTGACTTGAACCTGACTCCAACCAAACAGAATTCCTTCCTCTATGCTGTGTGCTGCTGGTGGAGAATTTGGTGCCTTTACTGAAAGCTGAAGCAGCCCTTTCTGCCTTCTTCATTGTCAACTCAACCTGCCAAGTGTCTGTCCTGTGTATTTTCTGTGCGGGAAAACTGGTATTTAACATAGTAAAAAATAATGGTGTGTATCCTTATTCCTGCCTGAATTATTCTCATTCTTTCCTAAATAGGAGTAGCTGTTTGAATACCAGGTAGCAGCAATGTTCTTGACTAGCCAAATGGTAAGAGCACATGATAATGTGTAAGTTAGCTAGCAGTTGTTTTGAGTATACTGTTTCGCAGAACAGAACTACTAGGGGATCCTTGTTCTGTGTAATGAATTTAAAGAGATAATCTTAAGCTTTGAACCAAGTTACAGAGAGCAATTGGACATTTGAAATATTTTTTGTGTTACTGTGTTAAAAATAAAGCGAAGGAAAGCAGAAATGCCTATTGACTAAATACCTGCTATCTATTGACTGCAACGCCAAAAATATGTTAGTTAAATATTTCATGATCAGGTTGAAATGTGGGAGAGGCACATGAAAACATTAAATTTGTTATAATGTTGAATGTTTTCACAGTAAAAAAAGCCTAGACATAACTTCATGCTCTGTGAGTTGAATCAAACAAATATTCAAACAAAGCAGTTTCATATGCTCACCAGTTCCTTTGGCTTTTGAAGAATAAGATTAAAAGGGGTTTCATTTTCAGAAAAGACCTTTCAAATCAGCCCTCTTGAATATATGTTTTCACCCCCTAAGATCTAACAGTTACAAGCTCACTTATCTGATAATATATACTTAGGAAACCTTATTCTGTTAGTTAGCACTGCATTCACATTACGTGGATATTAATAGCAGCATGAAGCCATATGCATCATTATAAGAACTTCATCTTGGAAACATCTTAAAAACCACAACTTTAACACTGAGTGACTCCAAAAATGTCTTATCAGAACATTTGAAGTTCAAATATCCCTATTACCACAGATACAAACACTTCAAGCTAGCAAATTAATGCTCTACACTATTAATTACTTTAAATATGCCTTTAGAAAACACATGCTATCATTTTGCTAAAAGCTGAACCATTCCAGCTTTGTATACTCTTATGTCTGTTATAGAAATGATAGGGTGTTTTTAGCTAGACCTATCAAGATTTAGGCACACGTGCACAAACACCCCAAAAGAAAAATTGATTCTAAAACCTATAAAAATAGCAATATGGGGAACTGACTGAAGAGCTTGATTATCTTTTGTTTTCTTAATCATACAACATCCTCAACATTATGAGAATTGATATATGGCAGGATAATTGCATTGTGCTTAGCTCCAGGATATGCAAAATCTCTTTACTATGATGTTAAGATTAAGGCTAGGTATGTGTTAAAGATTAGAGTTGGAGAGTATAGAGTGACAATAGATACATTTGTTTCTGCATCTTGTAGGATTTAATGTAAAGGAGATGGTTTAGGTGGGAATTGAAAGGCTTATGGTGAGGGTGAGTGAGAAACAGAAAATTTATTTTTAGGGTAGGTTTAGAGTTAAAGATAAAATAGGGACTGGTATTTGAGAAAGCAGTGTTCCAGCAGCTAAGTTTATTCCTGGATTTCAGAAGACTTACGAGTATAGAAGCACGCAGTAAATTGAGATCCTCAACCTCTGTTTCCTAAATCACCTTTAATTCTAGATATAAGCACAGTCTGGTGGATGTATGTCTGCTTGAAGCTAAGCGTAACTGGGTGGCCCACCTTGCACCGTTGTTCATTCTAGTTCTGACTGCCTTTTGAGATACAGCAATAAATATTTGTCCTTCATAGTGAATTCAAACCTATTTCAAACTCTAGCCATAAGCATTGCTCAGCCTTCTGAGAAACAACAATAACATGTTTTTTACTGCTGCTGCATAGTCTGTGTTAGTCCTGCAGCCTTGTGAGATCAAATAATAAATCAAGAACTTCTGCTGTTTCTTTCCTGAGCCCTAGATCAAAGCCTACTCCTAAGAATACCTTGTGGGATCCTTCGAAAGGGAAGATCAGGTAATCCCTGCTCTGGCCTGCATTTTAGGACAGAAATAAGATGAAGTCCAGTGATGATACTGATAGAAAACTTATGGTTCATGGTTGTGTGAAGATCCCTAAGGTTAAATAAAACTTAAGATTCTTCAGATTCATTTTAGGATTAATGCTTGTAGTGTGTGCCAAATGGGCTTATCACTGGTTACATCAGGGATTAATAGACCCTTGTCACCCAGTGATCTGGGGGAAAGGCTTGTTTTATATTCGCAGTGACATCAGCATTTGGGATGGAAAAGCTGAAGGTGAAGGACCAGGGTAATGGTGACAGACTTCTGGGACTGAGATCAAAACTGGTGCTGATGCCCCTAGTGGTTCTGGATTAGTTCTGGTGACCAAAAGAGGTCTCTGGGGCTTTCAATTACAGGACAAAAATTTTATCACTCCATCCTGCAAGGTCCCCAAACCTGGAATAATGCCTTGTTACTGACATCCATTGCCTTGGTGCAAACCTGGGTTTAGGACATGGAGCAAGGATCCAGGTGTTCTGGGGCTTAGTTCAAGTCCAGTGTGAGCCTCAGATATGCATTTAATGTTACTGTCAAGGATTGCAGGGCCTGACCAGAAAGTTTTAGAGGTGGTGCTGTTAGCTTATTCTTTTGTAGGGTGCCTTGAGTTGGTTTAGGTGTTGGGCTAGTGTCAGGGCTGTAAGATATTGTAGATGCTTGAATATATTTTCATAATAGAAATTAAAAATTTTTGTTTGGGATTCATAGAATCACAGAATGGTTTGGGTTGGAAGGGACCTTAAAGATCATCTAGTTCTACTCCCCCTGCCCTGGGCAGGGACACCTCCACCAGACCAGGTTGCTCCAAGCCCCATCCAACCTGGCCTTGAACACTGCCAGGGAGGGGCAGCCACAACTTCACTGGGCAGCTTGTTGTGATGTCTCACCACCCTCATGGTGAAGAATTTCTTCCTAATGTTTAACCTAAATCTCCACTCTTCCAGTTTAAAGCCATTACCCCATGTCCTATCTCTACATGCCCTTGTAAAAAGTCCCTCCCCAGCTTTCCTGTAGACCCCCTTCAGGTACTGGAAGGCCACTATAAGGTCTCCCCAGAGATGTGACTACTGTAATATAAACCATAATGATAAAATATTTATCATGCTTTGTATTGATAAACAAATACTTTATTATACTGTATTTTTTCAGTTACAGCAAATGGTGATATTTCTGATGTCCTAACACAAAGCTCTCTGGAGTAACTATGTAGTTCTTATTTACAAGGGGCTGTAACAATAATAGTAATAATGCTAATATAAGCCTGGTTGTGTTCTTTAGCAGAGTATTTAATCATAAGCTTACATCTCAGCTGAAGACTGTGGAGAATCCTCTGCCTGCTTAGTGGTGTGTATTTAAAGGATATATTTAAACAGAGCATTTATGTGTTGCTCTGTTGAAGCTGTTGAAAGTCCATCTGCAGTAACTGGATATAAGAGGCTGACAATGTAATACTAAGTAGTGGAAGATTTTCCCTGGAGTTGTAAAGCTCAGCATTTCTGAAAAAATTAGGCTGTGATTTAGGAGCTAAGTGTTAGTGTGGTCTGTGGGTCATATTTGAAGTGCAGCAGGAGTAAAAAACACAAGCAAGAATATACAGGAAAACATGAACTACATGTAATTGGCATATTCAGTTGTGAATCATTCTCATCTGAGGGAGACTGACTGTAAAAGTTATCAAACAGATGTAAAGTAATTTTTAAAATTCCAGAGAAGTAGCATTAATCCCGAAAGAGTGTAGTGAGGATTCCCCTATGACTACTTTGCATATAGCTCATCAAGGGAAAGCCAGATCTTCTCATAAAATGATAGTTTGTTCAGCCTCACATCTGATTTTTCTTTCAGCTGTATCCAACAAGCTATTACTAAATACATTTAACTTATAATGATTTGTAGAAGGGAGTGGGAATTATTTTCCAATCAGTTGAAGAAAAAAGTTTTTGAAAACTATATAGCATATGAAATGGGAAGATTTTTTTTATTATTCAGCCCTTGATAAAGCCCATGTTGTCAACAAATGCAGCTGTTATGCCCAGACTCTTCTACTTAAAACAACACCCAGAGATTTTCCATATAAAACCAAAGCAGCTTCTTTTGCTTATGTATGCAAATGGTGTAAGGAAAATCCTGGGACATGCTTGGCTTTAGAAGCTAAAAATGCTTATTTTCAACTGAGCATTTTCTTGATTTTTTTTTTTTTATAGCAACATCATTTTGCATTTTCTGTGCAATTCATAGATGAGAAAATTGAGACACAGATAAAGTGAGGAATGTCTATGGGGTCAGTCAGCACAAAGCAGAGTTACAAACAGAACCTGGTGGTTTGCTTGCAGCAAATATGAAGTGATAATGTTTCTCATGCAACAGCATGTGCTGTCTGAAAATGATGGCATTGTTTTATCTAGGACATATATCCTTTACAAGTAGCTTTTTAATAAATAAAAGGAAAAATCCCATTCTTTAATGTCTTACCTTTAATAGCTGAAGACACTAAATTATTCATTTTTGCTATGGTGTGACTGCAGGGAGGAAGTGCTAAGCTGGAGTTCAGGATGCTGGGCTCTCCTTCTCCCTCACCTAAAGGTCTGCAGCTCAGCCTTTGGCAAGCGTCTTCCTCACTACAGGTTTCACGTTTTCAGTCTGATCTCTTTTTCTTTCTTTAAAAACACACAACTTGCTTGTTTGCTTGTTCTTACTCTCCCACTGTCCACTGCAGGAGCAGGGATTTGTTATAGTACAAATAATTGTACAGCTCACTGAAAGTGTAGGATTTCATGCTTTCAGGATAAACAAAACCTCAGGAACACTTGTCACGCTTAGGAGATCAATGGCAGTGAACCATTTGCTTTTGATATCTATTCATTCACCTGATTTGGATTTTCATTGTTTCTCACTACTTTTGCAAGTCTAGGTAGTCACAAATGTAGCAATATTTTGTAGCCCTTTTGATTTCTATTAATGAAGTGACTCAATGAGTAAACCATAAAGAACTTAACAATGTATCATCCTGGGCGTTTTTTAATTGCACGTTGATCATCTTGGTGTTTTTTTGCTCTTATCTGTGAATCATACTTAGGTGACCTGTTGCTTTAATTACTGCAACTTACTATGTTTTGGATAGCAGCAGTAGTATCTGAAAAAGACAGACCTGTACAAAGATACAACAACTTATCTTCAAAGTAACACCGCTGTTCAAATGCCACTCAACAGCTACACTCAGTGTATTGTCCAGCACTGAATGTAAAGCACACAGTTTCTGTCTACTGTTAAAAGTTTTTTCCAGACAAATGCTGGTGAAAAACAAATAAAATAATAGGAGAGAAGGAATTAAAGAGTTGACCAGCAGGGAACATTCATAATGTGTTTCCTGAGAGGAGGATATGGTTTGTAAAAGGCACTCCCACAAGATCAGGATGACCTCTTGTCGTCTTGCAAGCAAGGCCAGCTAGAAAACTGATTTCTCTGCAATTGTGTCGTCATCTGCTGCTGCTTGTCGTTAACCCCCTGCCAGGTGTTCAGTAGAAGAGGCTGATGGGCGAACCCCACAGCCCATCTCGCTCAAAGTGATTGCCAATCAGTGCCTCTTTACATAGCTATGCAAACTCGGGTCCTTGAGAAGGTCTCTTAAGAACGGGAGAGCCAGCAGATCAAAACGGGGCTGAGAAGCAAGAGGCTGCACCAGAGGCTGTAATCTCTTCTGCTTCAGAAAATGTGTAGGCTTGATGATAAACAAGCTCTGCTTTTCCATGGAAGAGTGAAGGTAATTTGCTGTGAAATTAAGTTATATCAGTAAATCTAGTGCATTGCAGTTAACTAGAATGTCTAACATTTGGTTTACCCGTACCCAAATTGTTTTCTTTCTTTAAGGTTTTGCTGTGTCTTGGCTGAATAATTAGTATTATACATAATGTTTGAAGAAATTAAAACCTGGATGGGAGCTCATTGTCTAGAAAAAAAGTACTGATAATGCAGGGTTTGGGTCACAGATTTGAAAGGAAGAATGAGGAGCAAATTGTGGAATGGCGTCTGGTTCTTCAGCTGATTTGTCTGTGCATATATCTGTAGTGGTAGGTGCATGTTTGAGAAGCGTTCAAATTCACCTTTTAGTAGAATAAAGTTAACAAGCATAGCTCACTGCTTAGCAGAAAATAGGTTGTCAACTCTAAAAAATAAATGGATAAAAAGTGAATTAAATCACTTGAGAAAAAGGGGTATAAAGCATACTGATATGGCAACAGCTATGAAAAAGATCTTCATAAAGCTTACTTTTGAGATGTTAGATATAGATTTTTGACATAGAGAAGGAAAGGTAGTAGTGTCCCCCCTTCGGGTCAAATGTTATTCACTTAATTGATAGCTCTTGTGGGGGTGAGGAGAGAGAATAGAATAAAATAGCCTTTAGGAACATATTTCTGCAACGTATGCTCAGAGCTGCCTTGCTTTTCATCATAAGAACATGTATTAGTGCTGTGAAACTTGCATTGCAATGCAGCAGAATGGGCTAAAGATACTTTTCAGCAATGTGAGCTAGTTCAGAGAAGCTGCGTGTGCAAAGCAACCAGTGGATGTCAGTTAACTCTCCCTGCCCCCTCAATCTCATCCAAATTGATTTGACTGAAAGGAAGTGGTTATTGTTTAATCTGCTTAAACATATAATGACTTTAAAGCTGTCAGATTTTTAGACTTTAGGAGCTTTCCTGAATCCTGTTGTAATCTGGATAAAATTCAGCAATCTTCAAGGGTCTGTCACTCAGCAACGGACTCTATAGTGCTCCATTTACAATGGACTCACTAACCAGTCATCAGCCTAAATCATCAGCCTATGGGCCCCTGCTGAGGGCCCATAACAGACCAGAGCGAGCTGTACAAACCCTCCAGGGGCTGGGAGCATAGTCAGTTCCACCTACTGCAAGTCCTTTTTTGAGATTCAGAAATATTAGTGTGTTCACAGTGACAGTCCCTCACAGGTGTTGGTTGGTTGGATTTGGGGTTTTTTTTTTGCTTTAAAGTTTATCTCCTAGATTGTAACCTGGCACCTCCAGTTTTATCTGTGAAACAAGTTACAGCTAAAAGGGACAGCACTTTAGCTGTACAAATATAGGATGCCCTGTTGCAAACAGGTGATTAGGACCTAAATGAAGTAATTCTGCTTACAATTAATTGCCTTTTGGGTGGATCATAGTCAGCATTGAGAGAAAACTGTTTATAAAAGTTTCAGTGTGGTACCGGCCTGTGTAATAGACCTTTAGACTTAACAAAGAGAGCAGGAAGAGTAACTAAGTGGCCTGATAACTATGAAGGAGAATAATCAAGGAAACAAGCTTATATTTTTATTTTTGGCAGGCTTTTCAGTGGTAAAGGATAACTGTGGTTTTAGAGCAAACTAGTGGTATTCAAAAGGAAAAGTTAATAAAAATGTCAATGCAATCTTTGCATACTTTTCCTGCAGAGCTCAGTGGAGTACTGAAAAGACATTGTACCCTTTCCTGTAGGAAGCTGGTCTTCCTTATGTGGTTTGTATTCATCCTTAGCCACCATGGAGTATCTCACAGGAGTATTGTGGCTGGGTCTGGACAGATGTGCTGTACGTTTCAAAGTAGTTTTCAATTTTCAAGCCATGCTGAATTTACAGTCATCCTATGCAGCTCATCATACATGCATCCCATCAACATGATGAGCTATTTGCTAGTGCTATCAGGCTGGATTTAGTATCACACAGTATTTAGTCTAATATATATTTAGATATTTATTTATGTAGTATGTATTACATATTTAGTATTACATCAGTTAGGTATAAAATTCCTATCTGCGTTGCTTTTGCCAAAAAGCAGGAAAAAATGTTTCCATGGCTGTTCTGCCTCATCAGCTTTCCTAACTATTCCAAACACTCAGACATGACAATGACTATATTTATGTAAAATTACTCGCACAGACATGACTATATAAAATGATTTTTTTTCATGCATTCTTCATTGCACTTGTTGGGTTATTTTTTTACTGTATTCTAGGGGCTTCCTGGTAATGCTCTAGTATCACAGTGCCTAACCAGCTTGAGTAGCCTCCTGAAATTTATGAAGACAACAGCCTTCTATCTTCTCTGTGGTTTTATATGCCACTGTAACACAAATTAACACACCACTGCTGGTCATTAGCATTCTTCCCTGGTAGAAGAAAATCAAAGAATTTTTGAGTGATGTAAACCTGGCAAGAGTCTGACAAATGGCAGATCTCTCAAATCTTCTGGAATGAACTGAGCTTCCGGATCATGAATGCCCTCCAGTGCAGTCCCGGGAAAGACAAAGCAGGTGGGAGGGATAATTGAGTTGATCTGCTCTTAAGGCAGAGTAGATGAAATTGTTTACATGCTTGTAGTTTTCAGGTGGCTGAGCATGCGGTGAGCTGGCTTCGCTCAGGGGCCGCAATTTGGTTGCTTTGTACACTTACGAGTCATCATGTAGTGTGTTAGGACTTTTAAGATTCCCAGCAACCAGGGCTTGTGTTTCAGTATCAATTTTTTAAATGAAACATCGACTTACACTTTTTGATCAAAAATAGATGAAGGGTTGTTTTCAAGTTGGATGGCTAAGCTGTCCATGTAGATATAGTCTATGAGTCTTCAGTATTTCCTTTGTCAGTTCTATGTGTTTGACTTTTGGTTAGAAACTGTCCGTGTAATATTAAACTGTTACATAGAGTAAGCTGTTGCTTTTGTTCCCATTACATTGATTTCGTTAGAATAATTGGCTGTGGTCTGCTTGTTTAATAATTTCTCTATATTGATTATTTTGCTATATAAATTATCTTTTCTCTGGTTTGTGGCTCAGCATTTTCTCCCTGTTTTAGTCTTGTTCAAATCCCTGTTTTAATGCTGCTAAAATACTCTGTTTCAGCATGTTGGTATAATCCAATTACATCCAGAACTTGGAATATTTTCCACAGTATTAAAATGCTGGAGTCACTTGGAATGTGAAAGACTTCAATAATTTCTATGTAATATCTTAAATGATGGCTACTAATTGCTAAAGCACTGCATTTGTAAACATGCTTTGTTTTCTTTGATGGGAAATACGAACACACCCAAATGACAAAGAACAATTTGAAAAAAGGAGATCAAGAGCACATGGGGTCTGCAGTTATTTCTGCTCTGTATGGTGAAATGAGCATCGGTCGTGCATTCTGTAGTCACAAAATATGAAAACATGCCATGCAAATTATTTGTATCTCAGATTAACACTGAATCCTCTATTCCATTGCATCTTGTTTGCTAATAGGATTACATAAATAACATATTAGTATTCACCTTGTTTCTTCCTACTGCAGACTTCCCTCTTTATTAAAGTTGTGTTAATACTCTGACTGCAGAGCATCTCTGCACCTGACTTCCTGTTCTTTTTCTGTTTATTTCATATGATCCGGGTTACCATATTTATGAACCAGGGTTGGAGGATTGTTTATCTATATATACATACACACACACACCACCCCTCAATAATACGAGCTGTCTAGAAACAAATTCTCACAGCTTTCATGCCACAAAAAGATTTAAAAGTTTTGGTAGATGATGGATCAGGCCCCTCATCCCCAATATATTGACAAGTGCAGTTAACATTGTTTTGCCAAGAGTATTTTCCCAGGAACATAGCTTGCTGGAATAATAAGTATTTTCAGGAATTAATGGAGTGTGAGGTGTCTGAAAACTAAACTGTTCTTTAACAGGTTAGAAAATTTAGGATAAATATCTTTATTTTGTTATCCTTTTGTAAGGAAGAGCAATTTCTTTTGATTTTTCTTCCTGGTGAGGTGGGGAGTGCCTGCAGAAAAGCTTGGGGAGCTGGCTGAAGCTTGGCTGAAGAGCAGCTGAGCTGGTAGCCTCAAGGAAGGCTTTTGTAGCTCAGTGGACTAACATTGATTATGCACTCATCCGAAGCTGACTTTGAGTTTTTGCTGCACTGTCCTACAGCCTGTGGAGCAGAAGCCTATATCTTTCTGTGTCTCTATTTTAATAGGTTTTTCTTAAGGCTTAAAAATTCTCTTAGCTGTGAGGATGTTTTTACCGTGCTGGAAGATCTACATTTATTTTATTGAACCCCTAGTGTACCCCATTGAATCTGGTAGATTCTGAGTCTTTTACTCTGGGCTGTGGAAAAGTGTTCTTAACTGAACCAAAGTGGAAAATACATTAAAAAATACAGTATGATGGAAAGAAATATACTATGGGATATAACCACTCCAAATAACATTCTGGAAGGTGACATTGAAGGACTTCATTACCTTATCCAGCTCTTAGCAAGCAGCCAACTAAATCAGCTGCCCTGGGAGGTGGCAGCCTGAGCAAAGTGGCAGCAGTAGGTAGAAGGAGAGGGATACAAGTTGGAATAAACAATAGAAAAACAGCTGCATCAGGAAGTGGCAATAGAAAGGAATGATTTCTGTTATAGGAAAAGCAGTGATCTTGAAGGAAACTCATTGTGTAGCCAGCAATGCTCATGACTGCTGGAAGAACTATGAAGTCTGTCAAAGAACACAGAAAATGCTGATATATCACTGTAGCAAAGCTTTTTTTTTTTTTGGGGGGGGGGGGGATAAGAAAGTTTGAAACGTTAGTGTCAAATGTAGGTTCTAATGTTGATGTTAAATCAAATGCTGTTTTGATAATTTCGTGAGTCTCCTATTCTTTAATTCAATATAACATGCTTTGGTATAGTACAAAAGAAAAGGGAGGAAAGATCCCCACTGAAGGACAGATGATTCATTTCTTAAGGAAGAGAACTCAAGTACAGTCAGGAAGAAACCACATCCTTATACTTGCTAATACATCATGAGAGTTTGGAGGGGTTTTTTTAGTAATTTTCTGGCAAGTGTATTTTACTTTAATATGGCTATAAACTCTAAATGCTTTCCCCAATCAACTGATTGATGAAACAAGTCTTGCTGTGTCTGACTAAACATGTAATTTAGATTTAGAATAATGTTTTCTGAATATTCAACAATGTTTCATAGATACATATACATTTTTGTTGTTTTAAAAGAGCTCTGGAAGTACCTAGAGGACTCTGTTCTGCCAAAAAGAATTAGATGGCATTAGACTGAATCCTTTCACGTAGATTTTGTTAGAAAAAGCTTCATCTAAAGACAGCATGTCTCATTGATTCCCTTGTTCTATAAAGCCTATGCATTTTAATAGACAATGCAAATACATTTTAGCAGAGAAACCTCCTGCAGTACAGGGAGTTGCATTTCCCAGCGTTGCAGTGGCTGCCACAGGGGTGTCTGCAAAGCCCCTGGGTGCAGTGCAGCATGTTGGCTGCTTGGCCAGAGATAGGCAATTGGATGCTCTTTTCTGCAGTCTTTATGAGCCACTTCGCTGCGTTGTATGGGAATCTTCTACCTATACTGTCAAACGTCCTGTGTTTCACTTGGTTGTTAGTGGGATTTATCCCTATTCACAAAGTTCTGAGTATGGAGAGACCATAGCAAATTCAAAGGCAGGACCAAAGCATTTCCCAAGACTCAAAACTGCCATCTTGTGTATTAGCTACACAGACTGCATGTGCAAGATTTCTGTGCTTCATTGAAGCTGTAAGGCAAATGACTTGTTTAGGCAGTTTGGCCCTTAAAAAAAAAAAAGGGAGAAGGGGAAATAAATAAATCATGTGTAACAAGCTCTATCAGGATAATCTCTTTACTTCAGATACCTGTTTATTAGCAGACTTTTAAAGGAATTGTAACTTCCTACACATTTATTGCTTTTAGTTTTTCTAGCATGTTTGAGTGTTTGACTGTTCTATTGACGTCTTGTGAGCAATTCTACAGGGGAACGTGATAGAACAGAGTGCTACATGTATCAGAAATGTATGTTGGTTTAGTATTTTTGGTGTATGTGCCTCAGAATTGCTAAATTATAGTTTGCTTGGGTAAATAACTGGAGTAAATAACATCAGCAGTAACAAACAGAACATTGCAGTTTATTCTTTTAGTCAACATTTTATTTTCATTTGCTATCTGCTACAATAGCAACTCTGCTGCTGCCAAAAAGTACTTTTCTGGCTTTTACTGGAAAAAATGCACAGCTCTTATTCCTTTGTTAATACAAGCTGCTTTCATAGGTTTCCTTTCTACTTTGCAAAAACATGGCACTTACCTCCCAGCTAATTTCTATGTAATTTCTTATCCATGAATAAAAGGTCCTATATGTAACACACCTGTTGCTAAGACAAGTTAACAGTAAATATTTGGCCATATGCAAAAATTGTTTGATGATGCTCTATACAATACCAAAACACAGCAAAGGCTTGTAATTACTGAAAAACTAAGGCTAACTGGAGAAAAATACATCTGTGTGTATAGTGGCAGTGGAATCCTTGACCAGAACAGCTGTAAGGCATTTGATTTTATTGATATTTGTGGCAAATTTCAGATACTTGATGTTATCTAACTATGTATGTGTTCTTAATTAATTTTTCATATAGTTTTACATTTGTATGATGCTTTCTATTGGAAATGTTGTGGTTCTCTCCCTGGAAGTAAAAACCCAGCTTGTGCCTAACAGATCAATATGTCAATGTGTGACATAAACCATGTGAACACAGAGTTATATTGCTGCCATAGTTGCAATGTGTTCATACAAAGCACACAAAGACCTCCCAAGGTTGGGACAACCAGGCTCTGTCTGTGCTGTAGCAGTAAGCTGCACCAGATACTGGTTAAGTGCTCGTCTATGTTAGTACATTCCCTGGGTGCAGTTTTGACCAGCACCAAGAAGTATTACACAAGGGTATGGTTCAAGGCATCGTGTGGGGTCTGTTCCCAGGTGGCAGAGTGGGAAAGGCTTCCCACTTTGAAGACGGGGGAGGATTTTGCCATGCTCTTGTTGGCATGGAGGCTGAAAAAAATGCTGCAGCTCTCTGGAGGAAGGACTGGAGACAGGGGGAGGTAGCAAGGAGCAGAGGGGGATTTGAATGTTCCTGTTGTGAAACGAGTGGTCTGCAGCCAGAGTGAGATCAGCTGGACAATTAGGTCCACAAAGTGTATGGATTGAATCTCCAAAAAGTCTACTGAAGAAAGATGTAGATGTAGAAATCCTAGAGATTTCACATGCCCCCATTTCAGGGTGAGAACCAATTTCTTTTTCATTTTGTATGTGAAGGGCGAACTTCCAGTTTATGGATTCAAAAAAAGAAAATACAGCAAACTAGGTCAATTAAAAATATTGCATATAGATTTTTCTGAGTAATTTCTGTAGTGTTGAACTCCAACAAGAGCTCTTTACAGGTGTATGTAACCTTGTCCCTTCCCTGCTGACCTTTCAAGCTGTGGAAGAAGTTTAAAAACTGTCATCTCTCTTCTGCTGCTGTGCCTAAGCATTGTATTGTCTCTCTCTGTAGCCAGGACTGGACAGTGATTGAATGTCATCCAGCGCTTATTAATATGAATGTTGTCATTTGTCATCACTGTCACTTTGTCATTCCAGTTTGTATTATATTGACTTGCAGCGTTGCTACCTTTCTGTCCTTTATCTCAGATGTAGATTCATGAGTTAGAGAAGTTTACATACCTGAAGACTCATCCTGAGGAAAAAAAGATCCAAAACGGCATTCACTCTGTGTACACCCAGTTGCAAGTGGTGCATGCTTTGTAGGGAAGAAGAGTATCTATTTTATCTTAGACCATGGAGTATGCTGTACTTCTATTTTCCTTTATGTTCTATAAGAGAATGAAAGCTGCACAGTGTCATTGCATGAGCAAGAGAAAGCCTTTGGTCTTCCTATTTAATTGGGTTGTTTTGGTGTAGTCAGGAGAATATGGTCTTTCTGAATCATCATATTTAAATTTTTACTCCTATCTTCAGAAAGCTAAAGGGCAATACTAATAACCAAACTAATCTCATGCTTCTATTATCTAGAATGAAGGTAAATTAGGTTCAAAAAACCCCAGAGATTTTATTCCACAGCTGAAATAAAATGGAATATCTCTTTGAATTAAAGAGGGCTGAGGAGAGAATACAACATCACTGGGGAAAAAAGTATTCAAAAGAAAAAAAACAAAAAAGCTATCTAACATTGTTGGGTTTGCATAGAATTTGCCATGCCAGCAGGGATTGTTTTTTAGAATGGAGACACCCTGATATCGGTTGAAATAGTTGATTTTTTTTATAAATCAGAACTTACCTGTCAGAACTTCAGAAAAACTTGAGAAACTCAAAAAATACTTGTTTTGAGTATATGCCAGCTGAATACTAGATCTATATTTAGCAAGGAGTAACAGCAGTATATTATAGACACTTCCATGCAGCTGCACAGTGACTCCTGACCCTGTACAGAGTATCCCTGTGCCTTACACTGTCACAGGCGACTCTCCTGGGGTTTGGCTGTACTTATACTTCCAGCGAAGAAGCCTCATCTGTCTGCCTGGTCTGTTCTCCAGCTTGCTCAGATGTTCCAAAAAGAACCAAACCCATCAGCATATGTTGCAGGGAAATCAAATTGCTGAGGTCTTAATTAAAGAGAAGAAATTAGCTTATTAATCAGGTAGAAAACAGAAAGAGCTTTCCAGGGAACACCTACCAACTTCTTCAGGAATTTCAGAAAACAAATTTGTGTCCAGGCTGGAAGCATTAGGTTCTAATGCAAAAGCCTGAAAACTATGTCTAGTGAAGAAACTACAGGGCACTGAAATTGAGACAGAGCCAGCATGAAGTACATGAGCTTAGAAAAAAACATCATGACTCAGAGCACTACGGCAATGCAGCTCTCCCAACAATGGGAAATGCAGGAAAGCTGTCCTGTAAAATGCAGTATTAACAATCGAGATATGAAGTGTATTATAAAAGGGCATGTGAGTCTGAAAAATCTGCTCACCTGTACCTAAATGGGAAGTTGTATAAATGTTATGCATGCGTTAATATTTTTAGACCATGTAAGGGATATGTATTTTGGTTTTCAGGGGGTTTTGATCATCATTATCACTTGTGGATTTGGTGAATGTCTCTCTTGGGGAATAAAGGCTTAAAGAATTGCTGATGGCAAGGGAATCTGCTGGAATGTTAATTTTAATTTTCGTCCCAGATCTACCTTATAATATGCAATAATCCATATTCATTCCACTGAGGAAAATACTATCTGCTTTTTCTTTCCCTTTTTACATCCTCTTTTTGCTTCAGATGAAGAAATTGCTAGAATGCTTTCCTCATTTCTGTCATGCAGGAAGGAATTGCCTTTGTCAAGTAAACTGTCTTGCTTTAGCATCTTCAAAACTATCTTCCCATAACTTAATTAAAATTCAGCCTTATTGCCAAATCACCTTAACTTTATTGCCGTACTTCTGTAGTTTGCTACTTTATTTACTAAATAATGCAATAAAGCAGTGGAATTTCATTACACTATTCAATAAATAATCAGGTAAAGTGTAAAATGCAGCAATAAAAATGATCAATAGAAAAATAATTAAATTAATATGACTAGCATATACATTTAACTATCTAAAGTTAGATTTCCTTCAAAACTAAGCACCTGAATATTTTGACAAAGGTTTTGGGGAGTATAAATTCATGTGTTTGGCTGTAGATATGCATATAAATCCAGAGAAAATGGAAAATAAGGGTTTCAAGAAATATTCTGATCTGATTTACTCCCCACTGAAAAAATGGACAAAAAAAATAATCTGTCGTCTTCAGTGTTGCCTTTGATTTCTTTGGCAACTTGTGGTGATTTTCTTTTAAGTTTGTTTTAAGTCTAACTCCGGACAGTCAGGGCAATACTCAGTGTGAAATTTCTTTTATTAAAAATACTTTTTCAAAACCACTTGTAATTTAAAAACACATCAATGTCATACCTGCATCAAGGCTTTGATCAGAGTTTGCAGTGTAACAGCCAGCAGCTAATCCATGAATCCCAGACTGAGGAGGGGATTCCGTAGTGTTCAGCAAGGCACAAACTTTTCAGAGTTCTCTTTTTTGAGGCCTTATTTCTGTGACTTCTTGTGAAAGAAATGTTACAGGTCTATTGCAATCAGTCCCTGATGAGATACAAACCCATTAAAAATACAGCCTTTTTTTTGCCTGTTGTATTCATGCAAATATTTGTCAAATCAGTGTGTCCTCAGTGGAGGTGTGATTACTGGTTGTTGTAACTTTATTCTATCTGTCTTCCATCTGACTCTTGCAGAGGATGCTGTTATGGGCCAGGGTTCACGGGGGTTTGTGTAACCATGGCTACATGTAATAAAGCTATCATTAGTGATGTTACAGATGTTGCAATCGCACATGCAGGAACAGTGTTTTGTTTAGGTGCATGTACCTCCTCAGAAGGCACACGGTGATTACAGACCACGTGCAAGGCAGCTCAGTCTGCTGATTGGTTTTGTGTGGACTAAGTTTGACTAGAGAAATGATGAGAAATGGCAGCACCTCAGCTCCAGCAAAGGCAATCTTGAGAACAACAGAGAGGGCAAAAAGCTAAACCTAAAGAACTAAGAATTTTTCTTTCTTTTATTTATTTTTTATTTTAAAACAAGTAAGATTTCACTAGAAAAGAATGAGAGTAATTATCCAAAATGACTGCTTGGAGACAAACTATAAAACTACACAAACCTTTCTACAAATCTGTAAACTAAAAGTCGTGAGAATTTCCCTTCTTATAAAAAAATAAACATCATTACACCATTTAGAGAAATTGGAGGTTTACAGGTAAAACTGCACTATGTGTGCTGTATTATGTGTAATTCACTGTCTCATCTCTTATTTATTTTAAGCATGTGCTGGGACAAAGTGGCTAGATTGCACAGAATGATATTTTATTTGCTTCATGATGGTATTTTTTCACCTTGGTTCTGCAGTTAATTTCTTCAGGACTGGTATTTTAAAAAGAATTAATAAAATTTCCAGTTATGGATAGCTTCTATGCTGTGTGCAAGTACTTGGCAATTTGTGTTTGTTGAATTTTTGCCTTTTTTATAAAAACCCCAAACTATTGTAGACCTAGTTAAATCTTCCTCCAGCTGCTGGGGTTGCTTTGCTTGTGGGATTTTTTTTCCCATTCTAGTGATATATTTTTGCAGTGGTTTGGGTGCTTCTACTTCCAGGATATGGTCTCTTTGATCTAATATTTTCACTGAGCCAAATCTCAGCCATGGGTGACCTTGCTAGCTGCATAGAATGTATGTTGTGTACTTTAAATAAATCGTGGAGGGTTTTTTTGCTTCTGCTTTGTTTTCTATAGTTTCCTCTACACTGAGTAAACATTTAACTATTTTATCTGTAATGATGATGTGAACTCTAAATTTTCACATGTGTACACTTTATTAGTAGATACATGTAAGTGTGTATTTTGTTGGCTTTCTCAAGCAGATTATCAGGCAGCCTGTAATGCTTATTAAAGAGTACAAAATAATAAAGTCTATGGCACATACTTAGATGTAATTCCATTGATGTTTGTTTCAGCAAGCAGACATAAACACTTGTATTAGGTTATCTCAGTATGCATGAATACTTTTACTGAGGTAAGGAAACTTAGAAAGCTGCAGAGCTTTAAAATGACCCCTCTCTTCTGGGCAGGGAAGCAAACTCATTGCTGAAATGCATGAGACAACTTTCTTTCCTTCCCTCTGGGAGATGTGTCAAACCTAAGAGATGGTAATTTAGAAATCCCAGCTGTATTAAGCTTGGCTTGTGAAGTAAACTCGGTTGTTTTAACTTTCAGAGAAGCATAAGGAAGTATTGCTCTTTCTTATTGATATGAATTCTATATCCTTACTTTTTATGAAAATCTTACTCTGGTTTTGGCTTAGACTTGAATTCAGGTTAGCCTAAGCATAAGATCTATGTTATTCAAGAGAGATGATGCTTTAAATTAAGAATTTGGCAGAACTTTTACGTATATTAAAAAGTCCGTTTCATTTAGATAATGTTACTGTTTTAATATGATAAACCATCAGCAGTTTTGAGTTATTTAAAATTCAATGGCAAATATTTTAACAGAATTAAGTTTGTATGGACATAACTCTTGTTTGATAATAAAACTGACGCAAGTGATATTTTAAATATCAAGAAACAAAGTGTTAATTCTCCTGGGTCAGAACCAGGCAGCACAAGTAATAAGTAATGAGTATTTGGAGGTACCTGTGTAGTACCAATATTGAAGGATTATCTGAAATAAGTTGGCAAAATTGTAGTTGTTACATATGCATAAACTGGTGGAGCAAGCCCTGTTTTCTGGCTTCCACCTACACAAAAGGAGGTGGTACATATGGCCCCGGCCGGCTGATTTCGGATCTGCACTTGGTAGACTGCATCAGCAGCAAGGATGGCTTTGTCAGCAGTTGTGAGTGCAGCTCCGAGATTTGATTTTGGCTGACTAAAAGTGAAGAGCAAGATGGTATTGTATGCTTAAAAGTGAAGAATTTTACAAAAGGATTGTAAAATTTGGCAAATGCTAAAATATATTTATGGAGTAGAACAATGATACAGTATTTTAATCAGTACTTTTCAAAAGCAGCTGTGTGACTCTGTTAGTGTCACTGGGGAGCAGAAACCTAAGACAGAATTAAGAAATATTCTCACTAAACTGGACTTGAATTTGAGTAAACTTGATGTTTTGGAAGGAGTTAAGATCTCCTCTGGCAATTATAATTCCACATTGATGATGATGTTACTGAATTTTCCAGGATTTTTATCCAGGAAAAGATATTTTGCCACAGAAATTTCCAGGTTTACTGTGATGTTCTTTGAAGGTGAAAGATATTATTTTTTTCTTCTCATATTATCACATGCATTATTATAGTTTGAAGTGCCCTGAGCTGCTAACAGGGCTGGTGAAAGAAATCACCATATTGGGACTTCAGTGTCCCAGTAACTTTGCAGTTTTATTACACGATGGTTACAGTAACCTTCAAGCACATGAGAAAAGACTGATGTACAGTACACTGGAAATGTCAGTCATGCAACTGGAAAATATGGGCCCTTTTCCTTGTATTCAGTTCTCCCTTCTTCTCATTTAACTGATCTATTAACATTTTAGAAACCATTAGTGCCTAACAAGTCTTGCATTTTGGCTACAAATAGTATTGTGTGTATCTGAATGAAAGGTGCATTTCTCTCAGGAAAACTTTCCTACAAGCATATCTTCTCCTAGATTTGCATGTGTGGATCTCAGAGCTATTTTCTCATGCAGAGGAGACAGAAATCTCTCCAGATTAGTGCTCTCTGGTGACAGCAGAGAGAAACTCATCCATACTGCTGCAGAGGACGTACATAGGTCTGTGCAGTGGTGTTTGATACTTAGAGCGTTTAGTTCCTTATTCAATAACTTGCTGAATGTTAATCTATAAGTAGAATTTTTATTGCTGGAACTTGGGGAGGCAAAGGTTTTCTAACTAAACTCCTTTTGAACCTAGTAAGAGCTATGATGGGCTTTGTTAAGCTTAAAATCTCATACCCCCAGTAGAACCCTGTCCTAAAATATATTTTGTTTTTGAAAAGGTAGATAAACCATCTTGGGAACTAATGGCTTACATAACTCTGATAATAAAATCCAACTCTAATGTAATAGACCAAATAGGATGGAAATGTGAGTAATGCCATCAATGTCAGACTACTTGGAAGACATTTTAAGAGGAGCAGTCACTTCATCTCAGTGGTTAGGGTCTTAGCTGAAGGAAACAAACCAGTTTAAGTGAAACAGGATGTTTTAAATGAAATTAACTCTTCCATTCAGCTGTGCGTGTGTTCTCCAAATTCCCCAGGTCCTGTCAGGGTATAAGAATATTCAACACCTTTACCTTGCTGTTAGGTACCTGCAGCATGTAGTAAGGATGTGGGTGGTATAGCAGATAGTAATGGTCCCTTGCACTTCCTAAATATCACCAACTCCTGGGAAATATTCTGAGTGCAATTTGTTCTTCACAGTTTTAACATTTTATTTTTCTTGCATTTCCTAAAAATAAGTCCTATTTAATGGAGCCTTTTATTTTCAATCATTCTAGCCAAGTATTTTTGCTATACATGATCAAGACAGAGGAAACTAGAGTAAAATGCTGGATGTGCATATTCTCCCCACCCCATGTGGAAAAAAAAGTTGTTAAATCACAGATGACTTGATATGGTTATAACTTTAGCCTCAGAAGTACAAACCAGGGTGAAGGATTCTCCATGGGACTTTATCTTACAACGTGAAATGTCTGTTGTGATTTCTTGAAATCAAAATTGCAATTCCTTAGAGGAACCTGAAAGTGACAATCTCGTTTTATACAGATGCAATCAGTTTGTGTTCTGTGAACAATGTTTTTTCTCCTAATGCAAGTTAATTAAATCAGCAAGAAGTTATGTGTTGTAGATATGTAAGGGATACAAGTGGGGGAAAAACCCACCAGAGAGGAAGAAAGCTTGCTTGATTCTGCATGTCTTCTATGCCACGATTCTCCAGAGTCCACTTAGGAAAAATCAAGACTTGAATTGAGGAGCAAGGAGGTAAATGTTTTCTGCTTTGTCACTTCTCAGAGTAAAACTCCAGTGTCTTTCCAGTCTTTATCTAATGTGACCTTTTCCTCGTTCATTATTTGTACTTTCATAAATCAAACGTGAAGCATGTAGTTGGAATGTTGGAAAAAAAAAGACTTATGTGAGACACAGTGGGGAAATAAAGTGCTGCAAATGCTAATTCTAAAGCTCTTCTCTCTGGACTTGAGAGCTGTTAATGTTTTGGGAAATTTGGCAAGCTCAAAGAAAAAAAAAATCACTATTTTAAAAAGTCCTAATTCAAGATGTCAAGCGCTGAACAATAGCAAACATCTATACTTTATTTTGTAAATATATGAAGCTACAGCTATAATTTTAAACATGCCTCATGTTTAATCAATCTTGAAAGCTGCACTTTTAAAATATAATTTATTAAAATAAAATACTTTTTCAGTTTAAAAGAAAATGTTTTTCACTATTTAGTTCTTGAAAGCAATGTTTCAATTAGTTCATTCATCTCTAATGATTTTTAGGTTATTTCTTCTTTACAGTGAGATTTAACTTTGGTATGAGTACAATATATCCTCTATACTTGCTTAATAGTTTTTTTACTGTGCATTTAAATCTAAGTAAGCTTGTTGCTTGTGGAAGTACTATGTTACTGTATTAAATGATTAGACACTTGTAATAATGCAGAGGATGATGCAGGCATAATGTATAAGGGGTTACTTCATCGTTAATTATCAAAAAGTTGATTTAAGAAGGGGATTAAAGCCAACAACTTTTGGATATTTGTCTACTTCCCATGGATTGAAGCAATTAGGAAAAATGTTACTATCAGCAAATGGTTTCCATCTTTATTTCCCATGTGTATCCTTTGCAGTTGTACAAATTCTTTAAATGATACATAAAAATAAATCTTCTTTCTCATTTACAAGAAAAATTAAAAATTGAAAGTGTCCTACTGATACCAGGATGAGTAATATAATTTTTCATAAAAGCTAGCAGTTATTTATATCCTAATATCTTGATAAATATTCAAGGTTATTTTGAGCCCTGTAGGACAACAATAAAGGTTTCTACTTTAACACTTGGAATAAAGACCCTTCAGAAATCCTTGAGTTTCTGTAATGAAATAAAGCAGTGGTCTGTTGAATCCTATGTGTTGTCTTTGATGTGGATCACTCTAAAATAGTCTGTCAAATAACCTGGCTCTATAAAGAACAGCATAAATTCATCAGCAAAATGCCTATTCCTACCCTGAAAAATGTGGATTTATGTTCCTAGCATTTTAATTATTTAATTTTTATAACTGATATATTCTCATGATAAAATGGTTGCTGTATTTTAAATCAAGCTATCTGTTAATTAATATGCACTCTTAGTGTCCAGAAATTCATCTCAGTTAAAAGATGGGTTTTGCTGCACTACAAACTATACTCAGTAACATGCATTCCTGCAATTTAAAGTTTAGTCTTAAAAAATTCAACCATTTTATCCCATGGTGCGTTCTAGTTCAAATCAGTCAGATTGGGGTGAGATTTTGCCTTAAATCTTGCAAATATTTTCTTTAACAGGGCATTGTGGTGCACCTTCTTGCTCTGTGAATAATCACTTTGAGCTGATTTTCTTTTCTTTTGGTGACGTGTAAGAGTTTTTGTAGAGGCAAGAGAAACTCAGCTTCTTTTACAGAACCATGCGAGTTTTTCTTGCGCATCTAAGCATTGTATGCTAAAAGGTGTGAACATGGGCTTTGGATGTTACACGTGTTTCTGTGAGGCTGATGTCTTAACTAGGGTGAGTAGTGTGTGTAGTAGGGATTCTTCAGAGAGCCTGACCAACTGACACCGATACTGTGGGCAGTGTTATCTCTCTCCTGGTTCTTTGCGTTCTTACTTGAATCCATAAGTAAAAATGGAGAAGTTGTCCTACTGAAAATTTAGTGTTTATGTTGCACTTGCATTCACCTACAATTACAGAGTAGTTGTTTTGTATGTGGAAAATATGTATTTTGGCTTGTAAAGTACTTTATAAAGGCAAACAGCATAGATTAGACTGTGCATAGCTATTTAATAAAAGCTATTCCTAGATCCCTACATGGGCAGGTTTCTGTAAAATTATAGTTTCTTACTATCTAGAAAAATATTTTAAAAGCATTTTATGCCTTTCAATTGAACGTGCAATTGTTGCTAAGCAGAGTTTATTGTAATAGGTATTTATTTTTGAACAGAAAAGATGTATTTCTGTCGGAATTCAAATTTTAAAAACTGTATTTTAGGTTACATGGATATTGGTTTGTTGGGAATGCCTGTTAAAAAAGGGAAAAATAGTTTCTACAGATGAATGTACAGTGTTTTTTACTGGCCTTCTTAAAAATCACTGGTATTTTAACTAGTTATTCACATGAGTAATCCACTGAACTCGGTAAACATTTCAGCATTCTGTTTTTTAGGATTTTTCACTGCTACATAAATGATCTGTAATATTTTACAGTTACATGAAGCAAATAAGATAGATTCTGCAATCCTATTTCACTCTTTGCTTTCTGTCACTTCTGTCCGACTTAATGATCCATTATCTGAGGTGCTTATACATGATACATATCTGTATTTGTGTGTACGTAAATATTACTTTGTGATATTTCTGAAAATAGTTCCTGGGACCTGGGGACTGTTGTTTTGTGCTACCAGTATAGGAAGGGCAAGACAATACTTGACTCTGAGTTGTAAATATAAAAATTCATGTGGTGCATAAACATTATAGTACACAATTTGCTCTGAATTTCCTTATGTAATTTGAGGCAGAGGAGAATCCCTCCAATCTCATAATAGTTTCTATATTATTAGCCATTTTCTGTGTTAATTAGGTGTATAGATTATATTAAATACTTCCTTCTTCTGTCTATTCCCAAACCATTTATATTTCAAAGATTTTATGTTATATTAAGCTAATAATATGGATTTTCCAATTCCATGAAGAAGTTTATGAAATAGACCTTGATAACTTTCAGAGCACTTTTAGCAATCTCAAAGACAAACAGTCACAGTCGAACTTTTAACAGGTTTAAAGACTCTGTTAAGCGTTGAATAAATACTTGAAAAATAGTATCTGCATGTAACTCTTCTCTGAAGAATCCAAATCTAAGATTTTAATTATCATAGAATAGAATCACTCTGCTTGAAAAAGGCCTTCAAGACCATAGAGTCCAATCATCAACACAGGACTGCCAAATCCACCACTAAACCATGTCCCCAAGGGCCACATCCAAATGTTTATTGAACACCTCCAGGGGCGGTGACTCCACCACTTCCCTGGGCAGCCTGTTCCAATGCCTAGCCAACCTGTCCTTAAAAAAAAGTTTTCCAGATATCCAGCCTGAACTTTCCCTGATGCAACTTGAGGCCATTCCCTCTTGTCCTGTCACTAACAGCTACTTTATCTCTCCTTGAAACTCCAAAATTTAAAGCAATGGTTTCCTTTAGCATTTTGTATGTCTGGTTTGATGCAGCCTGTTTACATGGAATGAGTACAGGCATTGCTACAGTATAAGATAGAGTGAAATAGTGTCTTCTCTCAAAGCCTAGTCCATTTCTTAGTTGTCTTATTCATCAGGGGCAACAATCCTGGCTCAAATAGAATATTTTTTTGAAAGTTAAATGGAGTGGAAATCTTTTACTTTCCACTGCTGAACCTCTGACAACACTGATCTCTTAAGGGAATAGTCTGAGCATAAAATAAGCTAATATCTTCTGATGGAGATAATTCTGTTTGGTTTTTGAATTTTACCCAGAAACTTAGCACAAAAAAAAAGACTCTAGAAAAATCTATATGTCTAGAAAGTGTCTGGATAAGCCAAGCATTTTATATAAATCTAAACAGTTTCTCGAAACAATTTGGGGTATAGCTGAATGATTGCATGTATATTAGGGCCGTGTGATAAACTGGATTACTGTTACATGTTTTGCTTCTGCAGTACTTAAATTTGTAATCAGTTCATTGATTAATTCCTGAAATAGAGCAGGTGCTTCTATTGTATGTCATTAGTAATCAGATTATACAGCTGGACTGTTGATATACCTTTCTTAATTTATCAGTTTGGAGTTATGTTGGTGTGAAAATGCATCAGTATTTCAGTGTGATATCAGGATGACATCTTTTATTGTGTTTGTGTGTGGTGGCTTTTCAGCAGTAAATCTTTTTGCATATCCTCTGAAATGTTCCATTTAGCACTGCACCAACCTCTCTCAGTATAATGCTAAATTTTGATGCGTGTGAGAAGATCTTTTCAATGACAGACAGTTGCATAAGTTTGCATAAGTTAGGTTTTAAATGCATAAGATGGAACTTCTTGGGTTTTGCTGATGCTCAATGGTTTTCTGGCTATTCATGAAAAGTGTTGAAATGAAAGCTAGATACATACCCCCCAGTACATGAGAAGAACAACGTTTTCAAAATATAAAGGTTTTTTTCTGAACGTGTTAATCAACTCTATATACATTCCAGTTGTGCTTACCATCTCTGTTAAAGAATTTTCCTATATTTATATATTTTTAGTTTCAGAGCTGATGCAATATTTAGAATACAATTATGTTTTGGTTTGCTGTGCTCTTCTTGCCAATTTCTTTTGTTTTGAAGTCTCTCACTGATTGCTTCTCATTTTTCATTACTGATGGCTCTTCAGACAGGCAGGCTCCGAGCTAATTAGCAAAGCTTTGGTCATGAGTGCTTGTTTCCTCCAAAAACTCTGCAGGAAGGAAACTCATGAACAATCGTACACAATCTGCAGTTTCAGAGGCTGTAATGTTAGCAGTAAGGTGCTGCAACATTTAAACTAAAATCCACCACTTCAGAAATTATTAATTCATAGTCGGTGATGGGGAAGTTTATAGCCCAAAGGATATCCGAATAGGGTGATAGCCTGCTGCAGCTTTATGAGGATCACAATCTGGCATGCAAGAACCGTGTCAGTATCCAAACCACCTTCTGAAAATCCTCTGAATTTTTGTGCTTAGGCCCTCAAACTGGGCCATTTTTCAGTCATCATTTGGCAAGTTCCAAGCCTTTTTTGTTTTCTTTTTTGTTCATCTCTTGATTCTGAGTGTGCCTAATTTCTGCTTAAACAGATTGTGCCTCATAGTGGTGGAAGGCTGCACTCTGTCTTTTGTCGAGGTTGAAAGTGTCAATGCAAAGACGCCCACCAATGAGCAAGATGAGCGATAGATCCAAGTACGGCAAGAGGAGGAGTCAGGCTTTCTGGGATGGTAGAGCAACAAAACCTAGTGCCACTGGGGGATGTAAGAAACTGTGACATAAAGAGGCACTGGTTGTTATTAGGTGTTTCTGATTAAGGGCACTAATTCAGAAGCAGGGATAGGCATTTGTGTCTTTTTACCTCCTGTTATATTCATGGCATCATCTCTTTGCTGTTTGAGGCATTGTCGTCCTAGTTCAGTTAGACTGCCTCTGTTTAGGAGGATCATACTTTCGTTTTCAACATCATGGTTGCATATTGCATATGGTCCAGAATTTGTGCAGCTGCATTAGGATGGAATCTTTTTCTTTCTGGATAATTTTTAAGTTTTTCATGTTAAATGATCACTAAATTGCTTTAGTTATTATTGCCCATCTGCAGGGGGAAGCATTGACAGCACTACTGAAGGTGTGCAGTATCCTTCTGGCAGATATTGCTTAGCAGATCTTTTCCTAAGTCAAGGCCAAGTCCCTGGGGTCTCTCATGCTATTGCCATGTAAGGAAAGGCACGAAATAGAGCATGAATCTAATCCAAGTAATTCTGGATGTCAGTCTTGCTTAATGACGAGATGATTTCTGTGTGTGTGTAAATTAAATCTTCCTTGGAGTTACCCAGGTGAGGGTTTTGGAAAGGGATCTAGTGTATTACCTGCTATACAGTAGATGCAGAATAAGGGTTCCTGCTGCTTCAGAGCAAGTCAACCAGAATATTGATTGAGAGCTGGCTTCTGAGAAGATGTATGTTAATCCTTTTGAAGTGAATGTTTATTCAAGGAAGTTTCTGCAGAGATTGCCCATAAATTTGATGTTGCTTTAAGCAATGGGTAGACTACATATTTCCTTGAAAGGAAGTGTAGCATATTGGTTCCATTAAAATATGAGTGTACGTTTTGTTAGCTTGTCATGTCATAGCTTAAATTTCTCATGACTAGGCAATGCAATGTGCTTTACACTTGGAAATACTTCCTAACATAGATTAAAATTTGAGCATGTGATGGTTTTGATAAAAAGCAGCGTAGGGAATGACAGTTACTAAAATGCAGATAAAAACTAGCACAAAGGATTACGAAGGGACACTGATAATAGAATGGCCATTGAATAATATTTTATGTAGATTCATAAAACATGTTTCAAATTTTAAATCAACAGCTGGTAAAAAATTCAATAATAATGAGCTCATTTGTATGTAAATGAATGTCATTCTATTCTAGGCTGCCATGCTTTATGGTATCCTGCTAGATATCACTAATATGGCCATGAAAACAGGGCTTTTTGGGAAACCCTTTAAAAAAATCAATTTAAATGCAAAGTCTTTCCCTGGCTTTTAAGTTTTCAGCAGTCATTCATAAGGTTCTATCAGTTTGAAAGTTCTGTATACTTGTATTAAAAATAATAATTCAGTTCATTATCAGGAGTTGAATATCATACAGATTAGGAGCTCCAGGACAATTCTGACAACACCAGAAGAAAATTTCTTTGCGTGTTCCAAGTCACTTGGAGCAACTGGTTGAAGGTGCTATAGCTGTGTACTCAGAGACATAAAGTGAATATGCAAAAGAATCCACATTGTTTGGGTGCCTTTGTATCACTTAGACTCGATATTCACTAAAGCTCCACATTTTCTGTAAATATACACATTTAAAGGTAGAAAGAGTGAATTTACAATGAGGAATTTTTACATGGAAGCCTTGTCCATAGGGAGTTTTCCATAGTGTGTATGGTGCAGAAGTGTGCAATGTGCCTTACGTACAATGAACTGCTGGAGTTTTGAATAGAATATTCTCAATGAACGTCTGTGAGTAAGCCAAATAGCAGGACAGTTTATGCTCAGGCATTCTTAATAGCCAAATAGAAGTAATTGAAGTCACAGAATCACAGAATTCTAGGGTTGGAAGGGACCTCGAAGGATCATCTAGTCCAACCCCCCTGCCGGAGCAGGGTCACCTAGAGTACATCACACAGGAACGCATCCAGGCGGGTCTTAAGAAAGTCTGGTTTTCTTAATGAATGCTCACTTTTCTATCTTCCTCATTTAGAGCATTCTCAATGTTAACAGTACCTGATGGAGGCTTGATGGCTCAAGAACTGCAAGAACAGGCCCCAGAGTTGTGAACATTCAAAAAAATTTTCTGTCTACCTCCCACTGTATCATTTTTTTTAATTATAGCTACTACTACAGCTCTCCTGAAAAGTGGAATGTCTTGTCTTTGGGAAACACACCAGCAGTTTTGGCCATCTTTTAGAACGGGAGGTTTTGGTACGCTCCTATTTGGACAAAGTTGGGAGTACTTACAGAAATAGACTAGTGGAATTTAAAACACAAAACAGGCAATCTTCCAGAAAGTAGAAACCAATCAACTGTTGACTGTGTATTTTAGATCTTTATAGTAAATAGAAACTAATAATCTCTATTAGATTTTAAAAGATGGTCAAAAAGATGGGCCATTTTTAACTTGGCATGAAGAGCTGATGGATCTACAGCTCGAGCTTTGTGAATTAAAAAATCATTTTAAGGAAATGAAAGAACTGTGGTGTGGTTTGTTTGGGTTTTGTGTGTGTTTGTTTATTTGTTTGTTTTTAATAATATATTGCTATATACAGAATAATAGTCTTTCAATTTTAGTCTTCACTGGAAAAAAAAAAATTAATGTTTGGAGCAATTTTGACCATAATAAATCTCCAGTTCAGCTAAACCCTAAAGGAAAGGACCAGCTTTATGTGAGGAAAATAAATTCGCCCGTACTCAACTATTTTGCTATTACTTGCTTTTAATGATACATCTTTAAGTGTCGTTGAAATAGGGACTAAGTGCACATATATTGGAGATTAGAAATGGGTATTAACATGAAAACCAGAAAGAAATGTTTTGATTGATAGCTCAGAAGGAAATGCCAAGGATAAATATAAATACTGTTGATTGCAATTGATGTGGGCAAGTGGTAATCAGTTGCTAATCTAAACAAACAAGACTCCAGCAGATATTTCAACTCTTCACCTTTCCACTTGTCTTTGAGTTGCCTTTCCCAAACCCATTTACAAACACATTTTCTACTTGTAATTTTGCTAGTACATTTCTTACACTGTGGGATAGTTAATGAAAAACACCTTTTTTAAAAAAAGGAAGAAAAAATTATTTGGATGAAGAGAATTATTACGATTTGGGAGCAGAGGTATCTTTTTTGTCAACTTTAGAGAAAAACTAGGATACTGTATTTTTTTCTGAAAGCTGAAGTTCACTGGCTTATTTCTTATACTGCATTCTTATAATATTACTATATTATATTTATAATATCTACATGTGGGAATGCTGTATGAGTTGTGATGGTCTGTAGGGTGGTAGGAAACCTTGAAGACAGGTGCTCTTCTTTTCTCCTCCATTATTTATCTTGCCAAATAAAAGTTCTGCTGAGGTATCATTTTGCATTCATGAAGGTGGTACGAGTTATCTGGGTGCAACCAGTTCTCTGACAGGAGTTTACCAAGGGCAGAGTTCGTGTAAATGGTCTTAACCTTCAGGCTACTGAAGGTGATGTAGACTGATTGAAGGGGACTGGGAAATTCAAGGATCATGTCGTGAATTATAATGATGCCTATATGCCCTGAATGAGTGGTGAGACTCTCCATTTTTTGTTTGATCATGTGTTTACATGGAGCAGTTTTGAGCTGTTTTGATTAATGCGTCGGCTTCCTTGTTATGTGATTGGGTATTAACTATTAAGGGTGTTTTAAAATATAATTGCCTTTTTTCAAACCTCCCTTTTATTTGCCTTGAGGATTGCCTGGACTGCTCCATATATATTAATATCATACTTGATTTGTGATGTCTTTTTAAGAAATCTTTTTGTCACAGTGTAAATTACAGAAGAGTTAAGAGTGTAAATTACAGAAGAGTTAAGATTGCTATTGCCACCACTAGTTTTAATCCGTGTGTATTGTTTACATTGTAAAATAAGAAAAAAAGAAAGGCCTTTTCCTCTATCAGGACCATGTGTGTGGAAAGCAAGTGTAGAAGTTGAAGAAAAATAAACTGTGGCAAAGTTTAGACAAGTATTAAAAGAAGTTGAAATTGCCGGTGTTAAATGTAGGTGTTTGTGCAATGAATTAAATCATTACATTAATCCAGTTTAGGAGGAGAAATAATACAGTATGAGATAGTAAGAGAGTTCATTCTAATTGGAGATCTATGAATTTTGAGCAGTTAAGCTAAAAATTTATTGCAATTAAGCTGTTAGCTGTGAAGAAAGATGAGATATGAATACACTTAAGAAAATCAGAGGCAGCTCATGAACTCTTGTTGCTTATGGATAGAGGCAAAAATTGAAAAAAAATATGCATAGTTATTGAGGAGTGTGATTAGAGCATTTTGTTGTTTTCTGGCTTGTTATTGGTATACAGCTGGAAATTCAACTGAAACTGAGGTGATATGAACTGAGGCAACTATGAGAAGTTTCAAAGTTGACTGCCAAAGGCCACACTGACCCTGTTCACGTGGCTTTTTACTAATGCTGAAGTTTAACAAGGTTTAGGAAAAAGAAACACCTGATGGAATTTCAGGCTGTTGTAAAGAATTAACAACAAACCCTATTAAAGCATACACTACTACACTGGAAGGTCTCTAAAGGCTCCTTTGTCAAGGCTAGTTTATAGTCTATATAGTTTGTTAAAAGGCTTTTAGAGTCATCATGGTCGATTGGATCAGTGTGGCTATTGTAAATGTGCAGTAAGTCAACATTAAAGTTCTTATGAAATTTTAATGCCAAAAAATTAAAAGCACAAGTGCTGTAATCATTTCATAAAACAAACTGTTTGAGTCTCTGTCCCTGTGCTGCCAAGTGAGGATCAATGAATGCAGTGTTGTTCTCTTTCCTTTCTCTCCACTAGATCTGTGTATTTGTAACTATTCCTCTGCACAAGTATTCCAGTGCTTTATGTTAGCCATGCATTACAGACAAATGAAATATCCAATTCTCATGTTTTCTACTGATAAGCAAGGGGTTCAGTATAAAAACCAGTGGGGCAGTAGTCAGCTGCATGGTTGGAACTGGGCAGCATACTCATGTGCCTTCCTGAAAGTTTTTATTGAGTTTGTGCTCAGTCCTCTGTTTCCTGGCATATTTTTCAGATTTTTTTCAGTTTTATGGTCAGTAGTGAATGAATTAATTTTAGGGTGATACGTGTTTATTCTCAAGAAAGTTGGTTTCTGAGTTTTCTGTAAAAGTTACAATATTAAGTATGGGCCTGGAGTCAGAAGGTTTCTCATTGACATGACCTTTAGCAGACTAAGTTCTGTGAAATTCTGGGTTGTTTTGGGTTTTTTTTTCTGAAGCTTCTCACACTCACCTGTTCTGTGTCTCTCCCTGTTCCCCACGGAGTTATAATCTCTTTCTTTGCAGCCTAGTGCAAATAATTTTTTTCTCCCAATTAATCTCAATCTCTATCAATTCTCCAGCAAATCAGAGAGCATTTTAAACTTTATTCTTTGGGTTGATTGTTTGTTTGCACCAGTATAATATCTCAGAGTTTGGCACCATGTTTACAAGCTTTTAAAGTGGAAAATAACAGTATAAATCAAAACTGAATGTGGTGGAATATGTGGCTACTACTTAAAATCTTTCCACAATGCTGAAATGATGTAAAAGGCTTAAAGATGATGCATATGTTTACTGAGTGTACAGAGAGATTACAAAGCAAATGTCAAGACCGTCTCAGGACTATAACAGAAAAGAAATTTTATGCCTTCTTTTAAAATACAGAGAGACAACAGATTTAAAATATAAGCAGTTCATAAACTGCATTGCTTGCATGCAGAATACAATCAATTACCTAAAACACCAAGTTAATTTAGAAATATAATTAGGTATCTTCAAAATGGAATCAGGCATATGGACATAGGTGAAAAAAACCCAAACAACTGGCATAGGGATTCTGCTTCCTAGCAGTAATTTTTATTTGTCTGGGAGGACTTACTAGGAAACTTTTAAATATGAAATAATTTGAAAAAAATGAGGACTATTATGATTTATATCACCTTGAAGTAACAGTGGCATGTAACCTAGTTAGCTTCAGAGAAGGAAATTACTGTATTCCTCAAAGTCATCTGCAATGGAGAATTTTCATGGTGTAACTAAAAAATAATGACTAGATCAATTTTAGTAGGAATGAAACTTGCAGATTATAAGTACTGACACTTAGTTCCAAGGAATGTAGAAAAACCCAAAATGCCACCACCTCTTGAATAATATTTTTTGGGAAAATGAACCAAACACAAAGACAGAATGTATCTGATTTCCTGTTTTTTCCTACCAGTTGCTGCAAGAAGAATCCAATGCTTGTTGTTAGTATTACTCAATAAACTACAGTTTTCATTGAAAACAATGACCTAAATCCTCTTTACTTCATAGCAGGACTGGGCATTGTACTGAAGGGAAATACGTTGTGGTTTCTAATTCACAATAAACTGTGCAACAGTCCCCATCTCTGGGATGGTCCTCATTAGAGTTTGCCCATATTTGTTGCCTGATTTTTTATTTTTCGTTTTTAAAAAATAAACATAGAGTTTGCTAATATCATCTAGAGTGTCTCTTTGCAAACTATAAACTAGTGAGCTTTATCAAGTTATTTCCATCTCAATCTTAAAGTATCTTTCTTAATTATCTTTAATGAGGAATTTCTGGTTCTCTTTAAGTTTTGCTCACAGGAAAATGATTCCTTTGTAGTGTTATCTAACTTCCAAACATGAATTCTCATTCTAACTGAATGAGATGCCTTTCTCACTGCATCCTGAATTAAGTACATCTCCTAATTTAAGAAATGTTCCTCAGTTCCATCCAAGTGCCTGAACAGGACAGGAAAATGTTACTTGCAGCAGCGCATTATCACAAAATTAAATCAATAAACACAATCTAAACTGAGAAAACCAAATAAAAACTTAAAACATTGCAGAACAAGGTGGAACTGTTTGCTGAGTTTCCTAAGGCTACTGGTGCAGTAGAGGACTTTCTGAATTTGGTGTATCACCATATGGAAACTTGCCAGAGCTGTTAGAAGTCACATGCATGTCTCAAAGTCTCAGACTGGTTTTCATAGCCAGTGATATCTGAACCGCAAGGTAACAGGCTCAGATAAAAGCTGGGAGCATGTGCCTTCGAGCCCCTGTTTATAACTAGGAAGATGACTAACCTTTGCTTTGATCCTCTCAGCTTCAGAAGGCTTGGAGCTGAGCTGCTGTGTGTTCTGTATCGATCTGACTTCTATACAGTATTGTACTGGCCCAGGTTGTCATATTAATTTTTTAGGTTTTATGCCAGGCTAAATAGGTGTAAGTTTTTAAAACTTTTCCCTGTATAGATGCTTGCAATTAATTTTGCATTGCTTCTGTATATTCAGAAGCTTCTGTATATTCAGACTATTGTTGCTGGTTTACAAATAAAAAGTTAAGGAAATCTGTGACACAAAACCCAAAACCAAGTTCCCAATGTATGCTTCATGTATTTTTGCTGCCTTCTTTCCTGAAACAATAAACCATAATACAGCTGGTGACTCACATAGCAGAAGTTTAAAGAAAATGCTCTAAATTTAAAACAGAAATTTTATAAAATATGTCACTTTAAAGCAGTGGAGTATTTTGAGACTATTATTACATACAGTATTCAGCATTTCTCAGACATAGATTTTCTGTGATCCAATAACATTGATACTCTGTTCTGATTAGGAACTCCACTCTATGCCTCGGTGTGTAAGCTTGGGTAGCAAAATTACTTGGTGTTGCTGGACATTCAGGCTATGTTTTCTGCACCAAAACCTTTAGTCATTTAATGCTCTTGATATACTATTGCAACAGGTGCTGAGTTTACTGTTGGTTCCCTTGCAATGATAGTTTCTCAGCTTGTGGCACTTGGGTTTAGTACTTGAGATACCGAGATTCCCAGGCATGGATTTACTGCTGTTGAGGCTCAGTTCAAGCTGGGTGTTATAGTCACACAAGGCCTCAAGTTTCTAAGGACCCAGCAGAAAGAAAGATCCATTTTTAAGGAACTGTAAAGTTCCACTAATCTGTTAGCATCTATTCTGGGAGGCAGAAATGCTGTCAGGAGTTAAAGAGAACTCATGTGCGGATTGAAGGTCTTTCTCCAAACTGAGTCAGAGTTTTAGTTGGTTTTTATTTTTTTAATTTTTTTTTTACTTGTGTGCATCTTTCCAAAACGGAGCATTTCCTGATGCAGTAAGGTAAAGAGTTAATAACATGACCAGTGGCACTGCCAGTAGAGGGCACCTCCTATATGTGGAAATCCTCATTGCATTCACTTGTTATGACATGACACAAATCCTGAAAATCTGTCAGTCACGTTCTAAGGAAAGATCAACTGATCATCCCTGTGTTCTTCATAAAGTGTAAGCTTGACAAGAAGATGGCTAGTAATACTTCTTTTTCGGTTGTTGGTCTTTTGAAAAGAACTTCCTAAAGGTTTAATAAGATAGCTGAAAGATGAATCAGAAATAACTGTTCAGTAATGTGGCATCCTTGGATGTTTTGGGAAGCAAATATTTGTATTTGCAAGAAATAATAATCTAACTATGATTCTCAACAGGGTGTCGTAAGATTTTCAGCCAGAACAGTTTGGGAGTACATCGTTTCAGGCTATTTATTCAACAAGTGAGAATAGATGAAATTCTCCAATGGGATTGAAAAAGTTGCATAATGATACTATAAGACATTAACCTAGCAGTAGGAAATAACACTTATGAACCACTGGAAGTTAAGTTCTCATGGGTTTAATATTTTGTATAGCCTCATAAATCCGATAGATACATAATCTCTTTATTAAGTCAGAAATTCTATTTGTTTTAGGAAGCTATCAAACATTCTGCCCTGAAATAAATGAGTTTCTCATGGTAAACAAATTTGCACATAGGGGATACTATACTTAGAGAATCCTCTATGGGTAAACAATCGAATATTAAGTCTCTCCTTGAAATTCTGTATAAAAAGAAACAAATATGACTTCAGAAGAGGTACAAATTCCCATGTTAATATTGTGTTAATTGTCTGAGTCCTGGAGGTTCCAGATATTCATACAGGTGTCTTCTGTGTGGCAAAACTCAAGTCACTAGTGGTGGAGTTTGTCTCTGGTCCTGAAGAGTCCAGTATGTGCAGTCCTTTGTGTCTGCCTGCTGTGAATGCTGCATGGAAAACTGGGAGTCGATCTAGGGGCATGGGAATCTGTGAGCTGAACAAGACCACTGCCCTGGTTGCTTTGGGCAAGGGTATTTCTTGCATTTTCAAGCTCTAGTTTATAGTAAAATCTTACTGAACTTTTATTTTCTGGGTTTGTTTTGGTGGAACTATGTTATAAGAAGTAAAAGGCTGGCATAGTATTATAATAATCCCTATTGCAGGCTACATAAAAATTTCAGTTTCTCTGGGTTTAGTTTAAGATGTAGGCAGGTTTTCCCCAAGGAGGTGCTGGAAAAACACGACCTGTAGAACTAGGTATTGGAAAGCTCATCTAGTAAAGGAAGTACTTCTGTAGAGATGAGGGCTGGTGAGAAATAAGAAACTGAGTAAAGACCAAGAGGTAATAAAGGACAGATACTTGGGAGCAAAAACAGAGAATGGGAGAATAAACACAGCGGAGTACTTGAGAGGGGAAGGAATGTGGGATTCAGGAGGGATGATAAGGGAAAGGTACAAGTGTAGTGCTTTCAGATTTGGTCAAAAAAGGACTTGCCCATGACTGGAAAGATTATATGTATTTTTATTTTTTTTTTTACTGGTGTTCCTATGCAGCTTTGCTACTGAGTCGCAGTGAGTTTGACACCCAGGAAGTTAGTAGTTATTTCAAAGAGCTTGGACTTTGTGTGTCAGTTTATTCACAGTGTATTATGAGTTCATTAAAACATGGTGATTTTGAGATACTGATTGATGTGGAGAAGGTTCTGTATTTTGGAAAAAAATAGATACAGAACAAAACCTTTTTTTGCCTTCGATAACTTCCAGATCAGTCTGTAGCCCAAGTCACGACTGATGCCTGCAATGTCTGTGGGGGGTTCCCTGATGATCTCCTGCGCCTGAGGTGAAAGCAGTAGTCTGGGATTTACGAGCTCTTTCAAGGTTTCTCTTCAGAGAAGCCAAGAGGTTGCTTGGAAATATTTCCTGTATATAGCAAATAAGATGCTTGTCACGTTTTTAGATGGTTAGCAGATGTTTAGAGAGGAGAAATGATCAGAAATAATATACTTCTATGATATTGTGTATGCCAGCCTTCTTCATCCAGATGATTACATTTAATGCAGTCCTTATATTTGAAATTTGATCTAGTGGAACATTTCATACCAATGTAAATATTTTTCCCCCATCTTTTGTGTGGAAAAACTGAAACATCACAGGTTTGGGTTGTTCCAAACTAAATATTGTATTGTTATAGCAGATGTAAAACAAACAAAAAAAGAGGATGCAGGTTTAGTTAATTATAAGTTTTCTAATGAAACCTACAGGCATTGAGAGTTATCAAATTAAACCAGCCCTGATACAATTGGATTTCACCTAGTGAAATGTTTGTGATTTGCAGGCTGGCAATGGGTGGTTGATCTGGAATTTAGCAAGCTTTGTGGCAGCCTTTGGTCTTCATTTTAAGAATTGCAGCGATCTCAGTTTCTGAGAGTAGACTGGAAACACCCTTTGCAATCTGACTGTACTGCGTCGTGCTGAAGTCTCACTACATCTCAGTAGTCCTTGAACACTGAGAGCCCCTGAACTCTCTCCCGGGCACTATGTGATACCTAACATGTGCTTTTGCCTACAGTTCATGTTTCCCCCCTATACTCTGTGCCTCATTACTTGCGCTTACGTAGTTTAGAATTCTCTTAGCTGATGAATTTCACTCACACCAGAATGCAAATGGAAATGCTAACAAGGGAAAAACTAATTTGAAAAATGCATTTTTAGGGCCTTCATCTGGTAAATTGAAACTGAGCATAGTGTTTAGTCATGGCTCATAAAGACAAAGGCTGACTAGAGAGCTGTTTATCTTCAGCAAATACCGCAGGCATACACAAAATCTAGAACAGCTACGCAAGCTTGAAGTGAGGAGAGGCTCCTCTACAGCTTCGAAACACTGGGCACATTTTCACATTCCTGAAAATCTTAAGCACAGCAGTAAATGGCTTTTTAAATGAACACAGAATTTTATCTTTAAGATTCAAATAACTTTATGGTGTTGTCCTGATCTTCTGAATTCAAGTAACAAAGCTCCCATCCAACTCAAGTGAATTCAGTGTCTGACCCTAATTGCTATTTAGTCAAATTCCAGGATATGGAAAAATTACCCAGTTGTTATTGGTTTCACTGTGAAGTGGCTTAATAACTTTTTTTTGGTGTAATATTGAGATATCCATCCTATCTAATAACATAGATCCTAATTGAGTGCAGGTCATCGAGGAAATTAAACTTTGTTACTTAAGGTTATTTTCTGTCAGGAAATAAAATTGAAAATTCTGGGGAGAGAGAAACCTCAGAAGTGGCTGGATTGGGCAGCATCCATTAAAATAAATGACTACATGGAAGAATAATTATCTACATGTGAGTGAGCAAAAAACCCATCTGTGTCACTTAAGTAGATTAGACCTTATCAAAGGTTACCCAAATGGACAAATTATCTCTATTGTACATTCATAATATTTTTTAAGTGTAGTGTTCTCACTAGTTCTGTTTCAAAACAAACAGCACGTTTTAGAAAAGCAAATAGTTCAGCATTCCACTTGTCTTTGAGGAGTGAGACTGTTTCTCAGTTATTGTAGTCTTTAAGTTGCATGAACTACTCACCTATACAACAACTTACAACAATGCTCCTGCTTTTTAAGTAAGTATTTAGCATATGGTATCTAAGGGGTTTTACAATTCAACTCACACCTTTCATAATTCTTTATCTGAAACGTGTTCCTTTGTGTCAGGCAAGTGTAAAACTAAACAGCTGCAATAGCCTCAGTTGTGAATTTCACCCCATATTTTATGATATATATGTCCCATCATGAAAACAAACGAGGGGAAAAGAATTTGACATTGGCATCTATATGGTTTGCATAATATTTTTAGCAGTTTTTTTGAGATGTGAGCATCACATGTTGCCATATTATGTCTCTTTCCTGAGACATAATCCCTGGTTACTCTGTGGAAGGCTTCACACATGAATGTTACAGTGACACAACAAAGTTATTTTGCTCTTTTGGAATTTGAGGAACACTGTTGTACTGGAGGGACTTGGCACATTGAAGTACCTAATACTTAATTAACATGGTAATTTTTCACGGAAGCCTTAGTTACCCATTATAAAATTAATAGAGCTATATCTAAGCTAGTTAGCTTTATGAAACAGAAGGTACATTTCCTAGAAAATCACCACAGTTTAAAACATTTATCTCAAGAAATTTACATTAGGTTAGTTATGATTCATGAAGATAATAATCTCTAAAATGCAATTAAGTCAGTCACAAATTCTGAATTTTCTGCAAGAAACCCTATTTTATCAGGGCATTTATTTAGATAATTGTGATTTGATATTTGTTTTCCTAACCCTGCATTCCTGGGTAGAGCTACTAACCCCGAGGATAACATTTCTATCTGATCCCATGCAGATGTCTGAGATGTCCTAGGGCATCTCTAACAGTGATAAGCAACAGAGTCCTCCCCATTGTGATAAAAACAAGGCAGAGATGGGGGTTACAGAATATAAATATCGTATTTCCTCTGGAGTGTTTTGTAAATGTGCTCTCAAAGTCTGGGGCAGCCGCATTTCAGAGATAGTTGCAACCTTGAGGTTGCATCGTGGTGATGCTGAGAAGCTCGTTCCTTTCAATGCAACTATGCAGCACTGGGATGGGAAGAAAACCACCTGATGTTACTTTCAAATATATATGGTTTCTTCTGGAAAAAACATTCATTGCACTGAGATGAAACTCAGTAGGCTGTAAAGACACCTCCATATTTTACTATTTACATTTTTAGATGGTCATGATTCAGGGTAACAAACATTTGGAAATCCTTAGGTTTATGAGTTGTCCTCCTTAGGACGGCCCCTACCTTGACATTTTCCAGCATTCTCCATGTTTCTAAATTACCCATCTGACTTTTACAGAGCCTGATGCTTGCCTAATTCAGACCTCTCTGTTTATTCCCCTGTAAAGATGTTGGACAAGGCAGAATGTATTATAGCTTTGGCAAAGGTTGGTAATGTAAGTTGATAATGTACCCCATTTAGTCCATACTTCATAGGCATTGAAAATAGGAGGCTTTGCAAGTTGTAGGTTATATCTAACTTGTAATGACAGTTGGGATGATGATTGGATACGATTCTTTAATAGGCTCTCCATTTCATTGTTAGGCACCATATCTGGAAAAAATTGTGCTGTGGTCTGTAATGAGAACTTGGGGTTAGGGAGAGGGGGGAGGAATGAAGACAGGAAAGCAGTAATAAACTTCTTTGTGGCTTTAATGTTATCCCAAGGTGAGCATTAATGAAGCCAATAATACATGGTTTTTGGTGTTTGGGGATTTTCCCTTTTGTTTTGAAAGCTGTAGATGTGTATTTTTAATGTTGCAAGTCTCTCTCAGTTCATCATACTTTCAGAAGCCTATGTAATAATAAATGTAACGTAGTACCATGAAAACAGTTTAGTTAATCCATATCTTACTTTTAAATTTGTAAGGGCTCACATAGGTCTGTTGTCCACCTTAACAGTTTGAACATACCATGGTCAAAAACTAAGGCACTTAAACCGTGTCACACTTCATGTATCTATAGGACTATCTATGGTCTGACCATTGTGGTTACACAGCAACAGATTTATTCTGTTTTCAAAAGGCTACATGGAAGAACTGAGGTCCAGCTGTTTTGTTTGGGGCAAATGTGTTTGTTTTTTTTAAAGCTGGATAGGAAGTAACAGGAAGGGATTTAGCTAATTTTTCAGAATTTGTGTGGATTAAGGAATTAAGTCTGTTAGTATTCTGTGTAGACTTGACTATTACAGATGTATTTATAAATAAGGGGAACAAATGGAAAGGGGGGAAAAGCTGGCTACCAAAACAGTTAGATTTGATAAAATTAAAAAAAATCCATATTTAATATATTATAGGAAAAGCAAAGAGTTTTTTATTAATAGAAATTCTATGAGATGGAATTAATGCTTTCTGTTGTTATTAAGGTATTTTTCATGAGGACTTGACTTTTACTTTCTCCTGTGTTAATTTCTGTTTTTAAAAGGAGGGAATTAAAATATGCACGGAGAGGAGATAATGGTGGATTCCATTCCTGGAGTGAGTAAGCAGCTTATAGGAGGATAGCTGAGACCTGCATCTTCCTTTGGCTGCAATAGCAAATCTGTTTGATTTATTTCTGTGTATTGCAGAACTGCACATTTCTAATGACTTTCCCAGCATTCTACTGCTGAAAAATTCCACCTTATACATAGGTGTGTATTGGAGGGAGGAAAGGAAAAGGGAGGGAATTACTTTACTTGGCTTCACTGAGAGTGACCTTTCTTCTGTTATGAATGCTACAAATGATCCATTACCCTACTTCTGTAACTATAGAAAGTTGACATGAGTTCCTTGGCTGATTCACAGAGTCACCTCTAATATTACTAGTTTTCATGTAGCTATTTACATAGCACTATAGAGGACATGAGTACAGTTGTCAGGGTGACACTCAGAGAGGTAGCATCCTGCATGGATGGCTCAGATAATGAGAAATGACAGCTCACCACAGGGATGAAAGGAGAAGGCCTAAACAGAGCAAGAGGAAAAATGGATAGAAATGGGTACATCTCCAGATCACTGAGCAGTCACTGAGGAAAGAAGCAAACTGCTGGGTGTTCTCTCCTCAGGCATTTAATGTTCTGACTATATATATGTATATATTTACAAACACCTCCCCCCCTCTTATTTTTAAGACTCTCTGGCAGGTGCTGACTTGCCTGCATGAAAGGCACATGCTGAATAGGTTAAGATTAGCAATTTGATTGCCATTTCTATGTCACAATGTAAATACAGTCAGAAGACATCTATACCGCTGTGTTGGCGATTGAAGGGGTTTTATGCCTGCTCTGCTCTCCCTGTTTTGCTGGTAGCATTTGTACTACTCTTTGCCTTCTCTCTCCCTAGTGGATATCATGGTGGGAAGTAACACCTGTGGCCACTCTGTGCTCTGACAGCTGCAAGACTCGGATGCCAAGCTCTTGAATGTATTTTTTTCTCTTGCTGTCATGTGGGTTAGAAGATAGTTTCCAGGAAGACTTGTCAGCTATGTCTGTGTTCATTGACTGTAGTTAGGCATCAAGGTGTGATTGGGCTGGTTAGCTTTTCACAATTTCATTTATAATATACATATTAGTGCCAAGGTATTTGCTTTATAGAATGTGCCTTTCTAAGGAATAGGTTCTAGTCTACTCTTTAATATGTTTAAAGCTCTCTTTAGATCACCATGTGCTCCAAACAGAGTTGGTAGCTTCTTTTGTGCTCTGCACAAGGTCAAGAACACTCTAGATCCATAGCAAATTAGGAATGCTCAGAGAAATGTCTCATCAGCATGTCCTGACTGCTGTTGGAAGTGTTTGAAATGTAATTCAGTGTTAGGAAACAGAGAGTACCTGGAACAAAACATGACTGGCTCAGCTAACACATTACCAGACTGTGAATCACAGTCTTACATCTTCCTTCTGTTGCTCCAGGGATTCTTGTAGGTTTATGTTTGGCAGTGTGTGTATATATGCTCTTTGATATAGCAGCCTCTGTGTGAAAGCAGGTGAGGTGCCTTTGGGTGAAGGAGTAGGGTGTCATAGGGTGAACAGACTGAAGAACTCCATTCATTTACTCAATTTCACCCTGCCTTGCCTTGAAGATACACCATGTCTTAATTGCAGATTAGTTTCCTAAGAGAAAGGTATTTCTTTACTCAAGAACTTGTTTAAAACTTTCATTGATGGTTGTACAAAGGATACCAAAGTAAACTATGAGTTTGCTCAGGGCCATGGAAGAGAACATGGCTCTGTGTCATTTGTCCCAAGGAGATGATTTTTCTTCATTCCTTTGTAGCTTTGTTGTTTCTTTTAAAAAATTCTGCAGAAATATTTTCAAAACATGGCTAATGTAGGCTGATTCCTGAATGATGCTGGATAAGAAGATGTAGCCAATAAATTCTTGACTTCATGACCTTATCACCGTCTAATGTGCTGATACATGGCCCTATTTCATAGAGCCTTGTGACTGCCGTGGACAGGAAAAAATCTCTTGAAAGTGGCAAAGATTGCTATGTCCTAGAAATGGCATTTGATGAATGTCACTGGAACTATTCAAACAGACCTCAAAACTCTTTCTCCAAGGTTGGTCATAAAATTTGAAAGCTGAATTTGAATTAGAAATTAGAATTAAAGTTTGATCAATTAAAGTTAGGACTATCACTAATTTCTTCCCTACCACAAGTCCAGTGAGCAATATCCTGCAATTCCACTTCTATTCAGCAGAGTGTAAGCTGGAGAAGTGGCAAATGCAACTTTTCTGTATGAGATACAAAGCCATTTGTAGTAAATTATACTTCCACCTGTGGGCTTATTCTTTGTATTCTGTTCAGCTCTTTAATGATAGAGTTTGCATACAGAGTTCAGGGTTTCAATATTCGAGTAATTTCCTTCTGAAGACAATTAATTTATATGTGCTCTTCTGTACAGAGCTCTAGGCTTCAGAAGACTTTTTGTGGAAAATGGACACGCAAATTAATTTGACTCATGCAATTTGCTGAGGCATCATCATGGAAGATACGGTCTCTTTTCTCTTGTAAGCAAAGTATGTTGGGGGGAGAGATGACCTTCGGAGATAATGCTGAAATGAAGCAAAAAAGGATTCTCTTCCTCTTTCAAATTGAGGGCTGATTTTTATCAGAACACTTGGATGCATTTAGAAATGGAGTTTAAGGAGAGGGTTGGACCTTCAAATGTACCTGTGTGACTCTAAACATTACCAATTATTTTTCTTCTGCTTGTTGTACACTAGTCTTTCAGTTGAAAGCTCAGAGTGTTCAGGGTACTTAAACGCTTTGTGTGTGTAGTCTGAAATAGATATTTCCATGTGTATAAATGTGGTTTCTTTTCTTTTTTTTTAAGTGAATGCTTTAATGTAAATGATTTTTTTTAAAGGATTCAGTTTTGTGCGTATATAAAAGCATATTTAATTCTGTTTTATTTCTGCAGCAAGCAAACTGAAAAGGTTTTTTTAATCTGTTGCTTATATATAGTCAAGTTCCTGCTGAAACCACAAAACTGGCTGAAAGACCTGCACACAGGCATTTTTATACAGGGAAAAAATCTTGTCATCTGTTTTGCTGTAAACAGACTAAAGACTTGTTTAACTCAAACAATTGTCTCCCCCACCCTGCAAATTGCACTGCCATATGGACTTACTGGCAGGCATATCTGCCCCTGCAGCTGGGCCATTAGCTAAAACTAATGCAGGATTGAGTACTTGGCCAGGAGCGTGCTGTAGGTTTGGTTACCAAGGATCAATATGTTGGCTTTAAACATGTCATGCATTTCTCTGTGTGTATTTTTTGCATGTGAGACTCTGCTCTCCTCCAGCCCCTGCAAGGCACATTTTCTCTACCCCACTGCACGGCCATAGTAGAGTTTTGGTATGTCACAATGTTCTGAACTGTTGAGGAAACTGAAAATAATAATAATAAGTTGCCCAGAATTCCATGAATTGTAAATCCTGCTCCTTGTAATGGATTCAATTAGTAGGAGTTAATCTATGTGGGAGTTCTGCACTCTGTTTGCCGTGCACTGGGTAGTATCAAAGCTGGGTCTTAGTACTCAAAAAACAAAGTAGAAGGCAAAGCTAGATCTATGTATAATCAATATATAACAATATGTAATAGTTGGGTTCTCATGTCAGCAGTCACAAAAAGGCTGCTCTCTTCCTCGGAACCCTCGCTGCTGTAACGTTGTATTTAGTACAGCCATTTGATTAGATGTGATTTCTTTTGCTGCAGAAGTATGACTCTAGTTAACTCTTACAGTCAGGTGGGTGTCAGCCTCTACAAAATGTTTGGTATCTGCAGTTTTCTAGTGTTGGTGGTACAAATGACTTTAACATGCCTCGTGTAATTTCAGCAGGGAGGCAAAGATGCAAGATGAAGAGCCACTGATTCATCTTGTTGCTCCAGATGTGACTCTGCCAATTCAAGTTGTGTGCTTTATACTGGAAATAGCAGTGTGGCAGCTCATATACAGCGAGCTTTTCTGAGGATTTGGCTGTGAGAATTCTCCAAATGACCAGGGGAAAAAAAAAAAAAGATATAGTAGGAAGTTAAATGGATAAATGGCCCTTGTGTATGTGTTTCTGCTCGTAATTTTTGTGCCTTAGTTCCATGTGGGATTTTAGAAAGTGATCTGCTTTGAAAGAGGCTGATTTTATCTGCTATGTACCATATGAAAGTCTTACTGTTTTAGCTGCTTTCCAGGCTTTGATTTGTTTTGGATTCTTGTGACTGTCTAGTTTTTTGAGGGTTAGGGAGGATGCAGCCATGGCAAGTAATATGCTGGCTTCTGTAATATTGACATTGCTGAGGATAGCTTAGGTCTCATCTGTGAGCCTACATTACTACAGAATGGTCTCTTACTGCAGGCTGTCCTGGCCCCTGCTCTGCAGCCTGGGCACACTCAGATCATAAACCCCTATCAAGTCACCAAGGGGAGTAAACACCTTTCATGGTCCTGAGCCAGTGCCAAAAGAATCAGGTGGCCACAGGAAGAGATCTTAGAAATTTGTTAGTGACTGCTGTGTTAATAAAGTTAAAATACTTAATCATACACAGTAACCATAAGCCTTTTAGGGTCCACCAAATTTTTATGGTTTTCCAGAAGTGTTCAAGTGTTAGACTGCTTTGTTTTACCTGCTGTATTCACATATACAGAATTATTAAAGGAGAGAGCGTTCTTCTAGAAGTGTCAAAGGGGTGGCCATGCAGGTTTTTGAGTACTTCCTTACATACAAAACACTTTAAGGTCCATCCTGCCTTTTTGCATACTTTAAAGTTATGTGGTCAGTACAACACAGACATCTGCAGAGATATCTTATACCTGACTACTGTGGTTTTAGTCCCTAACGTAAGAAAAGATTTTCAATCAATTTTGATTTTGAAAGGGAGCACAGGAACAAGTTTCTTTAATTTCATTTTCTATTGGTATGAAATTTTTGTGTTTTTTCTTTTTCCCCTTCTCCTTGCCCCCAAATCCATCTCATATTTCACAGATGAGGAAACAGTGTGATGGTGTGTCATACCCAGTTACATCAGTCACATTGGCAGTCATTACTGACACAGCTTAATGCAGTCTGACTGATGTAATCAGACATGATGTCTCTCACAGTACTGTGTCACCCTGAGAAATCTAAAGAGACATGGGTTTCACAAAAACACAGCTAAGGGTTGTTTTAAAAACAAATAATAACCCAGGGCATTGTGTCTAGAGATGTGCACCCAAAACAAGAGCGTTCTTCTGGACAGAGGACCAGAGTGTTAAATTCATTTCCTTAGGGCAGATGATGTTTTTTCAGCCCACTCAAATGAACCTCATTTATAAAAGAGTTAACGCAGCTATAGTAATTTCTTTTTCTGTTTCTCATCTAAAGCACAGTGATGCACACTTCAAGAATTTATTTTGAGTGCTTCCCATTTTGGGATACCCAGCTTGTCACCTTCCGAATGTGCCTGGTTTCAAGGAGCTGATCTGAGATATTTCATGTTTGGCTCTCAGAAGCTGAGATTGTCAAAGCAACTAGCCACAAGGGAGTGTATTTTAAATGTGTGGAAATCTGGAAGGTCCTGTGTAGGTCCTGTGTAGCATTCATGTCGTGGCTCCTTTCCCTGTTGAGGGTATTCATTGATGGCATTTAGGAATGTATTTTGATATTCGCAGGGCTTAGCTGCTGCAGTTGAAATGGCTCAGTTGCAAACAAAGCTTGGATTCATGCTTCTTGGTGTGTAGTCAGAGCAGGAATAACTTTTCATATCATTAGAGGCAGAATCCAGATTTGAAGTGCTCAACTGGACCTGATCATTTGCCAGGTTTGTTTGAATTTAACAATCCAAGGTTCAGCTTCAGCTTTCCTCACCTCTAGAGCAGCATATGAAATCTGAGGCCCACTGAAGTCAGTACCAAGCTTCCCATTTACTTCAGCAGGGCAAGGTCAGACATGTGGAGCGTGCGTTAGATACTGACTGCACTCAAAGTCGTTTGAAGAAAGTTGTCCAGCTTGTTAAAGTGAGAATTGGATGAGACATACCACTTGAAGTCTCTTTGAAGGATGTCGAGCCTGTGAAAAACCAACTCATTTTTATCACCTAAGCAAGTGAGAACTGAAAATTCCATTGAAATGGAAAAAATACTGATCAGGAACAATGAGAGAAACAGTTGGCTGTACCAAAAAAGTTTACTGTGCAGTCTGGTTTTGTTTTATATCTGACCTTACCTCTTACTGATTTTATTGTATTAAGCATGCTTAGATTTGTGTTAGTAAAAGAGTTTAGATCATGCTGGTCTTTACAATGCCATGTACAATGTGGCCCTGTCTTGATTTGGGATTCATCCGTAGGACTAAAATCAAAATAATAAATATGAATTTGGTTCTGGACTCACAAATTCTATCAGGCACATCATCAAGCCTGCAGGAAAAGCTGTAATTGTAACAGACATTTAAATTAATGGGTTGGACTTAAATGTGGCTATCAAAACTGTTTTAAAAATATAGAATTTAATCTGCACTTCTGTCTCCATCTCCAGAAGTATAATTTCTGGGTACTTTTCTTACTTGTAAGAACAGAAGTCTGTTCTTAAAACTGCATTTCTAACTTGATTATTTTTTTCCCTAAAAGCAAAAATGAATGCAAATAATTTGTGCTTAAAAAAAATACAGAAGAAAACAAACACATCTGTATGCATGTCTGTCACCAACACTAAAAATGATCACTTTCCAACTTTGCTCTCTCTGAATTTAGATCCGTTTCAGCTTCCTCAGCTTAATTTGCGTTCAGCATTATTTTTCTATTTTGGGAAGCATTAGTTGAGAAAGCAATAGGACAGTTTTTATGCAATGTCTGTGGAAAATGTAAGAATGTGAGCATGGAGTTTCTCAGTACAGGGGCCCACCAATACCTCAACAAGAACATTAAGTCATTGTAAAGGTGTCATTGCCTGGTGTATATGATATATGCTTCTATTTAATCCTTCTGGAGAGGACTATCTCATTTGTAATAGTGGTAATTTGAAACTGAGTGTGTCAAAGCTGATGGCTGCTTGGTCAGAGGGGTCCTGGTTTGCTGCACATGTTTCTAAAGCAGGGCCAGCTTCCAGCCTGGGGAGCAGGATTTTCTACAATAGGATTCTCAGTCTTCATTTCAGCTGTGCTTGAACTCTTTAACCTTGTACCTGGACAGAAATGGCATCATCAGAGGTTATAACTCTGAGAAGTAAGCTGAAGCCTTGAAAGAAATGTTCCTGTTTAGGGGTTGGTATCTTCTACCAATAACAGTAGTGAAAAATAAGGCAATTACAAAGCTTTGTGAAGAGCAGTTTCCAAATAGAGGGGATCTGAGCTGTCATTCATACCAAGCAACACCAACCTGAGAAGCATTTGTCTGTCACAGTGACTGGCAACTGGCCAGATATGGTTTCCTCATCTCATAGCTGCATCTTCTAAATGGGTGACATAGGAGTTGCTAGTCTGGCTACCCATCATCCCCTGGAAATGGACCCAGAAGCCAATTTAGTATTCTGCTTTGTTCCAGCCAGATAACACAGAGAAGCTGCAGTGAGGGCCACAATCATAAAAACATTGGAATAATTGCTGACAGAAGGTAAAGCACTTCTGCTTAAAACAAGCTACAGTTTGAGTACGTGATGCTGTAACGTGATGCTGCTTAGTCAGCACCACCCTGAGTATTCTCTCTAACCCAGGGCAACAGCTCTCACTATTTGATTCTTAGATCCAGGTCCACTATGGGTTGTTGTTTACCGTCTTACCAGTGACAATCCACCTGTGGAAGACCACATAGGCTGTGTTGTTTGATTGACATAATGATTATATTCTAATTATTAAATAATCTGTAGTGTGTAGTCATGTGGCAGGTGAGAAAGGCACTTTTTTCCCCGATTGCTGCAGGGGTAGCAGTTGAAATGCTTAACATGCTATATAATTTTAGAGGAGAATTAATTAGCATGAGTAGGCAGGGCACCCCATGGTGTCACTGTTTAGTCAGTTTTCTATGAAGAATCAGACTTTAATAGGAAAACCAATCTTTTTCGGTGTTCTCAAAACACAATAAAAACAAATGAATTAAAATTAGTAACTGTTGTGTCACCTTATCATGAGTTCTTGTTCAGCAAGGAGGTGATTGTTCTGTGCCATACTTTTCACTGCCATTAGTGGAGGAAAAGGGGTGGGGGGAAAGACCAGCAAAATCTAAGCAAAAAGACTCAAGCAAATGCTGTCATTATTTTCTAGTGCAAGCACTGCCAAGTCCTGCTTGGAAAAACTGCTTCTGAGCCTGTTCATCCATGCTTTTTGATAGTAGCATATATCAATTTGCAAATACTGAAGAAATTTGTCTCTGTGACATAATTAGAATGAGCTGGATGGAAGGGAGAGCTGTCAGGGGCATTTTAAATGCTCACGCTCTGGTGCTGTGTGACAATGTGATGGTCATACACAACATTTGGAGTCTCTAAATTACTGTGGTAAGTGACCTGAAGGAAAGAGAGAAATAGGAGACTGCTAAAAAAAATTAGTAAGTGCAACTTTTGATAAATACCTTGACAGGAACAGATAGAGCAATGAAACCTGTTGGTGTGTTAAATCTATTAAGATGTGGTTGATCAGAAAGTTTAAAAGAATGATCTGTGTGGCTAACCTTAAATGCAATCCGAGTGAAAATGTTTTGGTGATTTCATGTAGATAATATTTTATAGGAGTGTTGGTTGGAAGAAAATGTGTTCATAGACACGATGCACAGGCTTGGTTCTCGTATCTGGAATTTTAGGAGATCTGTATTCTCCAGCTTTACTGTTAAGCTTTATGCAAGGGTTCAAGAAGATAGGCCCTTAGAAATTCATGCCATCAAAATAGCTGGGTCTTGTGTTTACCAGTGTGTTATCAACAGTATTTGGGAGCACACATGCTGTAATATTGTGCTTTGGGTTATTTGGCACGTGCTGTAAATGAGCATTTGGAAGAGAGAGGATCTGCGATTTGGGGGAAGATGGAGAGAAAGTATATCAGTGATTTCATTCACTAGTGCTTCAGATACACTTCCTTTTCCCCTTAATTTCTGCGAGTTGGAAAACCAGTGTCAGCAGCAAGAACCAAACCTCCCTCCCACACATTTGGCCACAATCTGAATGCTGCCAAAAACAATCACTGCCTTTTTGCTTTTTTCCTTTTTTACAGAAAGTATCAAAGTGGAGCTCTCCTGTGTACACACAGCTAGAGCAGAGTTGTTGGAGATTTACCTTAAGCACGTGTTCAAAGGGCTTCTGAGGGCTTTTTTGGTTAATCTGAAATGTTTTAAAAATAGAAAAAGATCTTATTGTAATCAGTTATGGTTTGGGTTTTGTTTTTGTTTTTTTTTTAGTAGAGAAATCAATTTACCTAAGTGTTGCCTTCTATGATTATTGTTTTACATTTAGAGGCTCAGCTCCCCCTCTTCTCTCCAGTCAGTTCTGATCCATTTGTCATTTTGGAGGTTTTACAAAGTGTGGTAGAGAAAGGCTGAAATGAAACTACTGTGTCACACTTGTTAGGGGTCAAAGGCAAACAAAACCACCACACAGGAATATGCTATTAATGGGGACATAACATAGCATAACGTAGCATACTATAGTTTGCTTTTGTTTCTCTATTCTTGGATAAACTCACATCAGTTTCCTCTGCTAATATTGCTGTAAGAGGTTGTGGAGTTTTTCTTCCATCATATCTGCTGCAACTATGATTATGGGCTGTTCCATCTGCTGGGATATTTTCAGGTATATTTAGCTTTAAGTATATGTGTAGTTTCTGCTGAATAATCAGATTGCTTGCATGTGAAGATGCATGAACATACTTGAAGTTGTGAAGCCTATTCTCTGCAATGCCAGAAAATGGCATTTCTGGCTGGTTACTCCATAAATTAATGCTTGAGACGGTGTACAAATACCTTGTTCAATGACATAATTCGTAAGTAATTACCTAGGTTATACATAGGACATTAGAGGGTTCTTTTTTTTTTGCCTTGTTTGAAAATTGCAACATTGTATTCTAATTAAATAATGAAATTGCTGTTTTTCTTGAAAAAGAACTTGGCTCTTCTTGTTCCAAAAAAGCTCACCTTGCTACTTCAGCTAAGCAAGTACTCGAGGTCTGCATCTGCAGTCTCAAAAATTTATTTTCTTTCCATGGAGGAAACTCTGCAGTAGTTATATGGTGTCACCAGCCTGTGACAGAATAACATATTCTAAAAGGAAAATAATGGTATTTTTGGGTATAAATCTCTTTATTGATTTCTTGGTAGAAATACAATTTTGATTTCTCTTTGTTGTTTTCAGGGGCAAGTATTTGTTTGATAAACACTTCCTGAACGTATCCAGCTGCTTATTATTAAAAGCTCTACACAGAATTACTGCAAATGAGGCAGATGAGAGGTTCCAACTTTGTTTTGTTTACTTTTCCCACTTACAAGTATTTCTGTGTACAGATAATGTAGAACATTGAGTTTTCCTTAGGGGCGTGAGTTTTCAAGCAGAAACAGGGGATTGAAAACATCCTAAGAAACAGAAACTGCCTTGGTTACGCCTCCCTAAATTGGTAGGGGAGACTCCAGGAAGTTCGTGGTACCTGAAATAGTTTTTATTCTTCTTTTTGCTTTTACTTGACTATGAAGCTGCTACATTAAATCTGCTGTCACTTCTGCTGCCTGGGAACAGACATGTGTTTGTCCCTATTTCATGTGTTTGCCCAGCTATTGACTGGGATGAAGAGGATAGGCAGGCAAAAAGAATTGATTTATAATACTTCAGAGTCTTCTTAGAGATGGAGGAGGGGCAATTTGAAATTAAAGCCGTTTTTCTTCTGCAGAAAGCAGATATATGCTTGTATCACTTGAAATTTCTATAGACAATATTTTATCATTTAGAAGTGTCGTGTTGCTACGCTGAATAATGCAACATGTGCTGACCTACTTAAATGTTGAAACACTGATTCACCTGTCAATGTTTTTGAGCAAATGGAAATATTTGTTCTTGTCTTCAAATGGAAGTACAAAACAAGAGCAGATGTTTGCAGGCATGAGTAAACCTCAGTGGACCAAGATGGCTTTTTACTTCATATTGTAACCTCCTAATTTCATCAAGACTACCCTTTATCTAAAGATGGTAGTCCAGAAAGCTGTGCTCTATAACATGAAATTAATTACCATATCCGGGTGTCACATTGGAAGTTAATACCTATTGCTTGTATTGCATAAGTGCATTTGATACATTGGTATCAAGGGTTAAATGCTTGGTAACATGTATTCTGAAACTTCTGTGTATAATCCACAATAAAGGAACAAACAGTTGAGCTGCTGAGCTAAAGGGCACATCTTTAAGTAGTCTATAAAAGGAGACAACATGTCCAAGCATTTGTTATGTAGGTGTCTTTTTAGAGTACTCAATTTCTGTATTGAAAGAACTCCCCAAATTTTTATTAGCCATCTGTTTATAGTAGGTGTGTACTTGTTTTTTTTATGTTTCACTGCAATTACTACTCTGGCAGCAAGAACAAGTTGAAAACGTGGCTTGTGTCCTGAACGATCTGCTTTCATTACATATGGTTGCCTCTGCTAAAATACAGAGCAGTATCTCAAGCCACCTTAAGGGGAAAGCACGTGGCATACTGCTCTAGAAATTAGGCATGCAGGCACATTAAGAGGAGCAGTAACTGTACATTATTTGCTGATTGGAGCACCATGTATATAATTTTTGAAATTATTGTGCTGGCCACAATTCGTTCCTAGTGAGCATCCACTGGCACCTCCTTTTACAGAAAATGAAATATTCTTTGTAGGCAACTATGTTTACTTTTTACTTGAGGATTATAATAATTAATGACCAATGTTATCGTGTTCACTGTTGTGAATTGCATACCTTATGTGTTGGCCTGACCTGTAAATGAGCAACGTAGTTGGTTCTGCTTAAAAATTATGGACCAGGGTGGATTATGCATAGCCTTTGTACAGCAAAGGGCAAGTGGAGGAGAGGAATCCACTTTGTGTCAAGACCTGAACCTGCTCATCAGGAACAAAGTGGTTCTAAGAAATGCTTTGATTCTGTCTGATCACAGCACTTGGTGAAATCACAGCTGGTTTCTGCCATGCAAGTTAAAACTCATCTCCTGGATTTCTATTGCTGCTGTCATCTCTTCTGGCACCCATATTGCCCATGCATGGTGCAACAGGGGCTTCTCCCTTCCACTTTCAGTCTCTGACTTGGTTTTAATTCTGAGTAAGGAACAAAGAGACAGTCTTGCCAGAGCTACTATTGCAGCTGGTTTATATTCAAAGGGTTATGCTAATATGTTGATATTCAAAGGATAAGATGTATTCTGTCCAGAAAACTAAGCAGTGCCCTGTGCTGTGCATAGGACCTAGCTCCAAATGGGGAGGAATATCCATGTTGCTTGAAGGTACTGAGGTAGGAATGATCTTGATAATATAAGGCAGCTCTTAGATTAATTGTGGCTTTTTGAGACAGAAATTTTTGGAATTTTTCTTTCAGTTTTATCCTATCTTAATGAACGCTGACCTACTCAAGGCCATGAGCAGGTACAAGTTAAGTCTTCAATTCTTGCATGTTTATGTGCAGTTTCTTTTGCTTTTTAGATATGAAAGTAAATAAGAGGAGTTGGTTCTTCCACAAAGGGTGGAAGGAGACTCAGAAGTAATTATTGAAAAAGTTTCTCTTTGGTCTCAGACCTGGATATTTCCAGATACTACTCAAGAAAGCTTGTGAGATTTTTCTATCACTCGTGTCAACTACTCACCACCAAGTTAGTTATTACCCATCTAAAATTCTGCGTAGCTCCAATAAATGTCATCTCTCTTCCTCTCCCTTTCTCTCCTTTTTCGCTAACATTTAAACCAACTCTATTTCTACAGCTTTCAGATACTTAAGTTGTGGTATCAAGCATGTATTCTGAATTATCTGTCAGAACTAATGAGCAGGTTTACGCACAAGTGTGTCATTTTTCACTGGGTACAAAGTAAGCAGGAAGGGCGCATTTTAGTACCTACGGACTGCTGTAGGTATAACATTATTTTGATGTATGGCACAGCCTCCTTAATAAGATCATTGTGGGAGTATTTTGCATGTGGTAGGTGCGTAATATGCAGATGATATTTGTTGCTGACAGCAGTCATCACACTGATTCATACAACATTTGCACTGTACATTTTCTCTGAGCAGCAGACGCATCAGCAGTATCTCTTACATATCTAGATTTTATATCGTGCACATTCTCACCTGTATTCCAGCAGTACTGTGGCCTGGTTTGTTTTACCCTTTGGAAGGGATATTTGAATGTTAGTGGTTTCCTGGTTTCTGTACAGTGATATGGAGGAAAGTGTGTTAATTCCTAGGAAATGAAAGATTTGACTGGAGAAGGCGGTTGCCGCAGATGAGACATTAGCAGTCTTGTTGATATGAACTTGCAGATCTATTCCCGTTTTATAGTTTAGATTGGGCCCAAGCCACTGTTGTTATGTCCAAAATAGCAGTGCAGGCTTGGTGAATGCACACTGACACAGTACAAGCAGTAAATGGTGCCTGATGTTAAGTAGCTCTGGTAGCTAAACAGAGAGAAGCCTTTGCTACCGCATGCCTTGACTTCCTGCATGTCTTATCCTGCAGTGTATGCTTTGGAGACAGCAGCTCTGTGAGAGTAGCTTTGGGTAGCTTCCTGTCCTCATGGCCTTCAGTCGTGACATTCAGCTGTGGCATGACAACAATTTGGAATGCTTTTAGTCTGTTTCAGGTGAAAATCAAACAAGTTGACCCAAGCTAACACTCAGTGATCATTTAAGATATCAGATGGACTGAAGACATCCATTATTTTAATCCTCACTTAGGACAAGCTCTGAGAGCAGGTTCTGAGTGTCCAGCTTCTGCTGCACCAGTGCTCAGGAAGAGCTTTGAGAAATGGTCAGAGACCAAGAGGAATGAGGGAGTCAGTGTGGATGGATGGTGTATTAGAGCTCAGCCTTAATCCTAGTTTAGGTTTAATGGTATATGGCTTTCTCCTTAATATATTAGAAGCCAGTTTTGATGTTCAGTTCAAATGCATTGTTCCTAACACTGCTACTGGCAGTCCAGCTCAGAGAGCTGGGCACATAAGCCATGGTTTAAAAAAAGAACTGATGTAGAGTGCTTCAATCTGTGGGTGATGAACTGAAAGCAACTTGTAAATCCCTGATTTTATTTTTTTTTCTTCATCTAACCCTTGGTGCTTTTTGAAAATGGGTCTTTCTAAGAAGTTGCAACTTGAGTATTTGGCATCTTCATTATTATTATCTGGGCCTAGGGTTTGATGGACCTAGTTATCACTCTTAGCTCAGACTGACCTGAATTTTAATGTCTTCTCCACAGTATCATTGTGAGGTTTCAGTTTTTGTGTTGATCATCTCCGTGGTTTGCTTTCATTTCTTTTATACACGATGAATTGAATGGAACCACGACTTAAGCCTGAACAAAAGATAAATCAATTTCTTTTTGCTATGAAACAAAAATATTGTGATCAGCTTTTGGTATATCTCTACAATCAGAGGAACACCAAAACATAGTAATAGAGATTTGTTTTGTAATGCAGATACATTTCTCTTCTGTAAGGTCCTGCAAAATTTGTTTCATTGGGTTTTCAGGGGAATTTCAACTTGGGTCAGCAACATCATAACCTTCAAACAAACATGAGAACAGTGGCATTTTGCTCACTGCTGTCTGTTATGGCTGCAAAATACCTTGAAAGTTTTTTGGGGTTGCGGTTTGCCCCCCTCCCCAGCCCCACCAACCCAGTAGAGTTGATAAGCAATCAACCATAGGTGTGAATGAATACCTGAAGTTTGACTTGCTACTCCTGTTGATTTAGGAGGTTTAGACACAGGAAAAATAGGTGTGACTCTAATTATACAATGGCAATAATTCCACTTGAAAGAGTTTGAGAGTTCTTTTAAACATAGTGCATTTTAAGCCTAATAATATACTGCACAGAATGCTTCCTAAGTTTCTGTTAGGATGATATTTCCTTCAGTCTTGTCTCTTAGGAGTTCTGTAGAGCACTTTATTTCTCGGGAACGAAGCTCTAGGTTTAATGTTTTCTTTAATAGACTCCCCCACTCTCACAGCTTTTTTATGTCTGATGAAATATAACTAAACAGTAAAACTGATTAAGTTGAAAATAGCAGTTTTTGTAATGAGGAAGAAGCATAAAAATGATTTGGGACTACGATACTGATTAGATTTTAAAGGTGAAATCTAACTAATGAGATCTGCCAATTTGATAAGTGATATTTGGATGCAATTTTAATGAAGACAAGCTCTTTTTTGAGCTAAAGGAATGTTAGGTTAATAGTGTTAATAATTTATTTTCAGGATTTTGTTTACCTTGGCGAGTACATTAGTTACAGTGATGGCACCTGCATATTCTCTAGACTGGTCTTACCTTTTCTGGCAATTAAATTATGGCCTTAGGACGCTGAGTGATAATACACTAACTTCAGAGAGGTTAGGATTTTGCCCTGAAGCTTCATATTAATATGTGATACGTTGCTGGGCAGTGTATAAAATGAAGGTAATATGATGATGGAAGGACTTTGAGAGCTGTTAAAGAGAAACCTGGAAACAGAAGAAGTGATTTCCCTTCCTGGCATAGCATAAGGAAGTTAAACAATCATCCTAAATTGGAGGGTATTATCCATCTTTCTTCTTGGATTTAGTTGCAATTTTTTGTGCTTTACCAAGCACATACATGATTGAACAGTCAGGTTAACCTGAAACTTGCTCTGTTTGGGGAATTCACTAGTGGATGGCAATTACCAAACTTTCTGGATACCAACTGACTAACCTGCAGTTTCTAAATGTTGACTTCACAAGGAGGTGCAGATGATCAGTCCAGTGGGAAGCTATGTTTTCTTCAAAAACTTGTGAGACTCTTCCTATGGCCTATGAATGGAAATTGTTGGAAGAGCAGACACTAATCTCTATTTCATTTTCACTTTGAATCTCTCAGACTGTTTTGTCTGTAGGAACAGTTTTAATTGCTGATCCTTCCTAAGGAATAAAGTGGAAATATCCTTGGGTAATGCTAAATGAGATTTTTGTGGGTGTGTACCTCTGTTTAATTTTTGATTTGTCAGATGACCCACCAGGTAGGAGACTTGTAAGGCTGCAGAAATTTCTATGTTGTTTCCTTTTTGTCATAGTTTTTGTAAGGATATTGAGTGTCCAACCTGTGACCCCACTTTGTCCTTTAAATTGAGACCTTCAGAAGGAGAATAAAATAAAAGTATGAAGTCAGATTTATCAGATCTGTGCTAAAGAGCAAATCTTTCTCCTAGGATAGAACCTCATTTACCTTCATTTTACAGTCCCACTTACAATCAGGAGCAAATACCCAAATGACCCCCCCACCAGGCTGTTACCATGACAGCGGCTCCTGAGACTTTTTCAGACCTTTAAGAAGATATAAATACCAGCAAGATGACAACTGCAGAGTCAAAATGAAACCTCTTTTAAACAACTGAAATGTAATACATGGTACTCTTCCTTCCAGGAGGACAGTAATCCGGCTGGATAGTGTAAGCAAACACGGCTCTGTAGTCATCCTGTAAGTCAGTTGCCACAGCAACCTCATTCCTACTTACAACAAAGGAAGTAAAACATATGGTAGAAATATTGTGCTACTCCAAGGAACCTTGAGATGTCCAGAACAATAACTCTTCAGATTCAAATATCCCCCCTCAAAAATCTTAATCAAACTGCTCTATAGTATATACTGGAAAATTATGGAAGTTAATGCAAAAATAAGACACCTTACCTAGTAAACTGCCAAAGTTATAAGTGAAGAATTACTGGTTTAAAGCTAGGAAGTTAAAAGGGGAATTGTTTACACTGTGGCTTCAGTTTGGGTAGTTTTCTATACTATGGACTAATAGAGTGTATGGGAATACACTCAACAGTTGACTCACCTGAATCAGAGGTTCCTGAGAAGCCCTCCTTCCAGGTACTTGTGGGTATAGGGCTTCTTTCTTCTCTCCCTGCTGCGAGCCTACATTTGTGTCTATAAAAATGCATCCTCAGTAGTGCTGGCCAAATCATCCTTCTGTTGTGTTTTGATACTTGAACTTTGGATAAAAAACACTCAACGTGAAAAGAAGTATTTTCTTTAGAAAATAACTGCTTTTCATTATTTGCAAGAATTTTTCAACCCCTGCAGTTTCAGGTTGTTTTGTTGGTTTGTTTCAATGAAAATGTGCCTTTTTTGGAAAGAGAAGAGGTGGTCCCAAACAGAACTGTTTTCTGATAACTTACAGATTGATTTATGTTTTTTTTAAATAAGGGATTATGAAACTTAAAATATTGTGATTGGTCTTTAGATGCGTATAGAGGATTGTTTTCATGTATAAATACAGACTGGCTTGAGTTGGAATCAGGTTTCCTAACTACAGTCCAGGGCAGGAGCCCTAAGAGAGAGTCATGTTTGAACATTACTTTTCTGCTGTGGATCCCTGAACTGCTGCCATGATATCAGATCATTTCCCATGTGTATATGAGCTTATTTGCTGTAGATGGCCTTAGTATAATATAAATAAGTTGTTCATAAATATACCTGTTTTAAGATGAGGATATTGACACAATGGACACATTCTTGACAAGTGGGGGACAAATATTGGTGCATTTCTGATAATAGGGTACAAATTATACCAGATAAACGGATATGCTGGTAGATGGCTTAGGAAAACCTGGAGGCAAACAGCTATTGTCTTGATTACTTCTCTGATAAATTACTTTCATCTTTGAACAGTCAGTGAAGCTGAATTTGATCTTCTGCTTTCGTAAAAGGTATTTTACCTCCTGACTTGAGGGCAAGTGATGAAATTGAGGTGTGTAATTACATCTAAGAAAAATTATATAACTGCGCCTGTGATTGTACAATGTCATATTTAGTGTAAACTACTGCTTTAATCAGTGGTAATCCATACTTGGCATCCATACTTGGCAAATTTATAAAAGATGTTGTTATAGGTTCTCTAATTTAAGCGCCAGTTTTCTATTTTTGAGCACAGCTCTTTAAACACAACATTTATGATGGAGAATAAGAAGGCAGTGTTGGTCAACTTCTTTATGGGGGAGTTAAGCTATGCTTGGATTGTGTTTACTCCCATGTGACCTGTGATAATGGTTCCTAATAGATGCAAACCCATTTTCACTTACCACAAGAAATATACTTTAAATTTTATTGTGAATGGCTTCTTAAATTTTTATATTAAAACCATCAGTCCTTTATTGCTTTTTATGGAGAAATAATGGCCAATGCAGCAGTCATCAGTTTAATTCCTCCCATTTCTGTGTTGTTTCTGAAACTATAACTTACTCAGCTTAAGACTGACTTAAACTGACTATAGTACAGCAAAGAATTTACCACTTCTGAACATGGTGGGATCTTGTAATTTTTAAATCTGATGAAAAATTCAAGAATATGTTTATAAAAATGAGATTTGTGGGACTTGATTTGAAAATAACTATGGTAAAAAAATCTGATAAAAACTGTAAAATACGTGGAGAGTAGCTGAATGACAACAACCCTGGCTAAGTGATTAAACAGAAATATGAAATAGATGGAGGACTGAAAGGTCAATTGTAGAGAGAAATTACTAGCTCCACTAGCAGTTTCATGTCTTACAGTTTGTTGGTCAGGTTAAAATGATATATATTCTATATATGTCTAAGTTGACCTCTAGGAAATTGCATTGGAAATGACCTAAGTGGAAAAATTGATTGGGGGATGGTGATTAAATGAAGGTGTTTGGAGATATGAAACAGAAAAAAAATTTGCAAACAATCTCTAATGTATCACTTCAGAATTATGGACTTTGACGTAAATATTAATTTTCAAATTAGTTTATTTGCCTTTTTCTTTTCCATTATTTTTAAAATTAAATTCCATTTCAAGCTAAAATTGTTTTTTGGAAACAATTTAAGCAAGATATTAAAAGATCTTAAAAGAAATCTTTCATTTATGGAGTCATAAGGTAGTTCTTAAAAACGGTAAAAAGGAAGACCCTGGGAACTACCAACTTGTCTGCCTTCTGTGCCTGGGGAGATCATGGAACAGATCCTCTTAGAAGCTCTGCTAAGGCACATGGAGGGCAGGGAGGTGATTCAAGACAGTCAGCACAACTTCAGCAAGGGCAAGTCCTGCCTGTCCAACCTAGTGGCCTTCTATGATAGAGTGACTACATCCATGGACAAGGCAGAGCTACACGTTGTCTGTCTGGACTTCTGTAAGGCTTCTGACACAGTTCCCCACAACATTCTTTAAAGCTCCCTTCAAACCCAAACTATTCTATGACTCTTTTTCTACCTCTGTCCCAGCTTTTTGTGAGGGGTGATGTTGGCTGATTTCCTTGGCTGGGGTGAAAGCAAATTTAATTCTGTATTTTCTGAACCTCTCAAGGTGGAAGGAAGACCACAAGACCTAGTCAAACTGGAGTCAGGTTTATGTTGCTAAAGGTAATCATGGTGCAAGTGTCTTTCGGTCTTTATTTTCTTTTAGCATCTCCAGTATTGTCTAAAGGTCTGTCCTCCAGTCTCAAGAGGGAACAGCCTGATATAAGACCCATAGCTTTTTTTTGTATGGGTTTAGCGAAGTGTATCCGGGAAGAAGCAATCTATATTGGGCAGCCACCCAAATGTTATTTCTGTGAATGAAATTTAATTCTTTCAATGGCAAGAAGACAAATATCATTTGGCAAAACAAGCAGACAATATTTTTGTCATTGTGGGACTGACTGAAATTAAGGAGAGGAAAAACCAGTCCATACACCTGATGTATTCCAGTTGTTGCCAGCAGAAAACATTCACTAAGATGTCAAGTTGTTGAAAGCTTAATTTTTTTTGCCTGCCAAATAAGCTTATCTAACTTAACTAAACCAGACAGTTCCTCCATTCTGTTTATTGAATTAATTTCCCCTGCATATCAGTATGTATGCTTTCTGATGTAGATGAACCTATATGCTGTTTTTTCGCCAAAATGGGGTGTTGAAATAAAGTAATGCATTTGGAATGTTTATCTGGTTCCTTATTTCCTGATCCTTAGCTATACTTGTTGTTAGATGAAATAATGAGTGTACTGTCTGCTTGAAATCAGTGCCAGCTTTAAGACAGTAATTCTTTGCAATGTTTTGCAGCTGTTCTGAATATATTTATTTTTCACAGCATGAAAAATAGAGTATTCTAATGCATGTGAAAAAATAATAATAAAAAATATACCATGTTGCAAGTGTAAACAGAGATTGATGTATTTTTTTCCTACATAGAAGGGAATTGCAAAGTAGTCTGATCCTGGTCCAGTTCCTAGATGAACAGTATGTGTTACTAACTACCTTTATTCATTTTTCAATATCTTGCAGCCCAGTTAATTTGTGTTGTATAAATATTTTAATGCAAGTGAATCCCTTTTCAGATAATATCTTGGCCTTCAAAATTTGCATGAGCTTAAGCTCAAGTCCAAATCTATCAATTAATGGACACAGTCCATGTTACAAAGTAGTAGAGAAGGGGACTTTGTTGCAGCTGCACTGGTGTAAATCACATGGAATTATAGTAGATTTAGCCTGGTAGAACATAGAAGAGATATTATTTTTTTCCTTGATATTTTCTCAGTAAAAAAACAGATTTCTGTTGTAGAATATTTATTTATAGTGTACCTTACTTTTATACATTGCTTCTCAATTCCTACTAAATATTTGTTATATTTCGCTGTTATTAAAAAGTATTTTTAATATGAAAGGCAATCCAGAAGTGGAATTGGGAGGGTCTCCAATATCATTAATATTCTGATTAAAGAGTGCTGTTTAATTTTGAAATTATTGTATTAGAACAGTGACTTGCATTTACTTTTAAAGTGACTGAACACATCTATTCTATGTTGAAACTCTGTTGCAAGTCCAACTTAGTTTTTCAGATGTAAACAAAATTGTCTTCATCTGTCTTCTTTTCAGCAGCATAGCTCTGTCACACTCAGCTGAGTCTGCAGGAGATGGAGAGGTTTCCTTGAGTTTTCAGAAAGAAGTTTGGAACTATAATTAGGTGAGTTTAAAAAAAACAACTGCATCAACATTGTGCTATGAATCCCCTTGTCACAGATATGGTATCAGATCAAAGTCTGGGAAAAAATGTAGGTAACAACTAATAAAAAAACCCTTAATATATTATTAGAGGTAAGTTTTTATTCTTTGTGGGCTGATTTGTGTAGAATTTACCTTTTAAAAATTACTTCTGAATAATTATTAATATGCTGATTATGTATGTGCTCATTATGAACAAAGACTATTTGCTGAAAAGTTGTTACAACTAAACTGGATTGGTCTTGTAGGTCAACAAGTAAGTTTCTTTACATCTAAAGGATGACTCTTCTTTCAGAAGGAAGTTTATAATGCAAGCAAAATGCCTAACTCAAGATTCGCTTTTCAGATATAGTTGGGTTTTAGTTTAGTTTTGTTTTCTCATTCACCAATGCTCTTACTGACTTCTTAAGTAGAAGTGTATTTAAAATTAAGATGAGCAGTGTGAAGACAGTCAAACTGAAATTCAGGTTCAGGACTTGAACTGAACATTCATAGAAACATTTCTTTGCTTACGCTCTTTGGAAGTCTGCTCATGATTCATTGCTGATACAGTATATGTATTTTGATTTTATTCTAAATTCCAAATATTGTTCTCCAAGCAGTGAAAGCACCATAAAAGCATTGTTTTCTGACCCAGTGTTAGGTCTGTAGCTGATGTTTCTTCCAGCCATTTTAGTCATAGCAGATGCACATCTAGGCATGGCCCATTGCTCACTGGGAGAGAATTCTTCACATGTTAGATGTTCTTCTGTCCATCTGTCTGTCCACCACTGCAATCTGTTTTGGACTGGGACAGCCTTCTGTCATGGGAATCATAGCTTGTGCCTGGTGAATGGACTGCTGTTTCTATTGTACAAGAAAAACACACTGAAAACATACACATTACTTTCACTGAAAAGTTCATCAGTGCAACAGACTACAGGTAGGTATCTCTGCAAACTGACTTAATGCTGAAGGGAAAATCTTAAACTGGTTTCCATTTCCCAGAATTTATTTTTGGGTAACAGAAATATTTGGGGTCCTCATCATATCCAGTTTGTGAAAAGCAGATTGTGACAGTGAGTTTTATTTAACATTATTTTACAACATACATGACTTTACTGAAAAAAAATATAATAATAAGATGACATAGTGAAATAAATGAACAAACAAATGAAATGAGTGCTGCAGAGAAGTGGGGTTTTTGCCACTAGATTAAACTTTTAAAAGTTTGGATTCTGCTTCAGAAGAGAATTGAGCACTACCGTAATTCCTGTCATTTCTGTAACTTCTTCAAGAATTGGTATATGGTTGAAATAACAAACCTCATATTACAGGAAGTGCTTCACTCAATAAAAAACATTAACGTATGGTACAACTGCAAACAATTCTGATCCATATTGACTTCAGTGTTATTCTTTTGCTCTGCGTAGTTCATCTTCCCTCCTTTAGCTTAATTTCCTACACACTCTGCTTCAGGTGTGTTTATAAGGGTGGACTTCTGAGGAATAGAGTGAAACTGGACTCGGTGATCCTGGACTGTCCCTTCCAATTCAGCATGTTCTATGATTCTATGAAAGGAATGAAAGGGCCCTTCATTTGTTGGCTAATTGGTAGTGTCTGAAGCCGCATATAATTTCACATAATTTATATGAAGTTATGGCTGCCTTGCCCCTTCCCATGCAAGTCAAAGCTGTGCTGTACCTAGGGTTTTATTGGACGTTCCTTTTTCATGTTTCAAGTGTACATTAATGCAGGTAGATGCGTGCCCACTACACACAGCCAACAAGTGTGGCAGCAGCAGCATAAAGAAAAATACATTGTAATTCCTTCACATTCTTGATAATGCTACTTGCATAACTACTTCACCTAATTTCTGTGTCCTCTTCATCATTAATGTTGGCAAATATTAGCAGGCTTTTTTTCCTTTTTCCTGTATTAATTCCTTTCATTTAACAAGAACATGGCTTTTCAATGTGAAATTAATTTTCTTCATTTTTGTTCTCTTGGCAAGCACTAGTTTTACTGTTGTGCTTTGTTAGGCCAAGACTGATTTTATTTCGAGAAAAGATTGCATGTTTGCATAGAGAATGTGTCAACAGGAGAGCTAAATTCTTAAAAGGAATAAAGGCCTTCCAGTTGTCACCATGAAGCTTAAGGGCAAGCATAAATGTGAGACCTGGAACACAGCCTGATAGAAAAGGAGGTAAGACTTGAATTAACAGAGACGGCATTGAACACTGTGATGATAAATAGGAGAGCTCCTGTACTCCTAAGGCCAGGATGGAAAAAAAGATATAAAATCAGTATGATTCAATGGAAAGGTGTATATATTGTGACAGGTTTATCAAGCAATATTTTCATGTGCAATACTATTCAAGTAGTCTGCTGATCTGCAGTAAAAACCAGTAGACATAAAGAGATTGGACACTCTTCTGCAGAACTTGTACATACATTGAGTAACCTAGGCTCAAATATACTGTCCCGTTAACTTCCACGTAAACGTTACCTAGACTCATAGTTTATGAGCATATTGGAAATACTACAACAAGAAGGATCAATCACAGTGGTGTTTTGCTGTGATCAATAGAAGACCTCTGTGATAATAAGCCAGGAAATGGTTTTCCAGAACAGCTTATATGTCTAAAGAGTAAAATATATCCCTACCTGTGGCAGTGCTACCAACAGAGGATTTAATTCAACTTTGATTTTCCCTGTAGAGAACAGAATGCTGTAGCCCTCTGATCTGACTCTCAGTGTTGTTTACTTCCTCATTAGAGTCCTGTGAGTACGCTGCACTTTGGTGTAATGGACACAATATGCAGTTTTAAATTTCCTTGACAGGCACTGTCGCTGTTTTATTTAGTGAATAGCATTATTGAGATTCTGACTAAGCCCCTTGGCTGTAGCTCTTCTGTCTGTTTATTATAAGCAATGAATGCTAAAGTAACAATGTTATAAAAGAATCAGAAGTCTCCCCAAATGGACAAATAGATTTCTATTAATATAGCTATTTTAGTATTGCCTTGAGGTCTACACTAGACCTAATAATTACATTCAAAGGTGGATATATACAAACTATGTATCTTTATGCATGTGTACGCATACACACATACATATTTTAATATCAGGACAACAGATTTGCACAGTATCAACATACACTTCAGGCTAATCTATGGAACACCTAGTGTATCAGTGGATTATACCATAGTATTAAAGACATGGGAAAATGTGGGAAATTGCAGAATAATAAATATTACTATAATTATGACAGCTGGGATTTTTTAAAAAATTTCAATTTGTCTGAGAAACAACTGCACTTTGAGCATTACTTACCAAATAATTTTTTCTCTATTTTAAAAAAATTTACAATTTTCTGCAGCATTGTGTATTTTTAATTAACTTTATGAATTGTGATTATTTTCCCTAGAGTTCTTGCAGTAAAGGTCAAATGTAATTATACTGATGACTTTACTCTCTCAAGAGGTGTTTATAACATAGAAATAAATATTTTTCTTCTTTTTCTAAAAAAAAAAATAAAAAATTGAGACTGTTGTTTACCTGGTAAAGCAAAACTGATTGACTAACAGATGCCTTAAGCTAAAAGTCCTTCATGCTCTTTCGCATTTTCAATGCTTTATTTAGTAGAAAGAAAATAACAAGCTTAGGACCATGCTGAATTCGTTAAGAGGACTGGAAAACAGACCTTTAAAACAAAATTTTATTCCATATCTCTTCCAAAGCCCAATTTAATTCTACTTATTTGTTCAGTAGGAAAATGCCATTAACCAAACACCTGAATTATGAAACAGAAAAAACTCCCACGTCATTGTCTTCAGTATTTTATGAGTTTTGCCTTACAATGGATTTGTTTCTTTAGCAAAATTGTACTTAAGAAAAAGTTACATTATAGGTACATTTAACTAAATTTTTGTACAGAGCAAGTTTGTTAATTTCAGTTATGCAGACAAGACTTTTTAATTAGGATATACAGATTTGTACAGGACAGAATATGGCATCATTTTTCCTGACAATTTGTGAATGCTAGAATTTTTTAAATTAATTACCAGTTCTTTGGAATCATGTCTCCCTGAAGTTTCACAGAAATATTCTGACATTGCTCACATTTTCTCTGTTTATTTACAAGTCTAAACAAGAACAATGAATTGTTTATACAGGTTGAAGTTCTGATTCTTTGGGGAACAAGCAATTAATTTTGGTCAAGTGAATGTCTCTCATTTAACATCCCTCAATATCTATCTCAGTTTCTTAATGCCAGTGAAAAGTCTTGAAGACCTGCTTGTTTTTTCTGCCTTCTTGGAAAAGGAGGATTATCTGTCAGTTAATGATGATGGTTTGTGAAATACAAGGGATTTTTGTCTCCATTTATGCTCATGCTTCATGCTAAGACTTGAAGGACAGTACTTACTTAGTTAAGTGTATTTTTAGGTAGTTTACTGGATCTCCAACTTTGGCTAAGTTCTTCAAGAATTTGGCAGAAAAAAAGTTATTCAGCAGGTAAGGTAAACAGTAGAAGATATATTTATAAACCAATTTTTATTCTGCAAGTATTTGTAATACATCCATCTTCCTAACAACAAGAAAATATTTTGGGTGGTAAGTGGTAAACAATGATCTACAACCATTGTAAGTGAAAATTTGGACTGACACATATAAACATCTCCATTGTGGGTCATTTCTGTGCAATGGTAATACACAATGACATAGACAATTCACTTCAGATATGCTTATCTGATAAAACTGGATTGGGGTCTGAACCTTCTACATTATTTATACAGCATAATATCAAGCTGAGAGAAAACTCACACATATCCCCCACTTTTGGTCATATTTATATTTGACATTGCCATTTCCTGTTGTGTCAAGGTGTAACTAATAATGCATTTGACCTTCCTGACCAACATACATTTCTATACAGTATGTTCCCCAAAACCCCGATTAAGTTAGAAAATGGAGAACTTGTACTTAATTTACAAGCAATACTTAGTTTGTACTATACAATCACTTAAATGAATTAATCTATACATTTATAAAATTGAATCTTGGTAGAGAGAGTTACTGTGACTGTGTTCTGTAATAACCCTATCAGTGAGCAGCTGGTCCAGCGTTCCTGTTCACTTATTGGGGGGGTAAGGACTTTATAATAAAGTTAATGATGTCAGTAACTTGTATTAAATAAGCAAGATGACTTTATTCCATGTATAGAGTGGAATATGTTATAGATAACACTATGAAAAATGACTACTCAGTGATTTCATGCGACATATGTAGGTGTAGATAAGAGATACTGTTTCTTTAACACTTTATCATATTGTGACAGTTTAATTTTCTACTGAGTATGAATAATTTTACTATAAAATAATTTATCACCAATACTAATTCAGATGTTGGATGGTCTCTCAAATCAGATGGTTATATTGCTTTAATCCCACAGATTTTTACTTTCATAAGGTAAAGTACTCTCATTAATATCATATTCTTTTTCAATAAGTACTGTGTTCCTTACTTTAAAAAGTAAAACACTTCACAGTCAAAATCAGTGAGTCTTTATTGCTAATGTGACTAAGAAAATACAATACTTCTGTCAGTTAACTCCATGTAATGAAGATAGAAATGATCATGAAGTGAACCTGAAGTTTCAATTTCCTATAAAAAATAAAGTCCCCCTCAATATCTAGCATCAAGAGGTGAAAGAAAAACAACCTAGAAGCTTGTATTTCACTTATGGCTGTGTCATAATATAATCCTCAATGCTTTGAGAATTTTGGCCCTACTCAGCATTAAGGAGTATCATGAAGATTATTTTTTTGTGAATAACAATTATTACATCTTCAGCTCACAAGTTGAATTTTGTGCAGTAGGTATCAGAGTGCAAGAAAATGTTGAGTATCTAATTAACCTGCTAATGCTTATGTTCCTTAAACCACAAAGCTTCATCCATAAATAAACGAGGGCAGGGTTAATGTCAGTAAAGAAATTCTAATTCTGTTCCTTCTAATTTTTTACCTGCGGCCAGTTTTTAGTCTCCGATACCAGGGGAAAGCACAAATTAATGTCAATGAGAGCAACAAAACAACAGGAAGGTAGAGTACACTTATGACTCAATTGTCATGAGGATTTGAGTGTAAAATTTAACTTTTAGCAACACAATAAATTCTTCTTACTCTGCACTGTTCTTTAACAGTAAATGTGTTGAGAGCAGTATACGTTTCCTTCCTTACCTGTCTTTGTAACCCCTACACAGTTATCTCAGTGTCATGTATATTTCTAACCTGTTGATCGCCAGAATGCATGATGGTTTTGGCTGCATTTTGAGCTTTGTACAAAAAAAGATTCTTGGGAGGAGGAATGTTAATGGACTTTGTTGGAGCTCCTTCAAGGGGCTGTTCACTGTAATCTTTAAAATGAATCATCACAACTCAGATGATCAGTGGGCAAGGCTTAGAGACATTTGACTGATCTATGCACAGTCTGCATCTTAATAAGCCTACATGTTGGGATTACCTGATAGCTTCCTTTCAGGCTGTTTACAAAGGTAAGGAAATGCTATGGCATCTTATTTTATTCTTGTTTTGTTTACCACCCAATGTTAGCTTTTTACTACTGCGTTTGAGTTACTGGATGTACAACATTAGAATTTGCCTATTATCCTACTATTCCTACAAACTTGTATTGGGGTGTGCATTGGGCAGGCAGCCAAAGGCAGTTGGGTGTTAAATATTTGAAATTCAGCTCATTTCTCATTATATATTCCATTACTTTTATATTGTCCCTAACATGACTGATACAAGATTTGTGATGTTTTTGTTCAGGACTTCCAGTATACTAGTTGTTGATTATGCTGCTGTAAAATCAGTAGAGCTGAAGTTAGAAATGTTACTACAAACAATAGAATAGTTATTTCCTGGAGCCTGAAATCAAGAATCTGAATGTTCAATGATACATTGAACAGAATTAGTTCTAATTCATAGACTAATGGGGAAGTTTTTTCCTTTTCCAAAGTATGCTGGCCTGTTATGACTGCTTTGAAAAGTAGCATTAAGCCAAAGAGGGAGAACATTATCAGTTCTTTTTAGCAAACCATAACATTTAAATGCCACATCTAATTTTTCAGACAATATTGATAATTTTTTTAGTTGTTATTGTTTTTTATTATTTTTTTAAAATATTTATGAAGATACACTCACCCATTGCTCAAAATTTTCAACTTGTGTTATTTTTGGATTCTCACAACCAACAATTGCTTATGCTGTGAAGCTGTCCTAGCTGAGCAGCACACAAGTGGACGATCAAATTTTTCCTGAATTTACGTTTATCTCTAAACTTTTTCAGTAAAGAGAACAGACTGTATAAGATACAGTTTGATAGATCATCAACACATTATCATCATTAGGATAAATAAGCCTAAAACCATTAAATGCAATTATGTGCTTTTCGTCTTGAATGAAAAAACAAACAAACAACAACCACCAACAACCTGTTAATAATTTTACAGATTTTAGTTATAGGTAGTAAATAATGTTTCAAAGCAGGATTCCTATAAACAAAATACATTAACTAGGATTTTAAAAACTAAAAGGTGTATACAGGTGTAGCTCAATCAATCTTCAAGATCAAATACACCTCTATTTGTAAGACTGCAGCCTCTGTTTTCTGTTCCTAGAATTGGAAGACAGATAAATGTTTTAAGTACAGTTCATGAGGTAATGGGGAAAAAAACCCCACGTTTTTTTTAAACAGGAACTTAAAATTTACTAGAAATTATTATTAAAAACTCTGGAACCATTACAGTTACTAGCACAGGTGAACTGAGATGCAGTTTTCTTTTTTTTTCCTTTATTTTTTGAACACATTTCAGACTTTCATGACACATTTCTTGTAGTTCAGAACAGCTGTAAGACTGAAGGCTAAATAATTTTTGAATGGTGAAAAAAATTCCTGTTCTAACTCTCAGTGAAGTTTTCCTGTATGTCCTAGGAGGTTGCACTGCTTGATGTATAGAACACTGAACCAGCACGTGAAGTTTATTTTTATGTGCAGTTTGCTCTGCCATTTATTAATGTGATATGCAAAACAGATTATCTTCCTTTCCTTTATAAAGGACTCCTGAACCTACTGATGGCTGTGAAATTACTGCCACCAGAATGGAAATCCACCCTCTAAACTGAACATATTTGTTTCTAGAAATGTCTTTTTAAAACCAAAGCTAAGGAGAATTGCTGCAGGTAGACAGACTGCCTGGTTAAAATTGCATACTCAGTAGAACTAATTCTGAGACTGGACTTTGAAACTGTCACCCTTGGGATTCTGGCACTACAATGCTTTAGGAACATAGTGACTGTTCCGGCTACTGGCATCCTGTCTGTAGAGCCCATAAAAATACTTGTAACAGTTTAGACTAATGCCCCATGTAGGTCAGTATCCCAGCTCGGGCATAAGCCAAAAATGGTTGCCTATGAGAAGGAGTTTGTGGTAAGTCTGATGAACGCTCTCCTGGCTTCTGAGGAAAAAAGTGATATGGTTTAGTGGTGATGTAGGTAGGTGGTTTGACTAGATGATCTTCAAAGTGTCTTCCAAACTTGATGATTCTATGAAAAGGGGCTACTTGAATCAGGCTTAGGTTCTTTGGTTTTAATGGCCTGTCAGATTTTTCTTATACAAATAATTCCCAAAGTTTGTGAATCCATACGTGTGTTTAGCATTCATAGTATCTTCTGCCAGGGAGTTCCGCAGTTCATCTTTACATTGTGAAGAAGTGCCTGCCTGGTGTTTTATTTTGAACCTCCACCTGCTAATTTGTATTTGAAGCTTTCTTATTATTGCGGTGGAAGAAGCAGCTAACCATTTTTTTTCTTTCACCACCTCCATATCTATCATGATTTTTAGCTGGCTCTTGTTTGTCGCTTTTCTAGACTGGGAGTCCTAACCTGTAAATATCTTCCTTCTGTGCAAATTATTTGGTTACCTTTCATCATTTTTGTCAACTTTTTTTTAAGTTCTACTACACGTGTTTTCTCAGATGAAAGGACCAGAATTCCACATAACAATCATGATGTGGGCACAACACTGACTTTGCCTAGTAGCATTATATTTTCTGAGTTTTTTCTCAGTTGAATAGTAATTCTTAAGCTGTTGAACTAATATGTACATGAGGCTATTATTTTAACCTAGGATCTCTTTTGGTTTTGGTAGTAGCTGATACAGAATCCAATCACTGGGTGCATGAAGTCAGAACTGTTGTTTTTTTGCCAGGTTCATTACTTTACATTTGTCTAGTTTGAATGTCATCTGCCATTTTATCCTCAATCACTCAGTGCCACAGAGTCTTTCTGCAACCCTCTTTTGCAGTCAAGTTTTGTTTTTCTTTCCCTGAAAACTTACCATCAGCAGCAGACTTAATCTCCTTTCCATTCTCTTTTCCTGATCGTTCCTGAATGTGTTTAACAGCTGAGGCCCCAGCAAAGATTCCTGTGGGATTCTACTGGTGCTTTCCCCTCACTGAGAAAATTGACCATTTATTGCAGCTCTTTGTTTCCGTTCTTGTAGTTAGTTATCCCTGTGAGGACCTTACCTCATATCTTATGTTAGCTTAATTTAAGACTCTTTGATGACTGGATCTAGTTGAATACTTCATGGAAATTGGAGCCGGCTGTGTTAGCCACCTCTCCTCTGTTCTCACTCAGTATATTTTCAGTGATTTTTGTCAGAAAATTCTAGTGGATAAGCGATAAGATTGTTTTTTTTTGTTTTCTTTTTGTAAAAAAAAAAAAAAAAAAGAAGTCATGTTGATTCTGTTTTGAAGTACAGTCATAGCTCAATAAAGAGGTCACACCAATAGTCTATTTAACTGCAAAGTTTGCTTAGTCCATCTTGAAAAAAGTTATTTATGATGTTTTGATCCAAGAGACATGCTATGTGTGTTTGATATTCTTTCAGTAAGTACCTTGTAATGATAGAATATATGTAGGGCTTGCTTGGGATAACGAGAAATGGCAGATGCGAGTCTTTTCTGAATTTAACCATGTCTGACTCTTGTAACACTTAAGTACTGATGATACTGCCTCAGTATCCAGTAAAATGATGTCAATTCACGGTGTTTGGAAATGAGAGTAAAATGTGTATTCTGGGTCGTAGCACATAGCCTCAAAACATTTGCAGCCTTATTCCAAAGAAAAAGTTGACCTGTACTATTTGCAGTACAGATCAGATCCTAATACTTTGAAGATAAGGGGATTAAGAGTGGTGTGAAGTTTTATAAATAGCAGTTTAACTACATAAATGCACCACGTCAATGTACAAAGAAAAACGTATTTGCAATAGTTTTAAAATGTTTTTAAGACAAGGTTGTAGTTCATAGATCAACACAGTTTTTTGCTAATTTTTCTGATAACTTGTGAAGTAGTAGAAGCTGTTGCCCTTCACGTTCTAGTGTGGGAAATACTTGCCATGAGAAAGTCCTATCTTCTGAAACTCCATATATGTGACTGTGCCTTGCAATAACATGGAGGCTTACTGATAAGACACATAACAGACATAAAGACCCTTGTCCTCATGTTCGTTTCAAGGATAAAGGACTTAAAAGCCTGATATTTTGAAAAAATATATGCAGTTTGCATCTGTATACTTGCAGGGAATAATCTGTGTTGGTAATTCGGTAATAATTAGAAGAAAATGCAGCGATGTCTGGTTGTGCTGCTTGTGTAGCTCTTATAATAAGAGATAACACAGGTGGGTATTATCGCAATCTGAAATGGGAATGTTTTCAGAATACATGGAATTTAAAGTGTTGCTCAGGGTTCTTTCTACCTTCTTTTAACTGTGGTTTATTGAATCAAATCTAATGCCACTTCTCAGCTTTGGTCATGGTAAGTTTTAAAATATAATCCCTCAAACTTTCAAATGTACCTTGTGTTCTGTACAGAGACAGGAATATTAATTAAATTAACTCTATACTATTTTCTAATCTAAAAATCTCTGTCATATGCATTAGGAATTTAGGAAAGGTAAACTCTAAAAGTAAATTTGGGGATTTTTTTAATTGTGCAAAGAAGCAAAAATACTTCTAAAAAGACTATATGAAACTATTGCATTCTCCACATCAGAATTTCATTATCTGAAGATACTTAAAAGCTTAGTAAACAATAAAGTACAATGTACTCTAAAGAGATTTCTACTTCAATTACATTTGTATGTAGTTTCCACAATGGATTGTTAGTAGGAGAAACTGTTTTAAGAGAAAATATTTTATATACAAATTATGTGCAAAATTTATCATGAAGTTTTAATTAATGGCTTTAATCTATTTCTAATAATCCTTACCGTTGCAGAAAAAGCCAACTCTGAAGTCTTCGTAAGGGGTAACATAGGAAAAAATTGTGATTTAGGAAACTTGACCTCTTAGTCCTTATTCTGGTAGACGAAGGAGCTTAAATTTGAGAATTATTGCTCCTTTTAAAACCACAAACAAGGGCATTTAAGTCATGCTTGTTGTACACATTGATATCTACTTGCTCCAGGTGCAATTATAGAACAAAAGATCCCGAACTGGAACTTATTACCGGATTGGCAGGCTTGAGGCCACCCACTTACTGAATTGATCTTAATTTATCTAGAGACTGATTTTTCCCTCCTGTCTTTACTGTTTTGATATGTTCAAAAGTTTTACTGTTTTTTGTGATTAATGCTAAGTTTGAAACAGGGGCGATAAATCTTTTGAGTCAGGATGAGCTTAAAAGGTATGAAATTATAAAGTAAATGTGGTAATTGCTGAGCACCAACTGTGGCAGCAATGTGTGAGGACAAAAAATATCACGTTAGTGAATCACTTAAAAGCATAGGTTTTGTTTGGCTATTTCTAAACTTGCTGCCATTCGTACTGCCAGGCATCACTGGAGTTCAGTCCATGCTGATTACCTGAGCCATTTCACTATGTTTGCAAGGTAGGTTGTCACCCACATCCTCCTTGCCAATTACCTACTTCAGAGTTTGGACACATCTAATCAAGCTATAATAGCACCACTTGGACTGTGATATAGAAGTGCCTCTGTTGGCCAGACAGGATGTCTCTGAATGTCTGTAAAGCACTAACATTGGGGTAACAAGAGTTATAATGAGTACAAATAATAGACCAATATAGTGTTTGGCTCTTTTTGCTGGTTTTTATATGGGTTTTGTTATCTCTGAATATCATTCGTCGTGAGGTTTAAATCTAGTTGTTGGCCTTTAAATTTATAAACGCTCTTTTTCAGTTCTCTGCCCCCCGTGTTCCAACTCAGAGTAGGTAAGCATGTGTTTGAAAGTAGGGGTAGATTGAAATACTTAGTTGTTACCAGGGTGGGGGAGATAATGAGCTAAAGTTTACAAAACTGTGAAGGCAGTGGATAAGCTGAATATGGTGGAAGAGCTGTTCGCACAAGTTATAGAGGGTAAGAAACTTCTAGAATTTGCTGCCATTGAAGATTGTGAATGCGGACCATATCAGTAGATCCAGAAAGGGTTTGGACAAATTAATGAACAACAGGCCTGTAAAAGTAGTTGTACCCACTATTGTCCCTAATACTACAGTACTGGATGCTAAGGATGTATAAGGGAGGGGACCACAGTAAATGTCCGGACTTCTGTGCTGCCCATAAATAGCTTTACCCATTGAACCTGTCAGAGACAGAATAGGGGGCCTGATGGACAGCTTGTCTGACTCACTGTATTTATTTGTATTATTATTATGCAGGAAAGCAGCACTGCCATCATACATACTTGGTTTGTAAATTAGAGTCTTCTTAAGCAGATAAAATTTTTAAGTTTATGCTTTCTCTTTACTATACTTCCCCAAAAATGAGAGCTGATGCTTGGAAGACTAAGAAGTCAGAACCATTAAAAAAATAAAATATTGTTGCCAAGCGTATCATGCTGACTACTGAGTAACACCAAGTATATCAGTGATGCTGCTTAGGGGTGTGCCTTGGTGTGTTGTAGAGGAGAATTTAAAGAGTAGGAGAAATTAATTGTAAGAGTGATAGGCACCACAAGAGAGAACAGACTGATATTTTCAGCATGGGTATTTTTAGTCTTCAAATTCACAAATTTGTCTTTCTGCCAGGAGAGCATATCTGAAACACGCAAATGTCCAACATCTCTCAGTATCACATAAACTGTATTGACGTGTGTAGCAAAACCAACACCTACAATAGGTTTTTGCAATCTTGGTGGCATGTAGGTTAATGAAACTTTTGCATGCAGAAAGATTTACCAGTTTATGAAGAGCTAATATATGCGTTTGTATGAGGCAGCTATAGAGATACAATGTTAAAGGAAATGTTTCTCATCTGGCTCTAGAAATGACACAGGGATGAATCTGGCTGTCCTGACACCAAAGATCAATCATGTTGCATTAGTTTGCTTATTTTGAAACTATTATGTTACTTCATATTTCTTGAAGGTGATACAAACTAAATGGAAGAGAAGTATCAAGCATGGCATCACACAGATTAGATACGTACACTGTTTTGGATGTTTTTCTTTCCTAGATTGATTACTATTGTATTTTAGGGCAGCTTACATTATTTGCTGTGCCAAATGTGAAAATAACCCTTTAGGCTTTTTCTACAGTGTGAAGGATCTAAATTCTCATGACAGAACCTTCTGTGACAGTCTTTGATCAGTGCTTTAGAAGCTCAAAGTAATTCTGAAGCCTCAGTGCATTTCTTCTTTAAATGTCCTAATGATATAAAGTTTTTGTTTCCAAATTCCAAATGGATAAAGCAATAAAATAATAAGTTAATCAAACTTGTCTATCACTATTCTTGGGAAGAGTATGAACACAGAGATGTTTTCATGGTACAGTCCAAATTTACAGGTCAGGCTGAGTGTTTATTTAATGCATATCACTGCAGCCTTACTTAGAGTAGTAAAATACTACTTAGCTAGTTAAGTATGTCATTTAGCAACTCCTCCTTACACACGGTTGCAGAGACCAGGCCTCCTTTGTGCAGCCATAAAACACTGGAGAATACTTAACTGAGAGCAAAAAGAGACAACCAGGCCTCCAGGCATCAAACACCTTGCAATAATAAACCCAGCTATAACCAGTAATTTTCTTTCATAAAAGCACTTATAGAAACAACATTTTCTAAAATACAAATAACTTATTTCCTAGTGTAGGAGATATTAATTATTAATAAATTACAAGAAATGCTTTGAAATTATAACTCTGCAATCTACATTGAAGACTTTGTGTGCTTGTTGATGGTGCAGTGAATACCCATCAAGTGCAGAATAATCTGTGCTACAAAACTGAGATTTGATCTTTTTTTAAATGCGAAAGACTTTGCAAATGCAATTATAAGACTAGACATGAGTGATTGTTATTTGAAAACAATTTAATAAATAAAGTTTAAATTGCAAGTGTTTGCTAAGAATAGAAAGCAAAAGCACCTTGTGAATCATTCTCATGAAACTGAACATTTATATTTGTTTCTCCCAATGTGCTGGATATTTAAGTCATGAAAAGAGATGCTGAAAATGCTTACCTCTTTCACAAAAAATAATGTAATTACCTGCTTAAATCTGGAGGAAGATAACTTAAAATTTATATTCAAGTTAAACCTGTACTGCATGTTGAAGATCTTATTTGAAGGAGAGAAAAAAGAAGGAAAAGATGTGTAGGTGCTATGAATCATTCTTCAATCTTCTACTGAATATTTAGGAGTTAACAAGTTCTTTGTTGTATCTAGAACTATTTTATTTTCTCCTCCTTATTAATCTTGTTTTTGAATTTTTGATTTCTTCAGCAGTAGAGAATAATGTCCACAAGTATGTTAAGAGGTTTTGTCTTTAGAAAATTCTTCATAGCTGGTGGAGTGCATGTGTTTTTTTAATAGTGGAAAGGATCAAAGAAATTGGATTTGAGGTGTTTAATTAAGTCTGTTCACAGACAAATGGTCTTGGTGAGTGACAGGTTGGCATGGTGCAGTCCACCAGGAAAAAACAGCAATTAGAATGAACCTGTGGACTCTGCATCATGATCTTTTCAAGTTCAAGCCACAGAACTAATTTAGAACAGAACTAATGTGGTGTTGAAGGAGAATCAATAATGAAAGGCTCCATAGGATATTTCACTAATGTGAAGTTGCTTTAACCCCACCCCACAATTCAACAGTTGTTGACAATTTATGCAGTTTTAATTCTACTGTGGTAGTGTGTTATGAATAGACATGCATGTTATGAGTTTTTTCTTTTTCTCCTTTCATTAAAGATTTGAAAATAGAATTACTTGATATGGATTTAAGTCTGTTTAGTGAAATCAGTCAATTTGATGTATGCTAAATATATTAAAGAAATTGGGGCCCCATTGGAGCTGATGACAAATAATTTCTCTGACTTCATTTAGGATAGAAATTACGAACATAATGCAAGGCACTGTAACTTAAATGTTCATGTCTCTAGAACTAAGGCAAGCATTTGAATTTGCATATCTACTGAGAGGGATTAATCCACTTCACATCCACCTGGTAAGTTCTGCTGTTATGTTAGGTATCATTTTTATTTTGCAAGAGCATGAGAATAAGTGCTGATGTTTTGATTTTGTGGAAATTGGAAAGGATTTAGGAAGGCCTGCAGAAAACCTAGTCAGAATCTAACTGAACACTATATACTGTTTTTTCTTTCTCCTGTTGTAGGCCCTTAAAGTAAGTACATTTGGCTGTATGTCTATATTTTCATTGATAGATTGTCTGAGCGCAGACTGATATGCATAACATGTATATACATGATCCAAATGCAACATGCATTATAGGGAAATTTTAATGGCCATTTTTCTTGGTGTATTTAGATACTTTTTTCCCTTCTCTTTTCTAGTGAGATATCTAAATTGATATTGATTTCGGAAACAAATCAGTTTTGTGCTGTGCTGGGAGAATGAGTGTTCTTATGGTTGAAATGTACTAAAAACCTTCCAATATAAAAATGACCTGAGATGTGGGTAATTGGATGTGAAGAGTCCAACCCTCTTTCTTTACGTAGGACTTTTACAGACCAATTGGTTAAATGCCAGGCATTTTGTTAAAAAATGAATGCACGAGAAGAACAGAAGATCACAATAAAAATTTCTTTTATGACAGTGGTGCTTAGTGGGGGAACCCAAAGGATTCAGATTCCCATCAGGAGACAGCAGAATGCAGAATAGGAAGCAGTGATGCTTTTCCTTGAAAAATAGTTCTCTAAAAAAACCTTTGGGTTCATCGCAGTGCATCCTCTGCCAGGTTTTACTGGATTATTAGAATTAACTTACTATCCTGGAGTAGAAAAATAGGTGACAGTTACTCTTGCTTTATAAAACCCTAAAGGGCAAACCTTTGGATTTGGGAGTCGAATTCAGAACTACTGGAAAAACCAAGTGAAAATTTTATCTCCATGCAAAACTATGCTGTCAGCTAAGAGACAGCTTTAAAGACTGGTTTCTGCTCCAGCTCTATGGGACAGCATATAATTAGGTTCTTTCTATTCTTCATGTGTCCGTCTTTTGCTCCTAAGATGTCATTTCAAAGCAGTTTCTTGGTAGTTGAGAGTCAAGAAGAGCAGACAGAGGATTCTGTGCGCTGGGGCATATTGAGTTCATTCTCATTAGGTGTTTGCTAAATCTCTATGATAATAAAACAAGTTTATTGGAATTAATGTGCAGCAGTTATTTCAATTAAACATTTGCTAAAGGCTTTTAATGTCCTTATCAGTAAAATTCAGTGTAAGCCTTAGATTAATTTGTTCATGATTGTGTAGTGCTTTGGAACTACAAACTACTAAATAAGAAAGAGACGCTATTATTTTACTATCTTCTGGATTCTGCAGTACCATGATTGCTTTCTGCTAGCACATCTCTTCAATGCTGGAAATGCTTAAAGCTTAACTTACCGAACAGTTGAAAGACTGATGTGTATCAGTTATGTGCGGAATTATTTGCATAACTGTATCAGATAAACATAATTCTGTATTACGGCTCATATTCAGCTCTTAACAAGCTCTAATATATTTAAAGCTCGACAAAGGCAGATGGAACAATTCCAAATATAGAAAACTTTGCATCTTCTTTAGAAAAAAAAAAAAAAGAAAAACAAAATATATATATTGCACTGACAGTGTCCCAGGTAGATGTTTGTGCTGATGTCTAACAATTTATTGCACTAAGACTTACAACTCTTCAGAACGGTGGTTTCATGTTCAAAATTTAAGTATCAGTTCAGAGCAGAACGGGAATAATGTACTTCATTATTTTTTGTTTCAATGTGTGATGCTCTTGTGCTTAGGGATTTCAGCCACAGAGGAGGAGCAAGAGAACTTTCTTTTCCAGATACAGCATGAGCACATAATCTATATTTCCTGGCTAAGGCCCTAATTAGGTTAAATACCATTGGTCACAATAGCCCTTAAGCAAATATTTACAATTTGTTGTAAGTGTATCTGCTTTCCTGAACACACAGCAATGCCAAAGAAAACTGAGACTTGTTCAGGTGAAGTGATTCAGTCAAGGTTGCAGAGCTCGAAATTAGTGCTCCAGTATCTCTCCCAGTTAGACCAGTGCATTAGTGCCTGAGCTACACTGCTTTTGACCTTTTGAATCCTTAAACTCAGCAGAGGCCATACGTAGCTCAACAGAAAACTATTTGTCTGGGAAATCACAAGTCCAAATAGTAGAACTGTGGCATTCTTTAAAAATACACCTAATAATAACTTTTTTCTACATTTTTCGCTCAGTAAATATATGGCTTCAGCAGTGTTTTCATTCTGTACAGTTTTATCAGAAGAGAGTGGGAAGTCTATTTCAGCATGAAGTGGTTTTCATTTTTTTTTTGGTTACCTAAGACACATTTGTTATATTTATTTGGATCAGTGAATCTCAAAACCAAGCAAGACTCTTGCATCTTGTACAATATCCTTAGACTGGCTTTGGTCCACATTTGTAGCTTCCTTGGTTTCAAACTTTGGTGATTTTGTTTCCTCCTAATTTCTATTACAAGGACTTCTACCAACTTCCGTCATTTCTAGATTCATAAAAAAAACCAAAACAGTGTGCAAGTCACTGTGTTAAATCAGCTCATTAGCAGTTTCAACAATTATCTCCTTTTTTCTCCTTCTCCTCCTTTTTTCTCCTTCTCCTCCTTTTTTCTCCTTCTCCTCCTTTTTTCTCCTTCTCCTCCTTTTTTCTCCTTCTCCTCCTTTTTTCTCCTTCTCCTCCTTTTTTCTCCTTCTCCTCCTTTCGCTTTCAAATGCGTCTTTCTATCA
>VZRW01001429.1:522809-642330 GCA_013398125.1 Aegotheles bennettii
GCTTCATCCATTTAACACTAAATATCCAGCTTTTCTGCTCTTGAATTATCCCCTCAAAACAGTTTAATGAAAGAGGTTCATGTTAACTCAAAGTGCTGAAACTGTCAGACAGAGCCCGTTGAAATGACTGTGGTAAAATGAGCTTTAGTGATCTGATGATTTGTCTTAATCAATTGCCTAGTCTCATGTATAAAAATGTCTTTCTCAATGATATATGTGGATAATACAGATACAACGTTATTCTCACCAGATACTACATAATTAACTGTGCCCATTTATCTTCTCACACACATGCAAATTGTTAGTAACAACTGCAAAACTCAGCTGAGAGCCAGTTTAGAAAAGAAAAAGGGAAATAATTAAGAAAGCTCTTAAACTGAGTCCAAATACTTTTAAGTCTGAATACCAGTTTTAAGAAGACTCTTGAAGATATCCCTAGATTTGGTGTTATATATGCAGAACCTGAAAATTTGTATTCTAAGGAAAAGATAGCCCTGTGAGCCATTAAGACTTCTACATACCTGGCAGGTGAGTGGTGTTTGGGTTTGGTTTATTTTATTTTTTTGTTTTTTTCTTCTCTGAAAAAAATAATTTGTCAGCCTTTCAAATCAACAGTCATAAGAGATGTGCTGGAAGCTGGAAACTAGTTGACTTAGAAATTAATTTATTACAGATGCACCTTCTTTGTAATTAGATTAACAGATGTTATTAACAGGCTTTGAGGTGTGGATATTCTGATATCTCATGAGACGGAAAGACAATTCCATCTGCTTTTGGGTGCCAAAATGGTAACAACGCTTCTAAGCTCATTATTGTCTGTATGTTAGTGATAGTTTTAAGAATGAGCAATACCTATTCAGTATAACATGTAACTTATGAACTATGGTGACAGAGCAATTTTTATGTGATCACAGCTTGTGTGTTTCACAGGCACAGCAAGTCAAAATCTGTTGTATTGCTTTACAGGATTAATATATATCACACTCAATGAGATGATTCCTTTTCTATGAACAACTAAGAGAAATTAATGGAGTAAATCTCTTTATGGGCAATGATAAGTAGTCCACCAAATATCTCTATCTTTGTTCATATGAGAGTCAGTCAAAAGAGTTGCTCCAGTTTTGAATAGTTTTCCCAAAATTGTTTAAAATATTTGGGTTTTATTACTGTAAAACATTGAAAGAGTCTGTTTTGAGAATAATATTGAGAATTCATAAAATCTAAACTTAATAATTAAACTAGAGCAATTGTTTCTAGAAATTGAGGTGCATTTCAGGAGTAACAAGGTAATTGATTGTGATTTATTTTGTTCTTAAGGATCTCTACTGCATTTTAGTTGTGTTGCTAGTATGTTTTCCAAAGGTTTCACTGAACTGGGAATGTGTATATATTGTCTGCAAGTACATACAGTCCAACTAGTTGATTAGCAGTTGCACTGAGACAGGCAAAGAAATTTCTAGGTGTTTACTTTTCCTATTGAATACTTAATACCACCATGTTTTATGAGCCTCATCTGCCCTTACTCAGTTCAGGATATAAGTTTCAAAGGTGATTCAGGGGAAATTGTTTGTAACTTGCACTTTTCCTTCAACACTTTCTACTTTACAAGCTTAGGCTTGCTTAGACTTATTCTCACTTGCTGACACAGGGCATACTGATCTGTACAGATCACTTCTGAATTAACAGAAACATAAGAAGCCTGGGCTGGTGTTTATTTACATGCCAGGGCATCCTGATTTAAGAAGAAGAACAACTTAAAGTGTATATTAATATTTCATATTTCTACTTAAAATAAAGCACTTTCTTCCAGCATCTTGGAACATAAATTGTACTAGCATGATTGCCTTAGATTAAGACTGCCTGACATCTGACTTTACATTCACTGATGTGTAACTTTCCACCACCATACACATTAGCTCTGCATTTGTCCCTGTGCTTAATCAGAATGAATCAATCAGAAGTATTTTTTCTGATGCATAAGTCACCACAGCTATGACTTTAGCAGGTTCTGTAGAGGTCATGGTGAAGAGTGAAGGTTTGTCCATAATAAGCCTTGCTTGAGTTATTATTATAGCTAACTTAGAGTGCTGTAATAAATGAGAGTATGTGGATGTGAAATAACATATTTCATTGCAGTCTCATTTTGTTTCCCAACCTTTGGAGCAAAGATTTCCTCATCCAAAAAAACCTTTCATGTGCACCTTTTGTCACATTCAGAATAAGAAAACTTTTACCTTGCTTCAGTTCAAGGAGTAAAAAGAATATTTCAGGATGTCAGTCAATCTAAAGCTCACGCGAGAAATATTTCTGGTGGTGTAATACTCAGCACTCAAACTGTTACTACACTTTGCTGAAGAACCAGACCTTTCTGAATTAGATTGTGCTCTTTGAAAAATGTGAATCTATCTGAATTGATGGTACATTTATGTGTACGTTATCTTTGCACGTGTACTCCAGTGGGGCATCTGTCTTTAATCTCACAGAACTTTGACAGTGTGTCTCATAAGCATACAAATTGAGCAAGTTTCTTTTGCAAACCAATCAAATTCCTGCTGACAACCTAAGCCATCTTTCTATTTTAAGTGTGATAACTTATTCATCCTACTCTATCAAGTCAAGACTAATGGATAGTAATATTAACATCTTTTATATGTTATTATCTAGCCTCTGATAATCTAAGGGAAATAGAAAATATGGTTTTTAACAGTGGAATCTGTGATGTTCCTTCATTAAATAATTAAAAGGAAGTGGAAAGTACATGTAATGCACTAAAATGTACTGTCAGATGCTAAACGAAGATGTTTATGACCTGTATAACAGTCTAGCTATTATTCATATAAATTGTTGACTGAACGGATGATATTTCTATTAAAAGTGGTACTAATATTTTGTGGTTTTATCCTTGTAACTGTGCTGTGTTCATAAAAGACATCTGACTCCAGTTTATCAAAATAACTTGAAAAATGAGAGCAGTGAATGCTTAGAGAACACCACCTGATCCATGGCTAACAAATACTACAGGAATGTGTGTGAAGAGTAAGCCATGAAGAGTTCTCCATTTTGACCTATACAGTATTCTGCATGCTTGTGATTTCCCTGACTAAGGCTTTGAAACTTGAAGTTGTTTGCCTGTGGGGGCACCTCTATATTAGTATGCAAATCCCTGACTTTAAAGGTTGTTAAAAGTAAAGGTTTGTTTGTTACAAGGTTCCTGTTTTGCCAGTTTAAGCTTCAGAGTTTAAGCGAGTTGATTGCATGTTATTACTAAAGAGGGAATTGTGAACAGTCATGAGTCTTGGGTTCAGGCTTTGAGACCCATATCATCCACCTAAGGCTATGTCTGCATGACACAATGCAGTGCCATGCACATTCCATCTCAGGTGGCCTTGATGCACATGCAATGCTGTTGGGTTCTGAGCAAGGTCATTTACTATTCCGATATGTGGAAGCTTTTTGGGTGCCTGTGGTTTAAAAACATAATGTGACTCCTAATTTTAGCTTAATTTCTCTACTGTACCTAAGATGGATGAAACTCAAGGCAGAAAAGCAAAAATAAAAACTTCAGTGACTACTGATGGAGAGAGAGAACAGGCTGGAGATAGGCAAAAGTTACTGTTACTGCTGGGTGTTAGTAAAGGAATTAGAGTACTGAATGCTCCATCCATAGCTACTGACAATAGACCGGTTTGTTCCCTATACAGGAGGTAATCTGAAAATGTATTGTGCATATTTGAGTTGTTGTCAATATAACACTTAAACTTTTCAAACTATACATAACTTCTTACTAAAGGAATGGCTTTGACATAGCTTACTGGACTAGGCAAATGTGAGTGGGTTAAGAAAATGAACGTATTTCCAACTTTTTTGCTAACCTGGTTTTCCATAGTTTGGTCAGCATACCTGAAATATTTTGGGTCTGTTGTTCTTCATTATAGTTTTAAGGAACTGATTTTTTTGTTTTTCCATGTGTCTTAATTTTTTCTGGATATTACCAAGTCCAAGGTAAAACGAGTTGATATTTTTGCTAGTGCACTGGCCTTTACATAAAACCTTTAGTGTGTCACTGTCTCCCAGCAGTTACAGCCGATCCACTACCTTAAGCAGTGGTTGGTTCAAGTTATTTTAGATCTAAGGGTTCCCAGTTCAGCTGTAGTTTATGATCACATTATTTCTCCAGCACAACCTTTAGTCATTTCCTAGACTTTAAGACAACATCTGTGAAATCAGCCAACACTGGTGTGTGTGTGTGGTGGGTTAACTGTGCCCGGCTGCCAGAGGCCTACCCAGCTGCTCGCTAGATTATGAATTACCATCATTGGCAAAATAGATTCAACCTGAGGAAAATGGCTGTTTTTCACACTTCTCCCCTCACTGCCTGGCAGTGCTTTGCCCTTTCCTAACCAGGCTTTGCCTGAGGTGCCCCAGCCTGGCTGAGGGGCCGGGCTGTGCCCTGTGGTGTGTTGGCGGGAACCGGCTGTGCCCGCCCTGTGCCGCCTCAGCTCCCCTCAGAGGGGCCCTGCAGCCCCGCTGCCAGAGCCCAGCACAGCAGGAGTCTTAAATCTCCCCACATCTCTGCTGCTGTAACTGCTCGGGTAACTGCTAACAAAGCAGTAAGGTAGGTTTTACATGGACGTGTGGTAGGGAAAGGGTTAAAGCCTTGGCCATGAACCTCAGGTGCCTGCTGATAGCAGGGAATGTCACACAGGGGATGCCTGGGCCCAGCCCCGCGTCCGGGCCCTGGGCTCTGCAGGGAGTTTGCTTTCTCCTCCTTTTGGCCTTGCTGTCCACACATCTTCCAAAGTGCCCCAGTGCCTGGGAAGCACCAGTCTGTAGTGCTGAGCTCCTATGCTGCTATGGGCAACTGAAAACAAGATCTTGTATAGGAACAGGTCCCAGATAACCCTGAAGAAAAAGCGGAGCAACCCATGATGTGCAGTGAGGCACAAAGTGTTGACGTTGGAGGCCAAAATTATTTATAATAGTGTTTATGCAGAAATCCTGGTGCAGGTTAAAGTATCAGCTGTGAAATTGCATAGCAGTTGGAAGTCCTTTCTCTGTATTACAATATTGGCCAAATAGCTGACTGTTCCTAAAGACACTTGTCACCTTCTGAAAGGACAGAAGAAAGGATACAATTAACTCTAAAATGGAGTTCTTTTCACATTTTTTTTCTCAGCACTGAGAAGTTGCTTCCTGGGAAGTAAAAGTAATTGTCAACACTAGTTCTGGGAGGTTGCATAGCCTTATTCTACAAAAATTCCAACATCCTAAAAATTATAAAGACAAATAGAAAAATTAAATTATCTTTTTGAAACCAACATGGTGGAGTATTGCAGACAGAAAATTTATCTGTAATTTGAGGGGTGGTCTGTAAGTTGTACTGACAGCCTTAAAAAACACTAAATTATCTCTAATTTAGGTATATATTGGAATGAAAATATTTATTTAGGTAATATTGGAATGAAAATTAAGATTTCAACAATTTTGTTTAATTGTGAGGAATGATGAAATGCTGCCTTTTAAACTGCTGACTTCAGGAGGGAAAGAAAACTGGTTAATGCAGCTTCAAACAAATTTGGTTACGTATGTGGAGATGATGCACATATATCACCCTATATGCACAACCTATCTTGTATTTCTTTCAGCCAACTGTAACATTTCTCTCTATAAATACAGTAAAATAATTACTTGCTGCTATTAAAAATCTATGAAAGGACAATTGGATATCTTTTTTCTTTACACCCTGAAAGCTTTGATAAAAAGAATATAATAATTATTGAAATTACTTTTAAAAGGCATAAGTAGTAGATGAATTTTAAATCCAGTTTGGAGCTGCAGATGGTACGTGTGCAACAGATGTCATTTAATCATAAAAATACTGCACCTGGAATATGGACACAAGTAGATAGACCTATCTAGCTGAGATCAGAATAATAAAATGCAATTTATCATAAAATGACTTCACTTCTATTTGCATCTTTGAAGTTGATTCTTTTAGGAATTGGAGGAAAGCTGAGATTCAGGACTTGAAACTCTAGAGCTGTCTTATTGCTGCAAAGAGATAGGATTATTTTAGTTATAATTTAATTTTTCTAAGCTGTGGTAAATTAATAAAAATGATCTGTTTCTGATATTTAGACAATTTACCTAGTATTTAAAGAGTGGTTGCTCAATAAGTTATTTTCAGAGCAATGCATCATTTTCTATATAACAGCAATAACAATTAGTAACTGCTACTAATTAGGTGACTGTGTTTGGTAGAAATTTATCATTCATATTGACAAAACAATTCAGTCTATTTCCCATTTTTTGATAGACAACCTAGGTTTTTAAGACGTGTGAGGGAGAAGTCCAATTAAGCAGAACTGAATTTTTTAAGTTCCAAAACATTAGTTTCCTGTAGCGTATGATGCAAGTATTTTAAGATTTTTTTCAGAGTACTAAGCGTGCAGTTCATCAGTACATACAGCCAGAATGCTTGCTGTAAAAGAAACCTTAAAAATTGCCGAATATGAAAGTGTTAATTTAAAAGGACTGATTTTAACTTCCCTTCAGTTAAAAAAGCAAAGGAAGAATAGGTTTCCCTAACAATAAAAATAATGAGCAATTAACAAGCAAAATCACAGTTTCACAGGCAGTGGACCATCTAAATACATGCAGATTTTAAGGAAAAGACAGACTATGTTAAGTTTTAATCAAATTTCACAGCTACTGAAATATATTCCTGCCATATTTGATTGACAGCTGTAACACAAATAGCCCAATCTATAAGGAAAAGTGTTACATTTAAGGTCAGACAAGTAATTTTCATCTACCTGTGTTCAAAATACATAGCTCTGAAAGGCTGTGGTTATTTCCAAAAGATTCTATTCTTTTCTTTTATCTACTGTCCATACCAGTGCTTCTCTAGAGGACTAAAATGAGTCTGATGAATGCTATTACTTTTTTTGAGATCACAGTAATAATTCCTTACCTTCTATCTGTGTTATTTTCTTGTCTTCATGTATTTAGAGATTCACGCAGCTTGCTTTGTGTATCAACTAAATTTCAACTAAGTGGAAATGTCCCTAAAAACCCATAGATTGTACAGCAAATTTTTACATTTTTATGTTGTGTTTCTTTGGTTAACATTAGTATTCCTTCAGTAAGCTTTGTTGGCCAGTTGTCTTTCATGGAGGAGACTGAGATATTGTACAAAGAACTATTGGAGAGGAAACCAGAAGAAAAATGGATCTTGATAACAGCTGAGACAAAACAGATGCTAAAACAATGGGAAGATCTTGACTTAACAGTCAGCAGATTATAGAGTTTAAAAATGAAAATATTTCTCTCAGAATTACTAGGAGGAAATAAAAAAATACTTGACTTCTATAGATGATATCTAGATTTGAACAGTTAAAGATGACGACTATGCCCTAGATATCCAGAATTACATTTTTTAGGCATGAAAAATAGTTTTGAAAATAAAGTACTGGATTAATGGAACAGTGGTGGGAGAGCATATGAGAACGGAATATCTGATAGAGGTTTGTGGGAAGATGCTTCTATAGTGTGTTGAAGTTTTATGTCCTGTGCCATGTACAATTTCTTTACTAATAATCTGGTGTAATAGTAGTTCTTGAGCCACTGCAGTTAGATCTTGCAGTTTCTTTAATATTCATGTGAGACATTCTCAGCTGTGTCTGAAGGATGATTGGGTAGAATGGTTGAATATGATAGATGATAAAAGAAACGTGAGAGTAAGTAATTCTGTGCAAGTCAGCTCCCTATGCACAATTGATTAGTGTCCAGAGTCAGATTTCTAGAATGAAAACACTTGTGGGATGAAGGAAGAAATAACTAGTTGGATGCTGGAAAATGTTTAATAAGCTTAAATAAAAATTTAAATTTCTAAAGCTTTCATATAAATTTACTTAGATAGGCACTGGAACACTGAGGAATTTTTCTGAAGTGCTGGTATGCATTTTCCTAATTGCATATTTATGATAATTATGTGAAAGACTTGTTTAGTATAACAAAAACATTTGGTATGATTGAAGTCATTAATTATGGAAGAAATTTTAAGTTTAGTGCCAGTGTAAGCATGTTCACTGCAAAACCTGCCTGATTGTACTAACTCATGTTTTGGTGGATTAAACGTTTGGACTTGGAAAAAGTATCATCCAGGTATGCTAATGATGCTTCCCGCAGTAAGGAATATTGCTTTTCATCAAGTTGAGCTCCATGTGTTTTGGGGTTTTTGTTGTGTTGGGGTTTGGGGTTTTTTTGTTTGTTACATATATCAACACAAAACCAAGGCATATCTTAAAAATCTTTGATTCTCATTATTGCGACTTACGGAGCCAGACACAGAAAGCTCCTGAAATGGGTGCCGGAGTGCCCATCTGGATCACGTTACAAAATCAGGTCTTCTGTTTTATAGGACCTTATTTAATAGATACCTGCAACAGCCAGTGGGGCAACAGTAAAATATGATTTTTCAAATATTTTTTAATGTTATAATTTCACATCTGTTGGTGTTGTTTTTGAGGCAGTTGTGTGTCACCTGGCCAGCAGCTATGCTTGAAAATAAGAAATACAAGAAATAGATGGCAGTCTGGTTTTCAGTATGCTTTCCCTGATTTTATGACCTCTTCACTTAGTCTGATTCCTTTAACAATAGCATAGAGAAACTTCTTACTTTGTTTTTTTTTTTTTGCTATATTTCAGTTGAGTTTTAGAACAAATATTGCCATAGCGAATGCACAAAATGTGTGTCTCTATGCATTGAATAGGAATTTTTAATTTCATACAACATTAACAGCTTGCTGTGGTAAGTCTTCAGACACTGCATAGCTCAAAGGTGCTGAGGCAGAGAAAAGGAATATATGTTTGTTTGAAAAATTAGACAAAATGCCCCGTCTCTATGTAACCATGAAGGTGAAGAATGATCTCTTAATAGTAAAATTCATATTTTATTCTTATAATATGGCAAATACATTAGTTTATTGTCAAAACCACAAGTCCCACTATAGTTTAAATAGCAAACAGTGACTAAAAAAAGTATTACAATTGGCTTGTGTTACACAATTCTAGGTCTTTTTTAGGGGAAAAAAGAAGTAAAAAGTGAGTGGGATCATAGTGGTGAGTTTGTAGGCATGAAAGACAGAAACTTGTGGTGATTCTGAGTTGGAAAGGATTCATCTTATTTCAGATGTCTGTGACTACGATGACACCTTCAATAACGAAATAAAGCTGCCACTAAGCTGCTCCTGGCAGGCCCTTGTCTTTGCTTAGCCAGCCACTGGAAAGGTTGTGGTTAGATGATTTATGTGGTCCACTCAGAATCTTCCAGCATCAAATAGTCATCTTGTTCTCTTGACCTCATTTTCTGCCTCACAACAGGTTACATTTTATAAATTAAATATTGCGTTAAGGAGAAAAAAAAATCTTTAAAAATATTTCTATTGTTTGTAATAATTCCCAGGCTCAAATATAAGTGAATCTTACCTGCAGTGTATGATGGCAGATGGGTTTGTTTATTATCACCTGTTCTAGCTGAGTCAGCAGCTGTATTTGTAAACTGGTAATACAGTGTTTAGTAAATGGCCAGCTTTCTGCACTGATTTCAAGTTATCTGGGCTTAAAATCCCTTCCTTCTGAAAACAGTAATGATGATTTATGTAGATAGCTTTATTTAGTTATTGTATGAGGCTACAACTTTACATGTCTCCCCGTTTTAGAGGAATAATGTTATAACACAGCCTTATCTCAAATCAATTAAAGGAATCTCTATTAAGCTTAGTCAACGCCCATTAAAATTATTTCAGTGATTTGCACTTTGCTGGATTCTTTCTTAATGAGCTTGGAAAAAATGATAAATGATGAGATGATAAATCCATTAAACTAGATCTGTTCACATACTACTCTTACTAATTCATTGCATGTTCTCACCTCCAGGCTACCCATATCTTTCTCAGTAAGTACCTCTTAATTTTAAGAACTACTTTGTGTGCAAAGCAATATACACATTCATGGAAATTAAAATAAAACAATCTAAGGATTGTAGTCATCCTAAAGGTCCTAAGTGACTTCATCAGAAAGATGAACTGATGAGAATAGTAAGATGGTAGAAACCTAAGAGATTCTATGAGACTTGTAATAAACTGAAATTAATATTAAATTAAATTAATTGATTCTATGAAAAAATAATAGTTTATGTGAATAAGTGCTCATTAAATGATATATTGTTATTACTGTGAGGATTTTAAATACAAAGCACCAAGTTTTTGCCTTTAATTAGATATGTTTTCAGATCTTTGTGTGGCACTCAAGTTCCTCAAGTAAGTATCATGTAGACTTTGTTAGACATAATTTTTACAACATATACAGTGCAACACTATAAAACCTGGTTTAAAGAGGGAATACAGTATTGTACCTGTACATATATCAAGCACATCTTGTGCATCTGTTGTCTAAGCTGGGGAATTCTAGTCTGTTTAATTGGGTTCTTGTTTGGAAGCAGTTCTGTGTCATTCATCAGCATTATTTACAATTTCTTTTTTTACTTTGTTTTTTTATAATTTTACTGAGTTGGGAGGACCAGAGCTGCATGCAGCATTCAAGATGCAGGCTCATCACATATTTATATGGTGGCGTAATAATATTTTTTGTCTCTTCAGTACATTTTTTTTCTCCTAGTAAAGCAAATTGAAGTCCCTGAAAAGATGGAGAGGGATGGGAGGTGGTAACATCATAAAACAGCTGAAATCAATGTATCAGACATTGTAAATTGCAAAGCCTGGTAAAGAATTTCACAGTTTCTGTCCCCAGAAAAGTGTTGATCAGGTGTTGTTAGTGACTTGAATGGAAAAGAAAGAACCTCTTTATGCTCTCTAGCAGGTTGATAGAAAGCTGACTTGGTGATGAGACCTGCAGTGCTTAAAGCACAGGATCTGAAGGTGCACTGAGATCTAGAGTGGTCTCACAGTTTCTAGGCTTCCAACTTCAGATGATGTTTTTGTCTGACTAGGGAGTTCTAACAAAGACAAAAGTACAAATGGTCAGAGGACCTTCTCTTGGTGGCTAACATGTCAAATGCCAGGAGAACTTATGTAATTAATTAGCCACTCTGTCAGAATCATCAAGGGGAGCTAGAAATTCACAGTTCTACTGAGATTGAAAAATAAATATTTTATTAAAGGATTTAATATGTTTATATTAATTTACCATGAGAGATTCTGTTCATCTGTTCTGTGGCTGCCATAAATTTTAGGGGAAAAAGGTTAGGTTGTATAAACAAAATAAAAAAATAGTGTCTCTTACCAAAATGGTTTCTCTCTGTTTCCTTAGATCTTGTTTTGCAAGACGACAAAATGTTTTTGCTAAAATATCGGTTCCATTTTTGAAAGCACTGGATTAGTAACCAGTAGAATTCTAGGGAACTAATGACAGTATTAAGAAAACCCATCAAAAGCAGAGGGTTCTTCTGTGAAGAAAATAATTCTAAAATTTCTAAGAGTTGTCTGTATCAATTCTCTAACTACTACCCAATAGTAGAGGGGGTTGGGATAATCTAAAATATCCTGAGAAATTATTCCGAATTATCAGAAAGTGATGGCAATACTAGGGAGGATTTGCTCTGATAATTTGTTTGGCTGGACATAAGTATATATTTTGTGAGTCAGAAAAAGAAAAACTAGAAGGAGGAATGGACTTTGATGACAGTAACCTACACCACCTATGTGGGTTTATAGAAATTGGAAACTGCATCAATGAGTAAGTAAATATAATTTTACTTTTACTCCTAGTATTTTGATAATAGAAAGAAAGAAATATCCACAGTTTGCTTCAGCTTCCTCTTGAGAATTTGCTTACAGTGATATCCAGGTCACTCAGATGCAGATGCATGGCAATATATAATCAAAATTTGAATTATAGAAGATCTTTAATGTCAGGCTTTTTCTTTGACTTTTGTGGAGAAGGGAATTTTGAAACTATATTGGTTTCTACTCCTAGAAATTAGTTGCATTTCAAACTGCCAGAGGACTTTAGGAGGTGGTAACTGGTTGCAGAGGTCTGAGTAGTAAGTACAAGCCCCCTGTATTGAGGATGGCGTTGGGTGATGGCTGCTCAGATAGATCCATGGCACCAAAATGCAGGGAGCAGACCGAAGAACAGACGGCTCTGCATGCCAGGTCTTTTATATAAATGTGGTGATGAGGATAGGTTTGCAAAGCAGAGGATGGCCTTGGATGTGTGCAAATTCTTGATCCAATCTTTTTTTTTTTTCTTTTCGGAAGTGTCAGGATTGAAAGTTTGGGCACACTAGAGCTGCAGGTTACCAAAGAGCTAGAAGATTTAGGAATTTTAAAATCCTACAGATGCTGATCCCTCTTGGCTCTGTTTTAAAGGCCAAACAAATGAAGCACCTGCTAGTGCTTGTGCTTTTTGCCAGAACAGTAGAGAGAATGTCTGTGCCCATTCAGGGCTAAAAATCTCACTTCAGAGAATACAGCTTTTGAAGCCAGTCAGAGCAGAATTCATGCATAATAGAAACTCATCTCTCAAAAATATAAAAGAGGGGTCTTATAGAAGAAATTGAGATCTAAATGTGCCATCTAAAAGCAACAGACAACAAAATTTTTCAGTACAGCTGAACTGTCGAAAGTAGCAGAGACAAAAGCTCTTTTGTACCAGCATTAGATAAATGCAGGAGAGAGAGAGCTTACGATGCGCCTGTATGAATACCACTGGATAAAGCATTCTTAAGTTCATTAATTTGGCATATAAACACATAAATACACTTTATGTGAGTACACTGGTGAGACTACAACTGGAGCACTGTGTCCAGTTTTGGGCTCCCCATTTCAAAAGAGAAATGGACATACTGGACAAGTCCAGCCAAAGGCCAGAAAGATGTTTGAGGGAGTGAAGCTTCTGTCACACTGGAAGAGACTGAGAGCTGGGATTAGTTAACTTGGAGCAGGAAAGGCTCAAGGGGACCTTATCGATGGTAAAGTATGGAGGTAGGGTCTTCACAGTGGTGCTCAGTGACAGCACCAGAGTCAACTCACACAAATTGAAATATGGGAAATTCAATTTAAACAAAAGAAAACAATGTTTTTACTGTGATGGGGGTTGGACACTGGCACAAGTTGCCCATAGAGGTTGTTGAATCACTGTCCTTGGCAATATTCAAAACCTGATGGAATACAATGTTGGGCAACCTGCTTTAGCTGGTGAGGAGTAGGTGATCTCCAGCGATCCCTGCAGACCTCAGCTGTTCTGTGATTCTTGGATAATATGGCCCCTTGGACAGAAGTTGAACTTATATAAATTCAAACCATAAGTAAATTTTTCAGTGAAGGCAATTAATTGTTAAATATTTGTCAAGGATCTTGATAAATTCTACAGCTGTGAAGATTTTATACCAAGAATTAAAAGATTTCCCAAGACGTGAGGTTCAGTTCAAACATAGTTATTGTACTTTTTTTTAATGCAAGTTAAAATCTTTAAAGGCTTCTCAGCTGGGTAGGATTGAATGCTGTCACTTTAAGATTAAGAATAAAATAAGTTTTTAGAATTATATGCCTGCTGCACTATTTGAAATTTAATTTTTAGATTATATAAATATTTTTATCTACAATTATATTGTATAGTCTGTATATTATATAGTCTGTCCCTGCAAGGATGACACTGAAAAACATTTATCTGGTTAATTAAACTTTAATTTATGTCTTAGCACATTTATGTGTAGTGAAATCTTTCTTAGGTAATGGTCTTAAAGCTAGCAGTAGAGGAGATTGTAAAACCTGTAGAAAATGCTGTGTCATGAGCTCCTAGGGTAAGACCAGTGTTTCATTTAAAATAATCAAAAAAAAGATTGTTTGGGTTTTTTTTTACTAGGACACTCTATGTCTCTTTAACACCTGTAGCAAGTTCTGTGGAAGTCATCCTTGCAGATGTGTCCCCTTACCAAGAAGAAACTTTTAGACTGTGGTCATCTTTTTATTTAGTAAATATTAAAGAATACCTGACAAATATAATTGTTGACTTGATGAATGCTTCATAGATATATAAAGGAGAGATGGGATTTGTATTTTAATTGCATTTTAATTTTTATTTCTATTTGTTTTTTCTAAAATAAAATAGACAATTTAGAAAATACACAGTTCCCTGAGGTCTTTCTGTTTGGTTTTTTTGTTGTTGGTGGTGGTTTTGTAGGGGGTTTTTTGTTTATTTTATTTTATGTTTCAACTGAGAACAAAGCAGTTGCTTTGCTTCTCTGACCTTATCCAAGTGAAACTGTGTTCAAAGTGTTTTAAGACAGCAGGGACTTAATTCTCTATAGAAGATAATTAATGTGCTCTTCTTCAGGGAAAATCTGCTTTACTTTTAAACTTTTTTTCTCCTAATTCAGCTGCATATCTGCCACTTTTCCATCATCCAAACACACAGAACTCGATGTGGTTGACAATCTCTTCTAATTTCCTAACCAGACAATTGTTGTTTTCCTGGTTCAAGGTTAATTTCTTAGGTTTGGAATTTGAGTGCAGTTTTACATGACCATTTCCTCAGTGATTATCAGATTTATCCAATTTGTTCTGTTTCCTGCTTTAGTTTCTACAGCATCTCTGTTAAGCTGCATTTTCTGTCTTTGCCCATGATTCTTTTTAGCAATTCAGCTTGCTGCCTTCTGTCGTTCTCCCAGAGAGTTTTCAGGAAGGACAGTGGCCAGCTGGCAAACTGCCTTCTCTAAGCTCTAATCATGTCATATTGCAGCATCTTTCTCGTTCACAAGCGGTAGTTCAGGTCCAGAGAAAGAGGACTGAAAGAGATTGTAACAGAATCAAGAATGGTGCTTCAAATTCTACACAAATAATAAGGGGAGCAAAGCAGTGATACAACATCTTCTGTAAGGTGACTCTAGCATACATACTTATGTATACTTATGTATACATCTTGTCATCAAGAAGTAACTTCCAACATCTTACTTACAAAGAGGAAAGAGTTGGTGACTGACAGAATAATTCAAGGGCAAAGAGATCCTCAGAAAGTTACCTGATTGTGTTTGTGTCTTGATCTTTTTTGACTTCAAAGTTGAGAGTAGTGTAATTAATCCTTAATGTGGTTGGAATGAAATATTTTGCCTTCTAAACTTGCTCATTGCTGCCTTTCTCCACACTGATGTTTGCCTCTGTGTGCGTTGAGCATGATTAAACTAAGCTCCAGCAGCCCAGCAGGGCTGTGGGAACCTGTGAGTAGGACCAGATGGGGTCTGGCTTTTCATAAGTACTGACCTCTTGCTTTGCAATGTGAGGAGCTGCTGTCACCAAGGCACTGTCATTCCTCCCCTGTTGTAAGCAAAAAAGTATTCTCCTAAATTCATGAATGCAGTGCTCTTTAGCAGGAAAATCTCTTCTCCACCTGCTAATTAAACTGTATTTACATATGTAGGACTTAACTATTGCATCGATGCTTTAAAACTTGAGTTGCTCATCCATATTTTTGAGCTATTGCTGGTTTGTTTTCAAATTTGTCTAAATATTAGCTTCAAGCATATAGCTAGCCATCCAAACAAGTATTTTGACTGTATTGTTAACTATGTGCTTCCTAATTCATGCATGAAAAAATGTAATTTACTACTCTATAGCTCTCAGCTGCCCTGGAATTAGTAAAGCATGTATTGGCTTGTGACTGTTGAAACCAATATTGTCTTGTTTTCCTGACCTCCTTACACATAAAAAAGATTGACATGGCAAAGTAATAGAAAGTGTATTGCATTAGGGTTTAGTATTAAAGATAAACAACACAAGTGAAACTGAAAGCATATGGCATTCCTTGCCTTCTATGCCAGCTTATGAGCAATACATTTTGTATTATGATCCACTTTGGAGGCTTTAAACCATTAAAACCTTGTTGCTTTGTTTTGCATGCTTGGAAGTTGCCAGTTAAACCAACTGGAGTAGCCTAATTTAGCTGATTGTGTGACTGATGTGTCAGAGCTCTGGCTTTGAATTTTCTAGGCTGGAAGTGAAAAATTGGACAAAATGAATTGAATACAGCAGATTGTATACCATAACAGTGCCTTAAAATGCAACACTGAAGATGGAACGGAAACATTATTTATGAAAAACATATAAAGGAAATAGAGAAAAGCAACGAATAATTCTTATATTCAGGTAATACATTCAAAAGCTCACAAAAAATTATCATTTCCTATGGTTACCTAATGGAAATATTCAGTATATTGTAGAATTAGTTATGAAAATTCAATTGAACTGTTAACTTTAGTACATATATCAAACAAGAGAACTTCAGGTAGCTCTGCCCCTCAATCTAATGACTCTACTTCAAGATCTGCGCTAAGATTGAGTGTAATGGTTTTCCTCAGCTGAAACAAAAGATTTTAAATATTCACAGTGATTGCACTTGAATGGATGTATTTGCTTGCTACAATGATGTTAAGTAGGTAAAATAACTTAATTGGTAGGTACAACAGCAGAAAGAATTGTCATTCTAAGATCTTACTGGGAAATTAATTATATATTCTTTCTTGAAATGTTCCTATTTCACCCCTATCTAGATTGTGTCATCTGTTGTTTTTGTAGCTACCATATTATCTGGCATATTGATGATATGAAAAACTGACCTAGAGACTGCCAAAATGAAAAGAAAATTTTCTGTGGTTTGAATGTGTTTGAAGGGAAATATGTATAGCATGCATTCACCATTGGTTTGTGTCACATTAGTTTAAAACTTTAAAATATGATCACCTAGAAACTCCTCATAAGCATTCAGGTATTGATTCTACTTTTTAATGAACTTTTTGTTAATCACAGACTCTTAAAGGTCAAGGAAATGTTAGCTCAAACCACATCTATCTTTTGATTGAATTTCTTGGAAATATTTGATCTCTTTGGTTATAAAATAAAATCAACATTCTCTAAGGCATTATTTATCTATTTCCATTTATGTCTTTCCTTTCTTGCATCAGCCCTTTTCTTCCAGAGATACAGATCTATTTAGACAGGCCTGGCATAGTGTGAGACAGTTTGTTCATGTTTATTTGAGACTTGAAAGAGGAGGAAAGGCAATACCTCTTTGCATATTTTCTTTTAACTTTCCTGTGATTAAACGTGTTATGTCAGCAAGTGATAGCCTGATTGAAAGCTCAGCTCTTTGTTGTTGTGAAATTACTATAGTACTGTGTAGATGTAGGAGGGTGGCCTCAACAAAGCAGACTGACTCATAGGCAAAGTTTTATAGTAGGGGCAGAGTGGGTTCTGGAGAGGCTGGAGGGATGAAAAAGAATCAGCAAGACTTCTGGAAGCCAGGATGGGTATGGCTGCATGGTCCCCTGGCTGAAAGAGCCTTTCTTTACATCTTCTGCTCTTCCTAATGTCCTCACGTCAGTTCAGCTAATATGATCTCATAAGTGGTCTGTTACCTCTCCTGGGGACTCTATGCTATGTTGGAGGCAAAATGTGGTGCTAGTTGAAGACTGACACTCAACCAGACCCTCGCAGTGCAAGTTGCCGTGCTCTTTTATAAGTATGGGATCTTCAACTTCATATGACCTTGTTGAGGCTCTCCTTGTGCATCTGGACTGTACTGTAGTAACTTCACAAGAGCAGATATTGAGCCTTCAGTTGTGTTTTTCTTAGATCAAGATAAATATTGTTATACTAATATTTATTATACTTGTGAAAATGTCTAAAGTGTTTCACTATCTCTTATCTCTGTTTGGACACATATAATTAGATCTGGTTTTCTGCTTCCAAATTCACTAGAGAAATTGTAGAAAAACAATGTAGAAAAACAAAGCAGTGCTCTTTACTGGATCTCTCTCCTGCTTTTCCTTCCACATTTATCCCCAAAATAATTTAGTAAGAGGCAGCATATGGATCATTCACAGAAGTGTTGTTGCTTCTCAGAAGTTGCTAAGTGACAAGATTTTTGGATAGCCAGTCTTGTGATCATAGAGAATCTTTTTGAATTGGTGGAAAGTGTCATCTCTGGAATATTGTAGCTGAGTCAAAAACATGAAAACAGTTACAAATGGTGCTGAAGTAGAAAAACTATTGTTCACCAGTATGAACATTTTTCTCACTCAGCATCTTGCTGAATAAATCTTACGTAGAAAGCTGAGTAGCAGAATAAATTGGTACATTCATGTTCAGTTTACATGTCTATCTAAATTCAATCTCTTAATAAAACTCAGTTGTTGATTTTTACATTTCTAATTTGCCTCAAGGCTCTTCTACACAATTATGGCAAATAAACAGAGCATAAGAGAATTTTCCTGTGGAGATTTATTCAAAAAATGAAAATAGAGCATAAAACTGAGTTGAATTTGTGTTATCCAGCTTTAAATCTAACAGAGACCTATAGCAAGTGGAAACTTTTAGGAAAGTTAAACTGTTTAGACAGCTGCATTGACAGTATAAAAATGTGAAAGTGTGTACTAAAAGTAATGGATAGTAAAAGCTAACATATATTTGGCTTATGAGACTGCCAAGTTCAGGATATCTAAACACTATTAAAAGTTAGAGTTGAAAAATTGGAGCTGACGGGCTTTGCCTTTCATTCCAAACAACAACGAACTTGGAAAAGGTTTAGGTTGGATTTTACTCTAGTTTCTACTGCTCAAGTGTCTCCTTAATATTTTGGTTATGGTGCTTCATAAGTAAAGGTTTTATCTAATGGAGATCTTGTTAATCACAACCTTTTTTTCCCTGGAGATATATATATGTATATATATATTAATATTCAAAGCAGTACTTTCTCAGAAAAAAGTATTGAAATGTTTACTGACTTACAGGTACCATGCAATCAAATGCAATCCTCAGTCTGTTACCGATCAGTTACTAAAAGGTGCCAATTCAATTATGCAAGGAGTTGCTTCTGGAGAAGGTTTACAAAGATAAAAAAAGGAAAGAGAAAGTTTGGGTTGCACCATTCTGGTCTCAGCTTCCTGCACTGTGAAACCACTTGTGAAGTTGAACATTTGACTCACCTAAGAGACTCTATGTACTTGCTTGCCTGGTTTTTGAATAACAAAAAAAAGATGGAGAGGTCCTCAGAATATTTGATTAGCCCAGTGATTAGAGTATTCAGATGGGAGTGGTGAGATTTTGTATATTTTTTTTTTTAAATGAAGCTTCCACTGAAGAAAATCAAGTCTGTAATCTAGAATTACTAAAATGTGAGTTCAGATTGCTTCTGCAAAATACTAGAGCAGCCCATGAGGGAGTCTGAGTCCCCCCTAGTAACCTGCTAACTCTAGATTTGGGGAGTGAGAGTGAAGTTCAAGACCTGCTACAGATAGTCATCCATTTATTCTTACATAAATAATTTTGGACTTAGGCTTCTCCAAGCTTGATTTAAATTATCAGACCTTACTATCAAAGCATTCCTTCATCTACTTGTGGCACCCGAATTTTGGGCTACTTAAGGATTCAGCTTACGGTAAGGCTCTGAGCTTTAGACTGCACTCCTGCAAGCTGATGCAATGCTACATGAGCATGTGAAATGGGAGACTCAACTCTTTAATTGTGTAAGAGAAATGCAGCTCTACCGGGAAATGCTGATTTCCTCAAGAGAGGCAAATTAAGGAAAGACTAACAAATGACTAGACCTGACCATTTATTTGTGATCTGGCAGTATGCTGCTCATAATAAATCCCTCTTGAGTGTATTTTTCAGTTAGTAAAGTTACTAACCAATTATGAAGTGTATAACAAATATTAAAAAGTGATTTGATGATAGGAGAATATATAATATAGTGAAGAAAGATTCAAACCAATGAATATGAAACACCATGATGCTGTGCTGCTTTTCTGGATCAAAAATTTTAGTGGCTTTTCTGTTTCAGTTGATTTCCTACCTATCATCAGCGGAGTGGAGCACCAGTGGTGTGTCAGTGTGGCTGGGGAAAAGGAGGATACTGGGAAGAGAAACCAGTACCCTTTAAATTAGAATAGTATAAATTTCTAGGCAGTGTGGTCCTACACTGAAAAATTTAGTATTATCTAGAATCTTAGGCAGGGAACTTGGGCTTTGGTCTCCACTGTTGCCACCAATTTGGAAGAAACAATAAAGGGACTGTATGTAGGACTCGTGATGGTGAAGTACTAGTCTTAAATATTTAAGCACATTTTCATTTCTGAGAAGAGGTTATCGTGGCCAAAGCACCACTACAGATTTTATTATGCTTCTGTCTAACATGGTTTTATACTGTATATTCTGTAATGATAAGCATGATGAGAATTTAATGCAACAAGTCAGTACAGCAAAGGATTTTCTTCCAGACGTAACTGAGTTAGAAACCCTTGTGGCAAAACAGTGAATATATTTCCTGTTGCAGTGAGGTACCTCATTATTTATTTGACCTTCCCAAATTCTAGTTATTTAAAATTTAATGTAAACTTTGAGAGATGTACTCATATACAAAAAATATAATGAGATCTAGTAGTAACTCTGAAACTTGAAAGAACTTTTTAAGTATAGAACACACCTCTTAAACCCTGATGACCTTTAAAACTTGAAGAAACATCTTAAGTGAATACATTAAAATTATTGCTCTGAGGTATTGGAGGGGATGATAGCTGAAATGTATTTGATATTAATTTGTGCATGCATATTTGGAAAAAAGTGACATTGTCACAATGTTTTTAAAGTCCTTGCGTGAAACCTTTGAGGATTTTTTGTGTCTTCTGTTTTTTAGTGCAATGGATTACTCAGGAAATGGTTGAATCTAACCTGCTGTAGGACTCTTTTTGGACCACAGGAACAGAATTTTCATTCCATGTCCATTTTCTTTGTGTTGCACACACATTTAACTATACCCTGCTTTTCATATGAAAAGGATCACAATTATGGCTCTATGCAAGTAACAGGAGAGACTTTGGGGCTGTCAGAGTAGGATTTGTTGTTCAATCAGATATTTCTTATCTCCTCCACTGAAAAGGCAGTTTTCTGTCTCCTTAGTGAAGTTGTCTTTAAGGCTGAATGTAGGCTATGGCACATGCTGGTTTAAACTGTGAAAAAGGTAAACATTCAGACTGTAATCTTTTAGGCCATCCCACTGATGCCATGTGAGGAGCCTAATTTCTAAATTAGGTCAGAATGAAATCCTACTGTAAGCCTTATTTTTCTGTTTTAATTTACTGCTTCAAATATGAATGTTTATGTTTATTGGCTTTTCTTCATCCATTGGAAGGACTTGTATGATTTTTCTGCACCAGGTAAAAGGATGTTTTCCTGCACCAGGAAAAAGGTTTTCTCAATTTCCTCTTGAAGTTAGAGTACGGGCAGATTTAGGTAGTTACAGCACATGTCACACTCATTACTTTTTGGGTCTGGGAAGCAACTTCATGATCTATGGTGGATTATCTCTGAGAGTATGACCCTTTAAAACTTGCTGTCAGTTGTACACTGGCTGACTAGTCAGCAAGATGGGAAAGTCATAGTATCCCTTGGCTAAATCTAGTTCAGTGTTTGGTGAGATTCAAATAATTATGAAGTTTACTCCATAAAAATGTATGATATGATTGAGCTGCCTTCCTTTTTCTCTTACCAAGTCACCAAGTACCCTACTGAACCATTACAGAAAGATCTTTACTCAGTACTAAATCTTTATAATCCAAAACTGGATATGGAATTCCCATAGTATGTTGGTCCCCCCTCCTCTGTAAAGGGCATAACTTAACCCTCCCTGTTGGAAGATTTCTCATCTTCAGGCTTTGTTGGTTGTGATCTCATTCTTTTTTTCATAGTGTGCAGCTCATGTCACATCTCATTTCTAATAATTTTGTAAATTATTGCTGGTATTAAAAATGTGTTGTTGCTCTTTGCTTTTTACAGTGTAAGTCCTATGTAAATATAAAATGAGAGATAACATTTGAGCCCCAAACATCACAACCAAAGCATACGGAAGGAAAGGCACTTGTTCCAGATTACTTACCTTTTTGGCATCATTATTTCCCAGTTTATTCTCTGTTTCATTAGTCTCAGAGTGGTCCAGCCTCCTTCATGCTGGAACTCACCTGGCGAAGATGGGAATGGAGAGATGAAAGCCAGGATACGCTGCTCTGTTGCAGCCATAGCAGCCAGAAGGCCTCTACAGAGTAACCCTATAAGCTTTACAGCTGCTGTTTTGACTTTTGGCAGGCCAGAAGGGAGGAAGCTCTCGCAGGGGCTGTTCTTACCATCACACGTGCCCTCTGCCAACTGGAATCACCAGGATGTCCCTGCTTTATGGACTGCATGGAGTCTGCCTGCAGCCCTGTGCCTGGGCAAGCTGCAGGACTGGGCTGTGTGAGGTTGTGATAGTGTAGAAAGGGCCTCCAAAACTCAAGGAAATTTTAGTGCAACAGAATTGTGCTAACAGATGCAAAGAAATTGTGCTGCAGAGGAGTGTCTTACTGTCTTTAAGCTGCAGATATGCACTCTTAGAAGTAGTCCTTAGTAGTTAGACAGCTAAAACTGAGCAGTAGATTTAGTAAAATTTTAAATAAGACTAGCTTTTTAGGTGTAACTTCTCTATGGGTGTTTGACTATAAGGAAGCAGGAGAATATTCACTCCAGTATTTGCCTTTAACATTTTAGCTTTCATTTCTAGGACACTAATGATTTTAAGGAGACCACTGTGTGTTCTCTAGGAAGCCCAATGAAAACATGTGTACAACAGTTTCCATTTAAGATGATGTAGATAATTTAGCTTTTTTTTTTTTCATTATGGGAATAAACCACCATGGAAATCATGGTATACTCTTGTTCTGCTTGTGTCCTTTCATTCAATAGGGTCTGTCCCTTTTTGTTGCATTTTCAAAAAGAAATGTCTGCATTATCCCTATATTGCTCTACCCAGGTTTCCTCTTACAGAGAAATAGACTTCTGTGTTGTGGATTTTCTCTACTGCTTTCATCAGGAAAAATACTTTAATGAGGGGCATATTAGGCTTTGTACTCTCTATTTTTTACCAGTAAAATTTCACTCAGCAGCAGACTATTAATACCTGTTAACTTCCTGACTTGGTATTAATTATATTGCATTGCTCACAACGCTTGATATTTCCATCTGGATATTCCCTGAAGTGTCCATTAACTGGGAAATCTGTTTTGACTTTCTTTTTGAGTCTACAAAGAGATATATTTATATGATGAAGATCCTGTTTCAATTTAATAAATTATAATTTCTGTCATTTAAAAGGGATGGGGTTTTTCTGTTTTAGTGTTATGCTTTTGATGATTGTGTTTCATTCTTGTTTCATCCATACCCAATTCCTCACAAGATGGAATGGCTGAAAACTGACCTGAGTTTGGGATATTTCAAATGGGATTTTCAGCTGAATCTGCTCCTGTCTGGCTCATCTGTTGGTCTCATGATTTCTAGTGCTGGCTGGGAGGGAGGAGGAACCCATAGTCCGGGTAGGCAGGAGGGAACAAGAGCTTCAGCTCAGCTTAGGGATTCAGTGGTGAGCCAGTTCAAGCAGATTACAGGGCAAAATGTGCATAATCAAGAGGGGATGAGGAGTGGAGAGGAAAGGAGGCCTGAGAGAACCCAAAATTGGGATTTACTTACATTCTTGTGAAACTTCACCCTTAGTCTCACCCTGGGACTGGACTGCTCAAGATATGAGAAAAGGGGAAAAGCTGTGTCCGCTCAATCCAAAAGTGCTTTCAGTTACAGATTTTAGCTCTATAAGATTTCCAAAGGGCAGATCTTTAAATTGTCAAAGGGTAGGGTTGGAATACCTCCCTTGACTAAACTTAGGAGAAGAGAACATGTTTTTTGAGGCATGAACTTTTAGTCCTTTGCAGTGCTAAATGCACTTGTGGCAAAGACAGGTTAGAATGTAAGTTGACAATAGTGAAAAGTAATTCATTTTCTTGAAGGCTTTAGAGTTAAAGAACTGTGTTGTGTGCATGATGGACTTTTTTTACTGTGCTGAATTCTATGAAAGACTGGATTTTTGGTTCTTCTCCAAAGGAGTCTGATTTATTTAAGAAAAAATTAAAGACAAAGATAACTCTGTATGGAAGCAAAAGCCATTAATTAGAAGAAGAAAAAAAAATCTGCTCCAGGTAGTTTAAAATAATTGGAATGATAGGTTTGTTTAGGAAACATTCTTCTAACAATTTTACATCTAATAACTCTAAAATCAATCATTAGATGCAATTAATTAAAGCTCTGGGAATGGCTTCAAAATGAATGATGAATGAAGCAAGAATTCAAAAATAAGTAATAATATTTTGTCAGGAAATCTTAAAAAAATGTTTTATATATAATGATTGGTTTTACCTTAATTACATCAAAATATAAGTCATACAAATCAGCGTGTAATTGAGTGGAAAATAATTGCATTTAAATTTCATTGAAGAGACCTAGCAAACAAAATGGTAATTAAAAGCAGTTATCATATAAACAAAAAGCACCAAAGCCTATACACTATGGATTTTTTATTCCTGGAGTTGAAAGCAAACTAGGCAGAGTAATGATTGAGATTTATCCTAGATTAGCTGAAATGGGACTGAAAATTAAAAATGTATGTACCATAACGTCAATATAAACTTAGATAGAAATCAAAATATCACTGTCAAGGTGAATTCCTCAAGGTATGATACAGACCAGGCAGCTGTATTGTTTTGCCATGGCTTGAATAAATTTTTTCTAAGAAATTAAAGAATTATACCCTAGTACTGCCTGTATAACACAGTCTCTGAGTTCTTTATTTCACCGGATTTTTATTTTGTTCATACTTTCTCTCTTACCTTTCCCTAACTTCTTTATTCTTTCAGTCTGTCTTCCTTGTATTTTCTCTGTTTATTTCCTTCAGAAGCAAAACCATCATAAACAGCGATATTCTATAGATGCAGAAAGATACTAATCAGCAGTCCTCATAGAAGAGTCAATACTCCTATGTAATTCTCAACCCTCCCTTCCTTTCCAAGCACTTAGGAGTTTTGCACATATAATGATGGTCAAAAGTTGATTTTGGATTATCCTCTTGAAAAGACTAAAAAAGGGTATTATTACCCTCATATTGTAAATGGAAAACTGAAAAAAAAAGCTCTTGTACATGGTTGTGTCAGAGCTAGGAACGCAAGACCAATTTTTTTGAATACTTCTAAAACAGTATGCTCATGAGTAGCCTTTCGGTCAATGACTTTCAAACACAAACATCTTTTTGAAAATCTCTAGTTTCTAGAATTCAGTATTTTACTTCCATTTGAGGTGCCCCCGAAGTACATCTTAAGCCACTGCATGCAGGGCAAGTGGCAGTTGCCTTAGGATGATAAGAAATAGGTTTATGATGTTGAATAAACTGAGCAAAGATGAAGTGTATCCTTTTCTCATTGGGGATTCCATCTTCTCTCTCTCACCTCCAGCAGAAACGTGACAAGGGTCATATCACATCATTTGAGAGCTGAAGAACAAGCTAGTGAAAATTCCACTACATCGTACTGTGGTAAGTTCAACATTTTACTAATTTACCATTGTTTTTACCACTTAGAAGTGAAAAGGCATAGTGAACACGTTTGATGAAATGGACACTTTTCCAGGTTCCACACTGAGTAAGATTTTTCTTCTGAATTAATGATATAACTATCTGTAACATCCGTGTTCAACTATAAAGGTTGCTATGTTTTAAGGCTGCATGATGTTTAATTTTTTTTTCATGAGCTGGATCCAATTTCTTTGGGACTGGTATAAGCTTTTGCCTTGAGAACAGTGAAGGGTTTTATTCTTGTTGAGTCTGATGACTCTTATTGATTTGATGTCCTCTAGAAATCTCTTCAGAGGAAAATGCTCTCTTTACAGAGGTAGATTAACTATTTGACCTTTAAGCACTGCATGAAAATCAACTCTCTTTTAAATGCAAAAATGTCTCCTGGTAATAAAAGGGACTTCTTAACGTGTTTGGGAGAAAGCTGAAGTTTTTCTTAGGATTGTTGCTAGAGCTTCACTCTATATTCTGCAGCTTGCCTGGTGGCAGATTGTTTCATTATCCAGCAGTATCATTAATCTTCTTTATTATCACCTTAAAAATAAACAAACAATGATTTTGTTGTGTTTGACACAAGTAGTGCATTTTAATTTTGTAGGCTTGTATTATTGACTTGGAAAAACCCTGCGACGTTTCGGCTTGAAATACTGACTTACAAATATGAAAACACTGTTCAGATATGGGGAAGTGGCATCTGTTGTGCATATTAAACAATGTGTGTGATTTTTATCTCTTCCACGTGGAGTTTATCATTAACTAGGAAAGCTGATATTACTTAATCTGAGAAATAATGATTTGTCATTCTTTTTGTTTTTATGAAATTAGTTTTGTTGTTCTGTGGGTCATACTGAAAGCAGATCTCTTTAAGGAACCAAAGGCATAATTCTGAGTCACGTGGTGGAGTTAGTTTCTGTAATAATAGTTGAAAATTCAGTTGGTTTTATATTCTACTTCTGTGATTTATTTCTTTATTTTACAACTTCTCAAAAGTTTGTTTTTCTCCTTTATTTGTGTCTAATAGCTACAGGTAGTAATGGTGATGATGGATCAATTCAGGCTTATTAATGGGTTTTAGATATAATTTTCTTAATTCTAGAATGTGGAAACCTGGTCAGATGACAATTTATTGGTAATTATTTCTGCTAGTGTTATGATTTGAAATTGATAGAATTATTGTAAGCTTATGAAGGGTATACAGGAGAACATTTCTGGTGATGTCTTTGTTAAACTTCAGGCCACTGGAATAGTTTTGTTTTGGTGTTTGGCATTCAAAGCCAAGGAAGACATTGCAGTCCTGGAAAAATGCACAAACCAATACAAAAATCAACTCACAAATCTATGTGCTACAGACATAGATACAATTGGTCAGTCTTTAGGGATTTGCAAAGTATAATAATGATGCAACTGAACAGAATCAGAGAGCAAAGTTTATTTAGAAAGCTTTTGGGGGAAGTCTAAATAGACATGTCTGTTATTCCTTGACTCAGATTTTCAGTTGTTCCATGTTCTCACTTTTTCTGTTGGTGTACTTCATATATGATAAACTTTTAGAAGAAGCAGTGATTTAAACTACACATGAGCAAAACACTGGTAACCAGAATGATTCAAAAAAAAAAATTTTGTAATGACTATTATTTAATTTGGAGACTACAACATTTTTTGTTTCACAGACATGGCCTAAATTCATTAAGCACTAGTAGCACGTTGATGAAATCAATACTACTGCAAGTTATAATTTGAAGGCTACTTATTTAGCAATTTTTTATAGCAGATAAGAGTTTTCTTCTTTTTGCCTGAAAATGAAGTATTTACAGAACAATATGTAGGTGTAAAAAATGAATGCACTTTAAACTGTCTTTCTTAAGGTCTCTGTCTGTTTTTAGCCTGCTCAATTATGATTACTAAAGAAAAGAGGTTCTGGAGACTAGATTTCTGAGAGAGCTGAGGGCGAAAACGTCATATTTTCTTGCTCTTCCTTGGATTTCATCCAAAGCCAATTCTGTTTAATCTGCCTGCTGCTACTCTGGAAGTGACATCTGTTCAAATTTACACTCTTTATCATGGCTGACATGTTGTTTGTGTGTCTGTTTACCCCAAGCCCTTGTTCCAACTGCCTCTTGCAGATAATTTGTAATTTTTTCCCTTCAGTCTATCACGGGTTGCTAGGCATTGAATTGCTGCATATGGAGCTTTGCTATTATTTTTTATTTCTTTTCCTCAGCTTTGCAATTATGTTTTGAAGAAGAAATGAGAAGGCTAGATGGAACATGTGTATCAAGAAATATACTGAAGAAGGGTAGACGAGAAGTGAATGGGTGTGGGGGATGTGGCACACAGGAAATACGTACATACAATAACCTGTTAAGGAATTTAGTAAAGCGTGGGCTCTGTTGTCTATACATTTCTTTTCTAAAATAAATATTGCTTTGTAAATTTAGCTACAAAAGTAGTCTTAAGCCAAACAACTAAATTCAGACCATATTTTTCTGATGTGGCGTTCATGTTCATTTCTATGTAGATAAAATATTTTTGCTGTAAGAATTAAAAAAAAATGAATTTGATCTTAAAAGCTATGAGATGGCCTTTGAATCAGAACCGTTATTCAAAAATATTCAATCTGTATACTCTGAATATTCCTTGAAGTTTTGGTCAAATGCAGGTTTGCATTTTTAAATCTTTCCCAAATTTTTGCAATCATGAAATTGCTGTTTAAAATCAAAATCAAATATGGCCACCCCAGGAGTGAGACTTAAGATAAATGATATGAGATTTGCAAAGAAGATTACAAGAGGTGTCATCTTTATGTACATGAGGACAAGGATATCTGTGGAAGAACAAAATTTCAGAACATGACTAGCTGCCATAGGTACTGAAAAATAATCCTGAGACAATCTTAAATTTTATAGTTGTGGAGCACTGCAATACGAGTAAGCTACTGGAAAGGGGGGTGGAGGTGAGGTGAGGATGATTGCCCCCTGCCTCTACAAGCTCACAAAGAAAAAATTTTTGCTATTCACTGTGGTATGTACTGAAGGAAGTGCTCAAATGTACAACGATAATTTAAATTGAAAACTGATGTAAATCAGAAATATCAGATAATGAAAAATTAATAAAGTAAGATCAGCACAATTTTCAAATATTTGGAGCTGAACTATGTAACAAAAATATCTAGAAAGATTCAGCTATATTCCTTTATTGGTCTTTGGTGCTATAGAAGCAATACATAAACATTTCCCACATTCTAAAACAGTAAAGTCTCCAGCTGGGTTATTCTTTTTTTCTTTTTATTCTGATTTCTTTGATTATGTGTGCATAACCAGGACAAGTAAAAGTGATGATGGATGAAAACTATTTTGTGGTAAATATTTTTTTGAAACAAAAATGTGCTGTCTTTGCTGAAGAGAAATCATCCAAAATGAGTGTTTTCTCTTGTCTTAATGTCCTAGAGTTTCAGTGAGCCCAGACTTAATGTAAAAATGGAGTTATTTCTAAAAATTGGGATATAAGCACATTAATTCTTAGAACAACCCTGTTAAGACAGTAAACCAGAGAAAGAGCAGTACACAGACCATGGTTCCTGTAGGCACACTGCATACACAGAGGCACAAATTGCCCACACACAGATTCACTTACTTTTTTTTTTTTTTCCAAATGTACGTCTGTATCCATCCCATCCCATGCTTCTGTGACATGTGCCTGCTGGCTGACTTGCTAACAAATACGAGCTGACACACCTTTGAGCCAAAATATGCACAGCTGCATAACCCATCTGTAGATCATGCCTTGCTTCTACTGAATGACAAAAAATAGTTGAAAGTGACAGTTAAAATATACTATATTGTATTCTCGTCATCATATCCTTCCTTTCTGGTGCTCCTGCTCTTCCTTCTGCCTATTTAAAACAGTGTTCATATCATACATGCACCTCTGTCATTTAGGAAATGGGTTTTTTTTCTTAATCACTTCACAGACTTCAGGCTTTGTACTGTGATTTGCACAGAAATTCTGCTGCTTGTCATGGCTGGATTCCTGTCTTTATTTCTGCGTAGTAGTTGTCTATTGGTGCAAACTGAGAACACCTTTCAAGACGTGTTGATGAAAGTCACTATTGGCCATAATTTCTGTATCTGCTTTTTCTGGTAATAAACATTCCATACTTAGACCTGTTGACAAGAAAGTTCCCACATTCATCAGGCTGGTATCTTCCAAAATTTTCAAGAAACCAAAAGAAGGACATTGTTATAATGCAGAAGTGTTTCTTAAAGTTTTCTGAAACTCTTCCATTGGAGTTTCTTTAATGGAGAACACTGTGGAGACCTTCCATTGCAAAAAGAAGTTAAATATAGGGAATTACAAATGTGTTTCCATAGTCATCTTAGAACACCTTATGCATGATGTGCTCACCCAAATTCGGGCATGCACTACGAGATACTGAATGTGACATCCCAGAACTCAGATAGTGGTAGGGGTAATCTGGCACTCCACCTTGGAATCATTTGGGGTAAGGTCAATATCTGCTTTTCTTTTCTCTTTTCATCTGATTGTGATGTGACTGTTCAGTTGTTTCCACATGCCATTCTTTGCAAACTTCACCGAATTTGTGTTACCTAACACTGAAGTATTTGAATTCTTCCCTTTTACTACATATTTATTTTCCCATAGATATTCTGTTAGGTCTTTTGAGATAGATATAAAATCCTTGCAAGAACAGTATACAGGAACTAGTCTGACTATTTGACACAGACTGCATAGATTACATAATCAGATTACACAATCTATTTGATGGATTTTACTACATGAAAATTTACTCTTTCGTAAATGGGATTTGAAACACATTGTGAAAGCAGAGGTTGTGTTCATCCCCTATTGTTCTATTTACGTTTTCAAGACACAAAAATAACGAAATAATGCAATTATGGTTATTATAGCTGACTGGAAAATATACAGCCTTGCTCTGGGACGTTTTAATAGAAAGCAGTGAATAAGATGCAGCTAGGTGTGCTGTTAGACTTCTGTTGGTATTTAGCTATGACCTGGATCTTATTTTACTGGGCATTTCATTCAAACCAATGTTAGTAGTTTTGGTCCCAGCAGTTAAGGAGATATCTGTTATTAGCGATCTCTGTAAGCATGTAATCATAGAACAAGTAGTCTGTCTCCTTGAAAAAGCCAGAGGAGGTTTTTGCTGGAGCATGTTAATAGCTCAAATATAAAGGTTTCCATCCAGAATAACTTCTTCAAGTCAACACAAGTAACATGCAACTAACCATCAACAAACCAGTCAAACTGACATGGAAATACTGAGACCAGATACACTTCCCTTTTGTAGGACATTTATCTCTTTTTCTACTAAAGTTACTTTACTATTTACCTAGTGGTTTATCTAGATACAGTACTGAAGGTCCATTTTTATGAAATAAGTGTGGGGTTTTTAGTATACCTCAATTACAATAATATACAGACGTCTGATTTCTCTGCTACTTCAAAAACCTACAGCCTGAACACTTAATGAAGGAAGTCCTGGTTTATCAATATATGGATTTAATCAGTTTCTCTTTTTGCATGGCAAGGATTTGTACTGTGTCTGCAAGTTAAATTCCTTCATTATTATTCTTACTGTTATTTTTCTGAAATGGAGTGTAGCACAGGAAGACAGCATGAGGAAGTGGATGCTCTGCAAGTCTGCATCTGCCCTGTAAGGCAGAAAAAAGGTTGAATGCAAACCAGATGTATATGTAATCACATTGATTACTGTACTCATTTTTGTTCCTCCTTCTGCTATATGTTGTTCTTTATATGACAGAGAGACCATATTAATCTTTATTAGAGTCATTTGCCTTTTAAACTGACTCTCAGAGTATACTGAATATATATATATGTGTGTATGTATATATAATTGTACAGCATGCGATGAGTAGATTTTTATCCTGTGTAATTACAGCGTATTCATATTAGCATTTCTCTCTTACTAATTAAAAGGAAATTCTTCCTATCAGATTTTCCAGATGAGCTGCTTGTGGGATACAAACAGGAGCTGACATCTTCGATTTTGTTTTTGCAGTGCAGAAAAATAATTTGTCTTGATTGTTCCATGTTATTTGAGAGAAAATTCTGGAACATACTGCCATCAGCACTGATATGGGGTCAAACAGCTTGTAGGAAAATATTACAAGTTTATGAAGTGAAATATTTTCCCCTCCACCTTATTATCAGTATAGGAGAATTGTTTCACTGAGCTGTTAAGTAATAATCTGCCCAGTCTGAAAAAGCACCCCATCACTTATATAGTAAATTTATCACCAGTGGACACAGAAGTATATTTGAAATAGTCATTTGTTTAAAATTATTGCTTATCTTTTCTGGTTTAACAGAGGTATCTGAGGTATCACTGTGTTCACCTCTGTAGAGAAGGGTAATTAACCCTAGTCCCTTACTTAGGAAAATGTGTCTTTATTATTCTGTCTTGCAGTATTTAATTTCCCTAACATTAAAAAGTAAGATGTTAGCATAAAAGAAGTGCAAATATCTCGCCTAAAATCAGCTGTGCCTCTGTCACCAGCACTCCAGAAACAGCAAGAGATTCCCCTTGGCCTAAAGCAACCTGCTGCCATCATGCCTTTCCAAGGCTTCGCTGAGCAGCCAAAGGGAGACAGGCTCAGTTAACCATTAATGACAAATGCTTTGAAAAAGAACCATAAACCTACTTTTTAAACTTTAAGAGGAGCTCGCTGCTTACCTTTGCCATGGTACAATTGTTTGGTAATGCAGCTCAGTATATCACAGTGTGTGATGTTAGACTAAGGCTGCATTTATTGACAATGAGGTCTGATTCCATGATACCAATCAAACTGAATGGCACTCCATTACCTGGGCTTCAGGCTATTTCCATGTGGAACCTGTTCAAGCTGATGCAGGTTGGTATGCCAACTCTTTTAGTGGTTGGTTTAATGAGCCTTTTCAGCGCATATTTTTCTGTTCTGAAATCATCAATTTTATTTACCTTTGCTGTTATTAATGGCTCAGAGTATTTCTTCTGAAGTATTATGAAAGAAAATCAGCCTATTATGTATGTACTAACTGATGGCTTGGAAATTTGCTTTCATGGTTTCCTATTTGCAATTTGCTGGTTAAGCAAATGGATTTAAGACATATAGTACTGTTATTGGCCTACAGTGGAAAACTAGTAGAAAACTGGAAACTAGTCTCCTGTATATATAAACATAACAGTTTATAGTGTTCTCCTCAGATGAGTTTGTGACCAAAACATTTTTTTCCCACTGTAATTTATCTGAATAAATTTATTATATGTTAGATATGTGTTAATGTGGACCAAGCAAAACATAATTGCACCTGATGGCTCTTAGTTGAACAGAAGTGTGCAAAAACTGTTTTGTTTTTTTCTTTTAAATTATGCCATCCATTGTGGAACAGTCTCTAAAATGACATCCACCTACAAATAGAAATATGCCCTCTAACACCTCAGTCATAGAGCTCCATACATGATTCTTTCTCATTTTTTCAAGACAGTAAGAGTTGCACATAAAAGTATTGCCAAGGTACAATTCAATTCAAGCATTGAAAGCTATGAGAAGGGAGAGTGATTCAGACTAAATTTTTAGTCATTAATCAATAGTTGGAAACCATTCCCCCCAAAATTAACCTTTTTTATTTAAGTAAAATGTGACATTTAAAAATTGGTCCTCTCACTGTACTGATTAACATTTCAATTTGTTTTTAAAAAATTGCTATAATGAGAATAATTTAATGGAATTTCTCTTATATAAGGGCCTTCTAATGGAAGCTCAAAGTATGAGGATTAGCAGTTGTAGTATTTCTAGAAGAAACCAAGCCAGACTCGTGTTATCTCAGATGTTCTTAGTTTAGTATATTTTCAGTGACCACAGGATGTAAACTATTTTGGAAAGGCACTATTAGTTTCCACACTTTCCTTATAGTTTCCACTGTTTCATTTTTTATGGTATGTTTAGCTTTTCAAGATTAAAGGTAGTCTTTTTCATCTTTCTGTCATATGTTCCTAAGCAGAGGGGAAATTGGAGCAGACAGCTTTAATAACTTAACATACAGTAAGGAAGCTAGGCACAGGCAGAGTATAAAAAAAGCAATCTAAAATTCAGCACCTTAAGTGCCTGGAGCTTGAAAATGACTAAGGTATTATAACTTAATAATATCTTTTTGGAATCACATTTTGGACTAAAAATAAGGGAGGAAATGCAGCTCAAGATTTGTGATGGAGTATATTGTACTGTGGAGGATAGTCTGTTACTTATTCATTACAATACAGTCTGCACAGAAGTGAAAGAAGGTTTAAATTAGCATTTCTTGATTATTTAGCATTTTGATTTTGATAGTTAAAATCAATAATTAAAAGATATATTTTTATTGTTATTAATGTTTTTCCTATATCCTTTTCTAAACCTCAATAATGAATGTTTAAAAAAAAGAAAAAGGAGACACTTGCCTTAGTAAAAACTGAAAATTACATCAGGCATCTATATAGGAATTGAAAATATCAAGCAATAGCTGCTCAGCGATATTTTTTTAAATTGTCTTTGTATCAAAATGTCAGCTCTGATGTCTGGTTGCCTTAAGTAAAGCAGTCATGGATTTGGGTAGTTCTTGCAGGATGTCCTAGTCTTATGCCTCGGGCTGACTGGCCTGCGTCAATGGTGAGTTATATAGAGCTAGAAAAGACAGTTTCAACTACTGTTGAGCTTACAAAAAACCCCAAGACTTAGTTCCCTTTACACTTGACCCAAAATGTGAAAAGGATGCAAGAAATATTTGTTGGAATTCATACTGTGTTAGAAAAACAGCAAAGGTGAGAAATGCCTGAAGTTAAGAGCCTGTTTGTCATTGACTTTATTATGTATTTAATGATAGTAATGTTCAAAGGAAATGAATTATCAAAAATACAAATTTCATATGCATATAGAAGTGAATGAAGATGAGGGACTGAAATATTATTGTGTGAAAAGGTTTGGAATGAACTGGGAAGAAAGCGCAAAACAGATTGAAAAATAATTTTCCAACCATTACTCACATTAATGAATTTTAAGACCTTATTTCATTTAATATCAAATTAGATGACTTTGTTAAACTTGAAATATTTTAAAATATACACTTTTTAATAATGACATTAAAAGGTGAATTGCAACTTTGAGATTAAAAAGAACTCTAGCCCTTTTATTCACCTTTAAATGTTGAAAACTTGGAAAGCTCTAAAGATGTATTTTAGAACTTCATAGGTTAATGAAGCTTAATTGAAGTTATTTTCATTCTTACATATTAGAGGTATCTGATTCTAACCTGACTCGAACCATTTATTACGAATTCACATGTTACTTCTCAGCTGTTCCACACCATCTATTGAGTATTTCATGGGAGGGTATGGGTACAGATGTAGTTTTAGATACAAGATTAAGTGACTTGTAAAATTTCATTCACCTTAAGGTGTCTGCTCAAGGCCTGAACTTAAATTAATGGAAACTGTGTTGACTATTTCCATCATCCTAAGCAGAAGTTTATTAAGTCCTGAGAGTATTACTAATTGTTAATCAATTTCAATTTTGCTTGATTAATTTCATTTTTCAGCAGGTACTCTATTCTTGTTCCCTTTCTTTTTCTTTGCAAATGTATTTTTAATTTGCAATCTTATCGACCGTGTTAAACTGTCTTCATAGTGTAAGAAGTTAATACCTCACAGCTTCCTCAATAAATCAATCAAACCATCTTTCCCACTTATTCCATATTACGTAGTCATTTGCTTTAGTTTAAGTAACTAATTTCATTAACTGGAAGCCATTTGTTCATGTTCGCTACTGCTGCATAGCACAAAATGAAACCAATGCACAGGATAGATAAACACATCAAATCATGCAGTGTAGAGTGGGTAAGTGAGAATCTAAATATTTTAGAACTCCTTAATGCAGTTGCCCTCAGACTGCAAGGATCTCTGAAAAAGCCATTGGACATCAGTGACTATTTCCTTTCATAACTGCTTAGTCCAGGACAGATTCTAAAGAGTCTGAGTGTAACCTACAACCCTGTGATTTGCAGAGTTGAAACCATACCAAACTGTGTGTCACAAACTGGAGTTTGCTGAGTCAAGACTGTGAAATTTCTGAGTCACGGCTTTGGATGTTGCCATGTGAGAATGACTGAGAGTGATTTTTACACATTTTGTTTCTAAGGACGAAAACTGATTTGTGGTGGTTTGTAAATCTTCAGTTCTTCAGTTATCATTAGAGCAACTGGTTCCAAACAGAGAAACCTTTCAACTGTGCCATTCTTAGAAGTACTGGTTTTGTAGCCTGTTAAACTTGAAACTCAAGTAAAAAAATTAAAATGTTGAATCAAAATGCAAAGAATGTAAAATACTGAAGGCCTCAAATCTTTCCAGTGGTGATTTTGTGCTTTGCCCTTTTGTTCAGCAATTCTGTTGTCTCCTAAAACCTGATGCTCCACAGATAATGCCTGGGAAGTGTTTGATTTACCACGTAACTCATACAGTCTCTTGGCTGCAGTGGTATTGCCATCACCTGTCACTTGTGTCTTGTCCCCCAGCCTTTGCAAATTCACTTTGTCTGATCTCACTAGACACAAGTTGTACAGAATATGTGACGCTAAATGAATGCTAGTCCACTTTTGTTTGATCTCTTTTAAAACTGCACTTCAGTTCATCACACTCAATAGCGTCCCAGTAAGATTAATTTTTTATTCTACTTTCAAGAGCATTCTCCAACCCCATTGCAGATAAATGGAAAATGATTTGCTATCCAACTTAAAGTTAATGCTTCTACATAAGCATTATATTTCTGTCCAATAAGTCTTTACCCTACCATTGTTACAAATGACAGCAATATCATAAATGAAAGACTTTTTCATTTTGTCTGTTTTATGTCTGATTGCTTCACACATCAACTAAGGAGGGGGAAATGATTGGAAAGAAATATGTTTGTAAAACCACAAAACTTGGCACGAGTCAAGGGCAGACGTAGTGTTTGAAACTACGTTTAATTCTCTTTTTAACTGACTAGATGTAAATGTGAAAATGTCTCATTAAAGCAAAGCACAGTAAGTCATTAGCAAAAAAAACTAGCACAATCCAGATTCACTTACTCCTCCTGTTGTTTCTTATGTTCTTGTTTTCCTTTGTCTTTCTTGTCATGATGAGTACAGAAATGAACGGCCTAATTAAAGCTGAAACTCTGTGAAGTTTCCAGGAATGAGTTTCCACACAATCTGTAATGCTGTTAGAAGTCTCTTAGCTAATGTAATAATATTTATCTTGGATAAAGGCTATTTTGGTTTTATTTTTTAACAGGATCTTACCATGGCTAGTATGTGTTAAAGATTGTATACAATGCTGTGCTTCCTAAAGCTTTAAGGCCTCCACTGTGCCAGGATTGTTTAGAAATTTTTGGTCATTTCTCAGTCGTGTCTTATGGAGAAGGGAAAGAGTCTAGTTTGGGCCAGTAACTGCAAAACAGCATGTGTCTTCAATGATGCAATTAAAATTTATTTTGGGTCCTGAAGACAGCAAGCAACACAATAAAAGAATGTACTTTTTTAATGTAATGACTAGGAATAATTTGAAAATTAGTCTTTATTCTTGGAAAACTTCCACTTAATGAAAAATCTAAATCTGTCAAAAACTCTTCTGGAACAAAACTTTGGAAATATTGCTGTAACATTATAGGTAAACTTGGTAAAAGGTACAGTCTAGAAAGCATAGTACAGAGGGGAGAATCAAGGTGGAAAGAAATCTCATTACAATGTAGCAAAATATACAAAGAAAGGTACTTCAGATTTTTATGGTGACATTCAATTTCTGAACATCTGATTTCTCAATTTTGTCTTTATGGAGAACTACAGATACTTGTGGAAACTCGACTTTTTAGACACAGTCCTATAAACAATTCTATTTTTTAAAATTTTTTTTTTAGAGGATAAAGTAACTACAGATTGTTTCTGCCTAATGGTGAAGAGGAAATGACATTGGTAATGAAATATTAGCCAAAGGGGACCAAACATGTTTCTTGCAGATCATCTCATTAGCTTGTTTCCAAAATATGTTCACCAGAGTGAAATTGCAGCATGTGACTAGCTGTAGTGATAAACATCTGTTTTCTTAGCTCCAAAAAGGCTTTTGGGAGTGAGTAAAGACAAACAGCTCTTATTTAATCAGGTTAAATGTAACCTGAGGGACTTTTTTTGCCATTTGTGGTCTTGTCCCAATCTGATGTTACTCCTTAAAAATTACTTATGGGGTTAAGTTTCCCTTTAAATTTGAGTGATCTTTTAGTAAAAGAATGATTTCCATCTGCTTTGCAATGATTACAGATGTGGTAGCTGCTGATCATCAAACAAAAACAACCAACCAGCCAAACTTATCTGTACTCCAGGAAAACCCCCAAGGGACTGAGCAGTCCCAGCTTAAGAACAGACAAATATGGTACTTCCAGAGGACAATGTAGATGAGTAAAACTTAGCTATAAGTTTTAAAACCATTCAGAAAGTAGACAAATGAATTGCACAGACATTTTGCTATGCTTGCAGGTAATATGCTGTTTTCTGCTCCCGAACAAAAGGAGGTGTTCAAATAGCTACCTACTGTGGCACCAGAAGTTAATTGTGTCAACTGAACAGAATTAATGGGTTTTGCCAAAATAAAATAATTTCTCCTAATTATTAAAGAAATTATGTTTCTAATGACTGTGAGTAATGGTGTCCCTGTTATCAGTGAAGCATTAGGACTGCATCAGATCTGTGACTATTTTGTCAATTTTGCACGTTCAGCATTTGGAGTTACAAAAGTTGTAGGTGGATACTCACCTCTTACATAGAGCCTTCCAAAGTCTAAAGTAATGTAATGGAAGCCAGATCTGTGCAAGAAATCCCTGGAACTACTCGTGGTAAAAGGGAAAAAAGGGTATTTCTGTAAGAAGGGACTCGGGGAAAGAATCCTCTTCCTGGATCCTCCCCATTAGTAATACCTGGCACCAGTCCTTCAGCCCTGGGTGTAAGCACTGTATATCATCGCTCCCTAACTGAATGTCAGAAGGGTTTCTTTCCACAAACAACCTTGTTAGAGAGGAAGCAACAGGTGGGTTTGCCTGTAAAGGCTTAGATGGGGTATTCTATTGATCTCGTTTATATTTCGAGAAATCTGTTTGTAGGGTAAGATCTCCCTGGTCACATTTCACTGCTCCTCTGGACAGGGATCTGTTCCACCATTTTTGTTTTCCAGAAGGATTTCTTCATATTTCTTTAGAGCATATCACAACATCAATAGCAAATGTCTTCGTTATTGTTTTTTCTGTGTTGAGAATTAACAGGGTCTTCTCATATCTCTAGTTATCAGCAAATGTAAGTCAGACCATGTATTTATTTTTTTGAAAAGTGATTTTCTCTTTATTTTCGTTATTATTTAAGTGAAAACCATGAAGTTAGATTTCTTTTTTTAACATATGCTGCAGCAGGAAATGGAAATTTGTAGTTAGCCGTTTTATGGTGTGCTGGTATGTGTGTTTGTATCCATACTTGGTGAACTTGGCTACAAAATGTTTAATTATTTTTTATTGCATGATAAAATATTGATAACTTCACAAAATCTAAATTGATTCAAAGGTTATGAAAAGACACATTTCAAGCCCAAAAATTGCCTCTGTAATGTTTAAAATTTCTGGTACGTAATGTGAACATCTTTAGATCAGTAGTAATATTAAACATAAATGGACATTGCATTGCTTTTCATCTATTTTTTCATTTCAGAAAGCATAGAAAGGAACACCTAAATATTGGAAGCTAAAAATGAAACGTAGCACATGAACAGAATAAAAGTATGTAAAATGTGCCATATTCAATTACTGTTATAAGCTTCTTTTCTTTTTCTGGAACTCTGTTAGACTTTTTAAACTGCCTTTTATTTCTTGTCTTCAGAACTAGTTAGTAGAAAATGAAGTGGGATATTCTGGGGTTTATCTGCTCTAATTTTAAACAATATTTTCAATGGTTACTTGATTTTTGATTATGGGAAACTGTCAATTTATGAGGATCAAAATATATTAAATTTTACCAACAATACAGGCTATGAAAACGACTTGCAAATGTCACTTTTGGATTATGTTCCTTTAGAAGTCCGTCTTTTCTGATAAGAGCTATATCAGCTGCATGTATATGGAGAAAAGGTTGCATCCAATGGTCCATTAAGTTAACTACCAATATCTATTCCCAATAGGAAAAGGATCCTCTGGGATATAACTCCATCTATTTTCTTTTATAAAGAAACAGATTTTTGATGCAAAAGCTCAAGATTAGAACCATGTGTATAGTTCTCTCTTTAAATTGCTGAATACTTTCCTCTAGAAAAAGGTATTTATTATTAAATAAAAGTTCAACCTTCAAAAGAGAAGGCTCTGAGGAGACCTTATTGTGACCTTTCAGTACTTACAAGGGGCTTGTAAGAAATACAGGAACAGACTTCTTAGCAGGGCCTCTTGTGAAAGGACAACTAATCTCCTCTAAAAGAGGGGAGATTTAGACTAGATCTAAGGAAGACATTTTCTACAACGAGGGTGGTAAAACATTTGCATGTGTTGCCCAGAACAGTGGTAGATGCCTCATCCCTGGAAGCATTCAAGATCAGGTTGGACAGGGCTCTGAATAATCTGATCTAGTTGAAAATGGTCCTGCTCCTTGCAGGGGAGGTAGACTAGAAAACCTTTAAAGGTCCCTTCCAACACAAACTATTCTATGATTCACAATAATGTTTTAACCTTTGTGATTATACTTTACTTTCAGTTATAGTGTAGCCATTTCTGCCAGAGGGTACAGATTTTACAGTGATTAAAAGGTTGTGATGGATTTGCAAGAATAAAAAGCCTTTCCATACACTTCTTCCCACATCCCATAAAACCCTTTTCCCTTCCACTTTCAAGTCATGAGGTGTTTAGGATTGTGAATTCTGAATTGGACACTGTAGAGAATGCAGTTAATAAATGTGGATTTAGGTTTGAATCCTATTTCCTTACAATAGCTACATGATGACTGCTTTTGTAGAGAGGAAGGAGACAAAATGTTTGGCACAAATCCCCAAGTTTGCAATATGACTTGACACATTCACCCTGGTTAATCCAATGATAAAGTTAGTTTTTCTGTAAATGTCTTTCAGGAGTGACATTTCTTATGAGTAAGCGGGTTGTGTCCATCAACTAAGCACTTTCTGCATCTCAAATAATTTATTAGGAGATTAAAGAATAAATAGTTTTTAGTGGTTGTAACTAAACTGCAATGAAGAATTCATACATCATTAGAATCTTTGTATCTCTCAGCTTTTAATATCTTTGTGATTGTCCAGCTGGCTCTACCAAATAAGACAACTGTTACCTTTAAAGTAGTTGAAAGATGAAAGAAATTATCTTGTAAAAGTGTCTAAGATACTCTAAAAAGTTGAACATGAGGTTTTCAAAAAGTAGTTTCAGCTGACTTCCATGGGAGTTAAGTACACTTAACTGAGGGGATTGATCTGACACTGCTTGAGTATTCGGTGGTTCAGTGTTAGTAAAATTACTGTCCTTGTTTTGCAAATTAATTAGCCAGATCTTAGAGGATTTGAAGTTAAAACATTAAGAAGAGTAAACTGGTTTTTGTGTCTGCATGTTTGTAAAATTAGGAGCTCTGAATATTCCCAAAATCGGTAAGATGTTTATCCTGAAAGTTTGTGCTGACTGAGCTTTTCACTATCTCATAGCTAATTAATAGTTTACCCTTACTTTGAACTCAGTCCTATTCTTTATTTTGAGAGCGGCGTTTCCAGTGCTGTTTACACATGCAATCAGCTGGTTTCAACATAACATTTTTGAAAGCGGCTTCTTCCCCAATTTGTATCAATGCTGACTCTGATCTGCTCTCAGCAGTGACCGCTGCTTCTTCTCCAACTGATACCACCCTTCCCAAGATGGCCACGCTTAGCCAAGATTCTTCTTGCCATATACTGCCTCTTTTAGCTTGGTTTGGTTTGGTTTTTCTTTTTATGAGAGAGACTGGAGAGAGCCAGTTAGAAGGCCCAGGAGATAAATCTTGGAGCGAGAGAGCTGTTAAGCTGAAGCACTGTTCTCAGAAAGGGAACAAAACAACTCGGAGTCAGCTTGCTCTGTTTCTGTCCTTGTGAATAATGCATCATCCATCAAGAAAGTTGCTCCTACTCAGCTCATACTGAGTGGCAAATACTGCATTACCTACAATTGGAGCAATGTCCAAGGAACACAGAAATGTAGGAGAAACATTTTTTCTTCTCTCCATGTACAGTAAACAGCCTGTAGCCCCAGGGAATATTTGATGTGATGCAGCACCACGAAGCTTGTGTTTGACTGAAGTGCAGACTGTACCTCACAGTGCTGGATGTACTGCATTATACTTCAGATATGATGTCTTTGAGAATAAACATTACTATTATTAACTTACGAGATATGAGAACAGTAAGCTCTTTATTGTGAAGAGAGCATGCTTATAAATAATATGTAGTGTTAACAGCTGCTGTTAGTTATATGTATGGCCATTGTCACCATGGCAAACATCAAGTTATTTAGACACCTTTTGTGTTTAGTTTAGGACATACCGGTGTAACTAGCTATCATGAAATATTCCAGTAGTCAGAGACCTCATCTAAAACGAGCAGGTGATATGTATCATAGGCCACACAGGAATCCTGCCATTAGTTTAGTCCAAACTGGTGATTGCGTTGCAACTCCCTGCTGGGCACTCAGGTTTCTTTCTTCTGGACACTTCGTGGGAGAAAAGAGGTATTACAAGGCAGTTTCAGTATTCACTCCATGTGTGGGGTTAAAAATGGCTCAGAAGCAAAACCATAGACTCTTGGAAGTGTTCCCAAGTTTCCCAAAGGATATGTAGTTAAAAAAAAGCATCAAGGAGTCAAACAAATATAGAGATAAAATAATATGTTTTCAAAGTTAAAGTGTAATAGGTTTGGGAAGACTACTTGTATTTGGGGCATATGTGATGTAGAGCAATTTGAACTATTTGTAATTATAATAGGATTGTCACAAAGAAAGCTACTTATAAAAATTAAGTCTAAAAAGACTTGATTTTCAGCTCATTGAAATTCAATTAGACCACTTGTTAGCAGAAAAAATTCAGCTTGATCCTTGAGAAGTTGAAGTTATCCTTGAAATTCTGTGATGTATAGCTACCATTCATTAGCCAGCTGATGGAGTAATTAATCATGGAAACCCAACTGGATATGACATTTTCAAACAGAACAAAAAAATCCACTGTAAGTATCATAAAATTTTGATTATAAATGCTAAAGGAGAGTGATATTATGTTGTTAGGTAACATTTAACAGAGGTTTCATTCTTATTCCACTTTCACCAGATCTGCAGCAGTGCAGTAGTAGTGGTTTAAGGGCAACTAGTTTTTGCAGTCCACAGACATTGTTACACTGACAGATAATTTATCAAGTACCTTATGAATGCATAAAATCTGGTTATTATATTTAGAAGTCTTCCTTTCTATATTCCTTTTTAATTTTCTTTTCAAAGTAAAAATATTACTGTATTTGTAGCCACATAAATGCTTCTTTTTACTGCTGGATACTGTTTAGGTACAAGCCTGAATCAAGCACCATGGTTTCACTCCGCCTGTATTTTCCACTCTAGTGTTTCAATATGTAGCATGTCTTTCCAAACTGTTACTGTATGTCATCATCATTAATGGTCCTGAACCATTCTGCGTAGGTAGCTGCTTCACTGAACAGATCAGCCTTCATCTTCTAGTAGTTATTATGTGCATTAATTCTCATTGACTAACACTACCTTCATCACATACTCTGTGTGTGCCTGTGAGACAACTCCTCCACATCCCTGCATTGCTTTTTTGTATGATCTAGTACTGTCAGTTATCCTCCATCTTGAGTTCCTCTAAACCAGTGTAACAGGAGACTGTTCATGAAAATAACAGAAGCAACAGCAATCTGATGTTTTACCATTCACATTGTATCAAGTTGAGATAGATTTGCAGAGATGAGTTCAGGTGCATGCACCCACTAAGCATAGGGTGACCAGAAAAAAATGTCAATATTAATTTGAGATTAATTAAGTTGTGGGGCTTGCTTTATTTCACTGTTTGGTCCCAGAGAAAAGCATGATTAAAATGTTTTGGGCTTATTACAGTTATGATAATAACATAGTCTCTTTCTTAAGAAAAAAATCTTTAAATATTTAATCTGCTGGCACTGCAATCATAGAAATAGTGCACTGCTGCTAATATTACCATAATTCTAACAAGCTTTTGTTAATTCAAACTTACTTGCTTCAGAAAAAGGTTTTTCTTTGTTGTATTCACATTGACCTGTCAATTAAATGCTGGTATTTCTCGTGAAATCCACATTAGTTTTTAGGCAGATAGATCACAAAAAAAGAGCTAAGCTCTCCTCTCCAACCAAGCAAGCATTGAAAAAAATGGAGATTACTGTATTTCAACAAATGACATTCTATCTGGGCTTAGATTCTTCCCAATTCTTAAAAAAACATACAAGACTTCATAGTTGTTTGCACTCGTGGCTGTATAGATGTTAATCTTCAAATGTTTAGTCACAACCAACTCTACTATTCATGTGTCAAACAGTTTGTGGGGTGAGGAGGGGAGAGAGAGAGAGAACACCCACAAAACAGAAAAGAAATTGAAATACACAGATATTTTAGAGTGTTAATCCTGCTACAGTATACATGTTTCTAAAAGGATAATCCAGGGAGAAAACGAATGAGATTGCTGGGGCTCTATTGATAGGTGCTCCAGTGCCCACAGTTATCCTGTTCATCATAATTCCTCAAAGGAAATTTGACCTTATAACAACTATTGGCTCATGTATTATTCTGTGTAATATAAAGAGGGTTCATCTATCCTCTACATCCAAACTCAGCATGCAGTCTTCGTTCTGAAGTGTCTGGCTTAATCTGAGCCTGTTTACAGTGCATCTGACATTTTGAACTGCAGAATGCAACAAGCTGACAGTGCTTCTGATTATAAAATCAGCTCATCTGCTGGTATTAGGAAAGAGCAAGATGATGTATTGGTTTTAAGTAGATCATCCTGTACGCTAAAATATGCACATTTCAAATATTTTAAGATGAGTATGCAGTGTGTGGCTTTAGTTTATTTCGTGGTTTCATTTGGTCTGAAGACCATGCCATATTATTATCAATTCTTATAATATACAGTAGGCACTGAAACATTTAAATCCTTTTCCATTTCCATGAATTAGCATTTGTAATTGTGAAATCCAAACTACTGCTCAAAATCTTAATGCAATGCCATGTTTTCAGAAGTTCACCATCTGCAGTTAGGACTGAGGGATGAGCTTTACATGTAAGTGCTGGAGTAGTGGCTAAACTACTAGTGACACTAGAGAGAGTACCAGCTAGTACCTCCCATTATGACACCCATTGCCAGATTGTCAAGAGTTCAATATATGCTGCCCAAAATATTTTGAAAATCTGGAGAACATAGCCTAACCAATCAATTAAATTGCTCCTGTATTGATTATGGACACTGTGAAAGACATTGGGGTTTTTTGCCAACCTTGGTATGTGTAAACCATAAAATGAAAAGTGATATTCAAACAGGGTGGTGTGTTGTAATGAAAGTAGGAAATGCAAATATTTTTGTAATACAATTTACATTCATTTGTCAGGTAGGCTGGATTTAGAAATGTCACAATATATCCAGTCTCTATGTTCTCATTTTCACAGTACTTTAGAGACGTTGAGAAGTATTTCAAGTCTTTCACCTCACATTCAGAAAATGCCCGAAATAAATGATTAATATGTTAGTACATAATGCTACCATAATAAAAACGTTGAAGTGCCATTAAGAATCTGGCTAAAATCCATAGTACAGGGAACTTTCAAGCTAGACTGACCAACGTTAACCGTTTCAAGCCAATACTGTAACTCACTACAATTTACTCCTGTGTTGTGCCACCCTTCATAAACAGCTCACTCTAAACAGAATGTGGCAGGTACAGTCCAGAAACCATATTGTGCATGCAGTTGTGATTGCTGAGATACAGTCTTGGATGTCTAACAAACAGCAAATCTGTTAGTGTTTGAACTATTGAACAACTGATTGCGCCATGTAGGGTTTTGTCTCCACATCTTAATTATTGTGCCTTCATTCTCTCTGGTTGATAACAACAATTCTTCCCCTCTCCTGTCTGTTCAGAGTGATGTCTCAGATTCTTCTTGCTCATTGTTTTAGCTAAGCAATGAGAATTGTTGGGTGAGCTAGGTTTCTGGATCTAAGAGTTCCTTTTCTTTTATTTGCTTCCAATTTTCTTTCTTTTTAAAGTGAAGTGTGTACATTTATACATGTGTGTGTATGTGTACATATATCTCCGAACCATGCTGCTTTGTTGGTTTAGTAGTTATCCCATTTTTCCCACGTAGTTTTCAGGAGCAAACCTCCTGAAACCATGGATTACAAAGATTTTAGTACTCTTTTGCCACTTTCAATTTAAATGCAAGATCTGAGCTGCTAATCTTGTTTTGCAGCATAAACAATTAAAAAGAAAAGCTTTTATTTAGCATCAACTGGGGCTAAATTTTTGAAGAATTTTTTTAAGTTCTTGCTCTGTTGCATGTTTTAGGGAACTGTGTATTGTGTAATCTGAGTGTTAGACGTCTTGATTTGCTACATTTTCATTTACAGCATATGTAGTAAACTTAATTAGAGTTGGCTTTTACCTAACACCCCAAAGGAACATATGCCAAGTGTTTTGGGAAAGTGTTTCTCAGGATGCACATACCAGAATCTAAACTGTCCAACAGTATCAATTACTGTAATAATAAATAAAACTCAAGGATTCAAGTATTCCCATAGGCAGAGTGCTGAGAAGTCCTGATTAGGCATTTAACTTCCTTGGTCAGACCTATTTTTATTTCAGAATGTCTATGGTTTTTCCCATTTCAGCACTTTAGTTAACATTATTTTATTTTTTCCATAAAAATTTGATTCGGCTCTGTGCAGGTATACACAGCCTTTCCTTATGACCCTGGCCATGTCTGTGAGCTGAAAAATGAGAACTAAGTGAATAAACATTTTGGATTAGCTCTTCACTCACACAAAGCTAAGTTTGCAAAAAGATCTTGGGGAAAAAAAATAATTGAAGACATCATAGTGGTTTTGATTAAAGTGAACATTCTTTGAGCTTTATAGTCACTGAATCTCACATATGGAAATTACAGTTGGTCTTAATCTGCTTTCAGAAGACTGGTGCAAATATTAAAAAGTAATGAACTAACAAGATGGTTTGTTAATTCCACATAAAAGTGCTAATTATACTTCATTTCCTGCCTACAGCTAAACCCAAGAGACATTGCCTAGGAAATTGTTAAATAAGTTGCTTCACTTGAAATGTGAATAGATCTGCAGTGCTTGATGGATTTACATTTAAGGAGTTGTGTACCACATAATGCCTCTGAAAGTGTGGCAAACAAAGGAGTACTATGAAGAAACTTGTTTAGTTCATAAAAAGTGTATTATTCAGTTACTCGTGATAACTCATGAAGAGGAAAGGGCTTCATTCTTAATCGCACTTTCCCTGCAATGTCAGTATGTAGCATGGTATGATACTGCAATTATATGTTAATAGTTGTATTAGGTCTTTAATTTTTTAACACCATAATGATGGTATTTTTTCCCTCCAGAAAGTATACTTGAAATATACACCCCTATGTCACACTGGCTGTGACTGTTTCTGAAGTGTTTTACTCTGCATCTCTACTGACGTCTGTCTCTGGTGTGTTAGGGACAGGTGCAACATGAAAGAATCTGCAGGAATGTCATGATGATCATTAAAGAGTTGAGGGAAAAAATAATTCACATTTTTCAGTTTTTCTGATGTAAATCTACCTGCTTTCTGCTTTCTAGGAGAAAATAGGAAATTTTAAGATGCTGTTGCACTTGGTCCTCATTCTAAACATATATACTGAATGTATGCAGTTGAAAAATTAATACTAATAGCTAGACTTTTCATCTATAGACATTTAAAAACCAGTTAATGTTATCTTTTCTCAAAGATAAGACAGGCTCAGTATCATTATCTGCTGAGTTTTGGGGTTTTTTTTATCTAATTAAATTATTGTTATGGTGAGGAGGAAATCTGAATAAAATTTACTGTTAGGGGATATCATGGAATGGCTCATCTTCTAGGTGATTTTGTTTTGAAATACCCCCGACCAAACATGGGAAGAAGACCTCTATAGTACTGAGGAGGGAAAGTAGTAGAAAACACAGGAGTGTGTGTAAATATGGCTTTCTTGTTCTGACTTTCTGAATTTAAGAAACTTCAGGAAAACTTCATCATACATCTCACCCACGTCTTTTTGAAGAGTGTGTTGCTTTTTGCAGAGTGGAAGCGTACCTATGGAGCCAGGAGAGTCAAGGCCCTTGAAACCTCCCCTAATTCAAACTTCATTGATGGGCAGGAAGAATGTATTACCTCTAGAAAGATGTGGTGGTGTTACAGTTTGTTGTTTTCAGGTTAAATGCTGTGTTACTAGGCTAGTTTGTCAGGTAAGATTGACATTTAGATGGCTTTATTTCTAACTTGTTCCTGAGCTATTCAGGAATTATTGTAGTGAAAGGCTATTGGAGCCTGGAAAATTCTGCACAACTTCTTGGGCCAATACTTTCTGAGGACTCCCTCTGAGAGGCACCAGCTGTGGAAGCACAGTGCCAGGTGCAGAAAGGCAAGCAGGAAGGGACACCAGTGCCTTGGGATAAATGCTAAATACTTCTGCATCTGGCAAAGCCAAATGCAGTGCAAATGTAATGAAGACAGCTCAGATGAAATAAATGCTAGTGCCATTATGAAACTATTAAAAACTTTGCAGTACTCTGCGTAAGGATACAAGTGTTTAATGCATTGTGTGGAAATGTTATCACTTATTAATAAAGAAAACAAATTTAGTACAGAAACCTTTGCAAACACAAGATGAGTTTGTGTTGAGATTGTAGAGACAGCAATACATAGCTTATGCACTGGTCCAAGTAATGAAAAAGGAAGGAATGAAACTAGTACCAGGAAAGCATTTTAATTTCTGTAAATATATTATTGGTTCTATCGGTGATCTTTAAAGAATATATTTGGCTTTAAAAGATAATTTATGCCTAGAGTTAGCTATTATACTGCTTAAGTGACCTATTACTAATAGAAGTTTCTTTTTTAAGGAATAATCAACACTCAGGCTGTGACATTATGCATTGTCTTCAGCGCATTTATAATGGTATGAATTCCTGATTAGCTATTGAGTGACTATAAGAACTCAAAATATATTGCCGTTTTTACATAAGGGAGGCAATAATGCCTACTATGGGAAGAGCAATAAAACACATTTATTGGCTGCTTGATGAAGACTGCATTGAATAAAAACAGGTATATCCCTCCTACCTTCACCTCTGCAAATTGCTAAATTGCACAATGGCCAAGAATGTGCAAAAGGGAAACAATAAGCTCTCAGATAAGAAAAAAGGAAAATAAGAATGTATAGTTCTTTTTTTCTAAACTTGTCAATATCTATTATGGCAAAGTATTTGAAGCAGAAAGTAAATCCTCTGGGGGCTTATTGCTCTCACAAAGCTAATTTCAGTGATAATGTCCCATGCTTCTTTTCATTTATCTATGGATACATAGTAAAACCCAATTTTAATAGGAATCAGGTAAAGAGATTCTGAGTGTATGGAATTAATTTACTTCATTTGTTTATTTATAGTTTCCATTTAAGATGGTATATTTTGCTGAGAAGTATTGTAGTTCTGGGAGATTTAGCATAACCAAATTTTTATAAAATTCTTATTAGTTTGGGGAATTATTGAGCTGTAGAATCTTCTGTGTGTTACAATCAATAGCACAATTGTAGATAATGTGACATTTTTTAAACTAAGCAAAGGCACATAGAGGATATGGCTTTGTTACCATTTTATCATTTGTTTAACTTTTGAAGAAATTTAAAATAATTCTGTTTCTAAATTGTGACTGTGCAGTAGTAAAATGGAATGAAGATACAAATGTCTTTCTATTTCTCCTCTATACTCCCATATTTTTTTCATTTGCTATTAGCATCATTATCTTTGTTATAACAGGAATGTCTTTATATTGTACTCAAGAGTCTAGTCGTATTGTGCAGTAAACACTGTCTACGAAATCATTTGAGAGTACTTGCTGATCCTGACATAACTGTGTAAAAGCCACTTTGGCTTCCCTACTTGAGATCTTCTTTATTGTGAAATGAAATACAAGTCTGTTATTCAATATATTTTTCTTACAATGTCTCACAAGCAGCACTTCTCACTGGCACTTACAATATCATTATTGCATGACAATGCAATGGTTACAGTAGTTCTTCAAACTGTATAACCTGGCCATAAATTAATAGACATGGTATGTGACAAATAGACTGTATAATGAGCTCACTCACCTTTGACTTCCTCTAAAGAGCAAAAGCTTTCAATTTCAAAAGTTAAAGTAGTTTATTTACATTAGTTGTGTTTCAGAGACAATCTTTGTCAGAAGACTGAGATATAATTTTTACACCAAGCATAGTTTGAAAAGGATTATAAACTTTGAATAGATTTATAAGTCTAGAGTTTAACCTTTTCAGTATTCTGCTTTTTGATTGGTTGCCTGATCTACCCCTTCTTCCCAGGTTACTGATGCTGTTAATAGGAGAGAATAGGAATGGCTAATGAATCAAGCTATGGGACACTGAAAAGGTCAAAGTAGTACACTTTACTATTATCTTCCCCAGAATATATGAGGCATTAAAATTCTGATGCTGCAGTCTTGTGACAAAGATTGTAATGAGAACTATAAATAATAAACAGCACAACATGAATCTCTTCTTGTGATAATAATTGTAACAAGCATAAGAGGGAGACAATCCTTAACCCATTCTCACTGTTCTAATAAGACCTCTCCTTGGATGTGTTTGTTGTGTCTATAATTGTAAGAATGAAAAAAGGGATATTAAAGTATAATTGAATCCAGCAAGGAAGATGGAGATTCAAATGCGCTCGCTTTCCTGGACACTCTCTTCTAGAGCGTAACGTTTTTTGCATGAAAAGCATTTGTGGATAAATATGAATAATTACCAATAACATGAATAAAAATAAGATTGTGTGAAGAGGTCTATTGAATAGACCTGGAGTAAAGTCATTACCACCCCTTTATAAAGCTATCTGCAGACCCAGTTAATTAGAAAGATATTATTGACACGTTGTATCTGACTTAAGTTTTACAACTGTAAATTCCAAAACTTCAGCTCACCATACTTTAACCATGGATTTGTCTGTTAGTTCTCCCAGGAAAGCCTGCTTGTTTTTATCAAGCTGTTACCAAAATTGAATTGAGGTTAACATTTAGGTTTTATAGTTGGTTTAAAATGCTGAATTTTGGATATTTTTGTGAATTATAAACTTGAAATCAAAACATGATTATGTCAGACCAAAAAGAATTACTTCAGGTGGAAGTAAATCCACTAGCAAAATATGTTTCATTTATTTAACTGCCAAGGAGATGATAAAATAACTTAAATATACTTAAATAAACATACTTCATTAAATACTGTCTCAGTGATGGAACCATGGTAGTGCTACCGTAGTATTTGAAGATCAAAAATCAGCAGTTTACAAATGGAGAATCAAGAATTGCAAATTAGCTTTGTACCACCAGTACTGTCTTCACATCTCCAGTTGCATTTAAGACATATCTGAGACCAGGCTTATCTTTCTGTAAGGGGATTATAAATCTGCTTACTTTTGTCACAGACCTGTCATGGAATCCAGTAAACAAAACTATACTAATTTAAATCTATTCTCTCTATGTCACGGATGCTCTTGTAGATTGGTTTTGTATATCAGATTTCTCCTGCAGCCCCTGTTTGTCATTAGAAGGGATTGCTGAGATTACTTGGTGTTTTCTTCTTTTATCTTTGAAATCATTCTTAATTCTTTCAGGTTTTCAGTGTCCTCATTATGAGCTCAGCCATGTTATGTTCTTTGATGTCATTCAAACCTACCTCCTGCAAGGAGTCTGACAGCAAGTTGGACTCATTTCTCTATCTCAGTCCCTAAGCAACCTGAATCCAGCTGTATGGGTGGTGAGGGATTTTGCTCACTTTGGTGTGGAAAAGGAAGGAAGTAGAATATGAGTAATTCTAAAACCTGATGAAGGGGAAGAAATACAGACAATTAGAGAACAAAATATCTGGCTGTGTGAGTCCTGGTTGGGTAGCAGAAATAGAGAACTTGTCTGAAAGGCAGATGAGTATTTAGCCTATAATGATTATCCATGGCCTCTAAACTGAAAAGACTTCAAAGATTATTCCTGGGTTGCTGGTTGAGGTTTGTATTGAAATTACAGCTAAGAATCTTACATATGCATATTTACTCTTTCTTAATAACAACGAAGCAGTTAAAAATTTGCATCATTGCCAAAACAATGTATTTTTCTTGCAATAAGCTTTATGTAGAACAGAGAAAGGGCCATTTTAATTTTTTCTGTTTTACTTTGTAAATATATATAATGCAGGTCTCAGAGTGCTTGTTTTTTAAAAAAAACAAAAAAACAACAAACTAAAATATTGTGCTTCCTGTAAGATCAAGTGTGACAAACAAAAGATCTGCCAGCAGATGTGACTTACTGCTGTAAGTGTGCTACTCTGGGACAGTGCACATGCTTCAGTTTGTAAGTGTTGCTAAGAAACGATAAGATTGGAAGATTAGAATTTTCTAATTAATAAACAATAAATGCTTAAAAAGAGTTAAAATGTCCATGTTAGAGTTGCATTGGGATTATGATTGGGTAAAAGACTGCTGTCAGTCAGCAGCTATCCTGTCTTCACATGAATCCCTTCTGTAATTAGGCTAAGAAGGTCAAAGAAGAAAAAGATTGAACTCTGTTATACTGAGCCAAGGGTAAGAAGTTTCTAGTTAAATCAATAGCAACTACTTCAGCAGCCAAATAGCTCCAGGCATCCCTTTACATTGCTAATTGTATTTGTTTGCTGCTTCTTTCTTGCTCCTACTGTGATATGTATGGTTTGTTTGGAAGTGGAGGAAAACAGACTGATGAGAGGTAGCATGTCAATATTTAGGGAGAACATTTTATACATAACATACTATAGTTGGCATATCCATTGCTTAAGGTAAACATACAAGATCACAGTAGAGGGTTATTATTATATCTGCCTAGCAGTTAGAGAAACTTTAGAAAGAGAAAAGTGATTTGCAGAAGAACACCAAGTGGTAGGGTTGGAGTGATTTTCTGCCACACTGTTTGTGAGTATTGGGGCCCACAGTGACAAGGATTTGGTTTTCAACCATCTGAGTACACAGGACTTTTCTAGTATCTTAAATGAATACAGGTCTTGTTGCAAAATAGAATATTTTCTAGTCTGACTTGCATGAAATGCCTGGACAGAATTCCAGTTCCAAAAGAGAAAAGGCAAACAGAGCTATATTAACATGAAAATTAGTTAAAGAAGTATTGACTGAGGTCCATCTGTACGCTGTTGACTGCATCAACTATAAAGTAGTCTTGCCAAGACACATTTTTCCTCCTTAAAGTTGTGACCACATTTCTGGTGCTTAATACTCTCAAACCTCAGCAACTAAACTCCTTTTTTCCTTTTAATGTGTAACTGGCTGCTGTCATTTTCCTTGTCAGAGAACTTAAAAAAATTGTAAAACATTTCACCTAGACATCTAACTCTTTCATTCCCTCCCATTTAGTGACTGCAATCCACACCAATGTGTGTAATGTCCACCGTACAGACGGGAGGCTGGGACCCCATTTGCATCTCCCTTTTCTGTAACATGCACTCCTCTTTCTGTGACTGCAAATTGTAATCAGCATTTCACCTTTCAAGAACTGGCTTAGATTTAGAGTTTAAAGGAAGAAAAGAACTGAAATTGTTCAGATGATTGGTCAGGAAACATGAAATGGTCAGGAAACATGAAATGGTCAGGAAACATGATGGCTTTTTCCCATTCCTTTAGCAAATGTTTATTTGATTGGCTAAGTGATTTTAATACATTGAAGAATTTTAGTAATAATTTTTTTCTTATGTGATCAAATAAAGACCGTGCAAGATGAAGCATAATATATTGCCTATAATTCAAGACACAAGAAAATATGCTGATGAGACCCAAAACTAGAATAATGATAGAAGTCCAACTAGAAGAAGCAGTCCTAATTCTTTGTTACATTAGACAGTGTTACTGTGTCGTTGTCATTTGTGTTTGGTAAAATTGCCTTTTAATCACTACTGACGAAAGGTCATTTCCTGATTTGTGAAGGTCTATAGGACATGTCATGCTGCCTGTGTTTATCTTCTTTTTTGACATTAAATATATTTCTTTATATTGTTTTTGAAGAAAATGCATTTATTAGATGTGCTTTTAGCTGCACAACAGAGAAACTTTTTCTCAGTTCTGAAGTGTCAATGTAGGTCCAATGTCATTTGAAGGCAGCTGTTTTGTCTTGAAATAATTTGCTATTATATGGAAATAGATTGTTGTTATTTCTATGCATTTTATTTATTTATGCAAAGGAACAAAGCATTTGGTACAAACCAGCATGTAAAATTTAAACTGCTGTGAAAGAGACATAAACCAACAGAGAAGAAGCAGTTTATAGATGATTTACTCAAGTGGTCCAAATTTTGAAATAGTGTTTGGAGATGGTAAATATGCACATGCAAAACCCAGCACTTGCATCAGCATTTAGAAATTGATTAATTACATGCCTGACTGCCAACTGAAAAGCATAAAAGCCCTCTTTAACTGCAGAACTTTTTCTGTGTGCAGATACTTGCAACTTGCAGATTGCCAGGTCTGTTTGAAAAAGGGAGGCCATTGCCTTCCTGTATTAGCAGTACTGTGTAAATTCATATTAACAAGTTAAAAACATAGTGACAGACTTAATTGTTTTTCACTTTGCTACAGTCAGCTCCAGCCAATTTTCTAAGTGTTGGAGTGTTTAGAGGGATTGAGATTGACCAGATCTTATTTAAAGAAATTAGATAAGAATTAGTGCTTAGACTCTGACTTCAAGGTCTTTGATGAGGGACGTTGTGTTCTTTTGAAGGAACAATAATTTTCCCTTATATTTCATAAATGCCTCTTCCCAGTCAGTGCTCTGCACTTTAGTACATTATTCAAAGTTAATAACTAAATTACAGCGTAATAGAAACATAAATACAATCTTGCTCCTAACACTGAAACCAATTAAACCATATAATTGAAGTGTAAGATGGATTCCAATGAGCAGAAAACCATACCTCAATAACAAAATCAGCAAAGAGGTTCTGCTCTCTGCATTTGTGAGATCGGATTGCTGTGCCACTGAAAATATGAGCAAGATTGTCAAAAGAAGGTTTAAACATGACAGTCTTCATCCCTTGGAAACAGAAAAGTTTAGAAGCATTTAATCAACATATTGCTCAGTGAAATAGATCTCAGAAAAGGCAAAAAAGGCAGCATGTCTCAGCAGCTGCATTGGGAGGCTGAGATGCAGAAAAGGTGAATTCCTTTTTTTTTTCAGTCTTGCCTTTCCCACTTTCCTTTTTCTTTACTTTCTAAGTTTTGGGACACTGTTTGCAGTGAGAGCCCCTTCAGCCTGGTGAATCTGAATCTGAGTCAAATGCCAAAAATCTCTGGTGCATGATTTGGTTTTCTTCTTCATTGTATCACTTCTGCGTATGAATTTAATGTGTGCGCACCAAGAAATCAGAGTAACTTTTACAGATTAGTAGAAGTCCTGCTCCTTTTTCTTCTTCTTTTTTTCTCTTTTCTTTTTTCTTCATGAAAGATCTATTAACCAATCTGTAGGAAACAGCAGGAGAAATTGTAAATAGTTCTAACTATGTAAATGTAAAATAGGCATCAGGACAGAAAAACAAAAACTATGTTAGCCAGCTTTGATGAAACTGCTTTGAAATATTTACTGGTGCCATCAAATTAAACTTTGTCTTAGATTTAGCATAAAGATTACAACATTTAAACAAACAATAATTTTATGCAGCAAAAACTAATTATATTTGTTTAGCCTAGCTAAAATGCAGATATGCTCTTTGGCTTATTTGCAGGAAAGTTTAGAAGTGCCAATGCAATGTATTTATTATTCATTGTAATACACAGCTTGTCTGGGCTATGGGCTAGATTTTAACTTGTAAAGTCTCCCAAAGTCAAATAAAAGTATTCTGGAATGCTTGGGGAAATTTTTTGGTACAAACTAATCCCTTTTGAGCATAAAACCATGAAGGGTTGTTCATAAATGTTGTTCACATTTAATACAGTAATTTAATGAAATCTAAATTTGACATGCCATCCTGAAAGCAATTACCCATGTAACACAGATTATGAAGTATTACAAGTGTGGTGACTTTTCTACTAAAATAAGGGCTTAGTTATTTTAGGAGGGGGTTCTAAATTTTTAATAATTCAATGACATGAAAAGTCTTTTAATATTTAGACTTTGCATGTCAGGCTATGATTTCAGATCACACATATTAAACAAGTGCTTGTATCAGACTTCCCAAGAAAGTATAGTTGCTAAGGACAGAGGTCTCTGGTGGATCTCTGGAAGGGTGGCCTGATTTAGCTCTGTTTAACACATTTGGACACACTCTTCTGGACTCCTGGTCTTTTAATTTTCTACTCCAAATATGATTTTTTTTTTCCCAAAGACACTCAAGGCAGAGAAACTTGAGCACAGACCACAGTATAGTTGACACCAGGAAACAGTTTCTGTGGCCACTTTGAGCAAATATAATCTATGTAAGATTTGGTTCCTTTGCTCAAAACTGTCTTCCAACGCTATCCCAAAAGGTTTCTTATCCGCCACATCCCACTGTGCATTTACATCATGTCCCAACCAACCTATCCTTTCTTTGCCATAGTATGCCATGAATCAACCCTCTGGTTTTGGACACATATTTGGAATACTTCTACTAATAATAATCTCAGATAATCACCTCAGGCAGATAGGGACTAAAATGAAAGACCAAGTGGAGCATGGTTCTATTTGACCAGAGTCTTCCTATTTATGGATATCTGGGACATGCATAGAGCTCTGTTGCAGGAGAGTATCCTTACATAAGAACAGGAGCAGTTTGCTGCCATATTTCTTACTTTTTATGTACTTGTCTGCGAGAATAAGTTGTGAGAGGTGTTGTGAAAAGGTAGTAGAGAAGGTAGGTAGTCAAGCTGAAACTTTGCCACTGATCCAACAGAAACATCTGTTTGAGTTGCAGGAATAATGGTGTGAACACAGCTTTAGAAGCAAGAATGGAAAAGTGATTTGAATTGGTATTTAGAAATACTATGGATTGGCCTTAATGTTTAATATCTTTCATTTTTAATAAGCTTTTAAATATATTTGCCTCAGCTCAAGTCTTTTTCCTGAGCACATTACTTGAAATCGTTTGCAGTATTATAGAATCAGAGCCTCAAAAAAATCTGAATTACCTTCAATTATCACTATTATCTGAATGTTATCATTCTGATAAGCCAGAGATGGCATAGGTAATGGCTTCCCCTTGCAGTAATATGAGTTCAAACTAATTTTGTGTTGATTGCAGTATAGCAAAGAACTGGTCTGGGAGAGGTTTTGTTTAGGTGCACATGCTGCCCCCAGTCCATCCACTGCGCGTAAGCCAAACTCACAGCCTCAATTATGGCTTCTGTCCTTCCTCTGGATGGTTGTGTCTGTGTAAGAAGAGCTACAAAATTGACATAAGTGTTCTTGTGAGTCATAAAGCCTATTTCATACCTTCTATTTCTTGGCAATTCTCAGTTAGCTGTCCAGATAATTAGATAATTTGGAACTAGAGAAAGGGAAGATCATCTACCAAAAGAATGTCTTGTAGAGCTGCAGTTTTAAATACCTAGAAGAAGAACCCCCTGATAATAATTCTCTGAATCTCATCACAAACAAACATATTCCTTATATTGTCATTTTATTTGGGAAATTGTGAACCTTATTTATCATGTGTTACAATTAGTATAAACCTAAAAATATTTAGAATGAAGGAGAATTCTGAGATCAGAATACAAAAAAAAAAAAAAGGAAAAGAAAAGAATACCTTCTACACTGTTAGGTTATTGGGCTTTCTGGAATTTTGGGGTTAAAACTGAGTAAAATATAGACCAAGAAAATACATTTGAAAATAATCTTTCTATATTCTCCACTTATGCATCTACAGGTAATGATAATAGCAGAAGCAAGGGCTGGTATCTTTGCAGTAGTACATACAGAGTAATAAACGCAAGAGACAAGCTGTAGGAAATGAAACAGATATGCAAGGTGACCCTATTTGCTGAGAGCCTCACAAGAGCCTAAATGTACCAGTCCCAGCAAAATCCATGGTTTTCACAAAGTTTAAAATGCCCAAGGAATTAAGGCTGTTTTCTCTTAGTTTTACGTTTTCAGAGAGATTTTTCAAAATAAGAAAGTACTCTGTTATTTTAGCTACTCGTCAAACCAAGCTTATTTGGCAAGCAGCTGCATGATGCAGTGTGACTTGGCATGAATAACAACCATGGCATCAGGTGTAGAGGCAACTCCAGGGGGTCTGAAGAGAACCACCAGATAGAAAAGAATCTGTTAGTATATGGATTTAATTTAGCTCTGATTTACATCAGTTGAGAATTCATTAACCTTTTGCAAACACACTACTTTGCTTTAGCTGTATTTCTTATTACCCTCTTTGACCATCAGTATTTACATAAAATATTTTTGCTATCTCCCTTGTTCCATGCATTTAGTAAACAACATCTGATATTAAATAATTTCAAAAGTCTTAGATCTCATAGAATGCATATATATTTGCCAATTTAAGCTGTCCAGCATAGTTTAGAAACAAGTCACAGTTGATTTCACTACATGGAGTTGATATATCCCTCCATAAAAAATAATTATATAACATCTACGTTGATATTTGAGTTTCAGATTGTTTTTGTAAGCTAGAGTCCAATATTGAGGTCTAAAATACTTTTGCAAAGTAAACTATTAAAATAAGATTTCACTGAGTTATAGGATATTTAAAGTATATTGCAAAATTTGTGGGTTTTTTTGTTTTTTAAAAATATATGTAATCACAGGAGAAAACCAAACAAGCTGGCCTCAATACTGAATAAAGAAAGAAGAACTATTTGAGTTTATAACTAGTAATTTTTTGCAAGATACATTCATATTAACTTTTTGTCTGTAAATTTTTCTATTTTAGGCATGTTTTCAAAAACAAATTATATTACACTATCACCTTAGAATTCCACCTTCCACCAATTCTGTATGCTACAAGATGAATTTCATTCCAATGCATGCAGTTCCTGTGGGGAAAAAAAATGCATTTCAGCTGGAAAAATGTGATTTTTATGATTCCAGGGATACATGTTTGCACGGTTTATGATGGCTGAAGACTTTTAGTTTCTCTCGAGTTTTAGATGGAGCAAAATTGGAGAGGCTGAGAGTGATACCCAGGTCAAAACAAATTACTCAGACATTTGTCAACACACATTCCCTAAAAACCTCACCAAGACCAGGAGGAAGTCTGTCAGTGTTAAAATCATCTTTTCTACTGTTACCTTAAAGCAGCATGGATACAGATGTGCTGTGGCAAGATTGGTTTTCTGGTGAGAGCTGTGGTTTGGTCCTTTCACAGGGAACTCACTTCTAACAGTATGAGTTTAGTATGTTGGTTGAGAACACTAAATAATTTCTTTCATAAGAAGTGTGAAGTGATTGGAAATCCTAATGTAATATTTGCCTTCATTAATTAATACTATAGCTATAATCCTTTATTTCATATATTGCAGAGCAGACTTTCCTCCGTGGTTTCTATAATTAAGTTTCCAACAGCCTATAGAAATTTCTTTCGAAATAAAAGCTAAGCCTGACAAGCTCAATACCAGCCGGGTAGTTTTTCTATAATATTCCTTATGAATATGCCCAAAGAGAAGAGCAGGTCATGATAGAGTTCAATTTACAAATTATTCTTCTGGAAGGGATGGAAAAGTTGCAAATTAATGAAAACAAAATCTAAGATAAAACATTTTTCTATTTTTAATTTAAAGTGCAGTTCTGTGATAGAGAAAAGTTAAAATTCATTAGTGCAGTATTTTACTTAATCAGAACAGCATAGTTGAAGGTGGAAAATGTGTGTTTTCAGAAATCTTCAGGCATTCTTTAATAAAAAAAGTTAATGTTCTCATTAGTGGCACCTCTCAGCAAAAGTCTTCTCTTTTTTTCCTCCTGATAAATAAGCACTTTTCTGGGAGCTGAGTATTGCTGCAGTCATATTGTGCTTTCAGTTAATGAGATGTGGGTTCAATTTGTTAGTGTTTTATGATAATAAAGCTTATAATTTACTGACGAATTGGCTTGCTTTCAAAACATTCTCTTATTGCCATAACATTTTTTATTTTCATCCGAAACACTCATGTGCAATTTAGGTGTTGATGGCAACAGATGTGTACCTTCATAGATGGGCAGGAAACCATGAGAAAGGGTGAAAAAATAATTCAAAAGTGAGAAAAGCGTAGCACCAGGAGGAAGAATGTGGCCTACTTTGCTGTGTTGTTAAAAGCCAGCTACAAATTAGAAAACTCTGTTGCTCCTCACAGATGAAAGTGTCATTAGTAACATGTTACTGATCTGATTTTTGCAAAAGTTTTGCAAAATTTGTTAAATTCTCCCCATGCAAGGCTTGCTGAATGCCTCAGATGTTACACTCTTGTCTTATGAGCTACTTGCTATTGTATGAGCAAGAGGTGAATTTACATCAGTTCAAAGTTTAAAATGTTGTCCAAAATTTCTTTCCTGAATCCTTGAAAATTAATTCAAAACTGGACATAAAGACAGATTTCTTCAGCTGCATTTGTTTTGCTTTTTAAAATTTTGTTCTTAAAGATGATACCTAAAATTTAACCAGGTCCTGTGCCACTTCTGCAGAGTAATTTAATGTACTGAATCAAATCTGTGGTTGGAACAAATGCTGCACTTTGCCATGTTGCTTTTCACTGCAGTAACTCCAGTTCTATATAGCTGGGGTTCACATTCTGATGCTTGGTAAGAAATGCAAGCTTCCCCTGCATGTTTGCTGTTATGGTTTGGGTACCATTTTTCTAAAAGATCTTGAACTTATAGGTTATTGGAAAACAAAATATGACAGCTAAAAGGAAGAGTGCATTCTGATTTTGTATCAGGAAAATTGTTCCAAGCCCATGTTATACTTGTGTGTGAAATAAGATAGCATTCTAAGATTTTCTAACGCTTATCTAGTCCTATGAATAGAGAAGGTGAAAATAGGGCAAACCCCCCAGCGTTCCACAGAATCACAGAATTGTTATGGCTGGGAGAGACCTTCAAGATCATCCAGTCCAACTATCTACCCAGCACCACCATAATAACCCTTAAAACACTAAACCACATCACCCAGTGCCTCATCCAGGCACTTCTTGAATACCTCCAGGGATGGTGACTTCACCACCTCCCTGGGAAACTTGTTCTAATGTTTACTCATCCTTGCGTTGAATTTTTTTTTCTAATATTTGATCTGAATCTCCCCTGTTGTAACTTAAAACCATTTCCCCTCGTCCTCTCACTGTAGGCTTGGCAGAAGAGACCAACCCCCATCTCACTACAACTCCCTTTCAGGTAGTTGTAGGGAGCGATGAAGTCTCCCCTGAGCCTTCTCTTCTCCAGGCTGAATAAACCCAGCTTCCGCAGCTGTTCCTTGTAAGACATTTCCCAAAACCTTAACGAGCCTTGTTGCCCTTCTCTGAACATGCTCCAACACTTCAGTGTCCTTTTTGAAGTGAGGGGCCCAGAACTGAACACAGTACTCGAGGTGGGGCCTTACCAGTGCTGAGTACAGTACAGCAGGACAATCACTGCCCTAGTCCTACTGGCCACACTATTCTTGATACAAGCTAAGATGCTCTTGACCTTCTTGGCCACTTGAGCATACTGCTGGCTCATATCCAGCTGGCTGTTAACCAGCACCCCCAAGTCCCTTTCTGCCGAGCAGCTCTCAAGCCACTCTTCCCCGAGCCTCTAGCAACGCATGGGGTTGTTTCCCAGAATCTGTGAGCGGAGGAGTCTAATCAAAACCTCTTCATGACAGGAGAAAGACTCACTGGCTCTCCTGGTGGAAATTTTTCTTCTTAGGCTAGGTCCTTAGACCATCTCTAGATTTTCTACTTTCTTCTGGTAATGTCAGACTGTATCATCCACCAGGTAATTTACTTCCCTGTGAAAAAACTGTCTCTGTTGGTGTTTCCTACAGTGTGCTCTCAGTTTTTATTATTTTGGCAGTAACGATAGGGATCATAGTAAAGGAAAAAGTAAACATTGAAATTTAGAGTTTCCTAAGTTAGGTTTAAGCAATCATCACTTTAATTCATGTACTTTATATGTATATTATAAGCAAAGTAAGTACATGGCAAATTTTAAGCATTCTTCTCGTGTTTTATTGATTTAGTTTACAGAAGATTACCTAAGGTGAAAGTCTGTTGACTAAGGCTTTCATTAGCATAATAAAGTATTGGTTTAAGTAGCTGACATAACTACCAAACGCCTACTTGGTTGTGTTTTTCTATGAGCATACCTTGCTCATGCATGCAAAGGAGTTAACGTAAGGGTAAACTTTGTATATGTAATTACAAACATTGTGCCTTGTAGGACAAACATTTCCCAGTTATCTCATTTTGTGTTTCACCCATTATGGAATTCTGTCAAAAAGTACTCTCCTCCTCCAAGACAACTGATTAACATTGACCAGATTTTCCTCAGTTTCTGTTCAAATTAATGCAGTGAGATTAACACCACAATTATTTGCAGTGGATTGAGTCTGTTATTTAATTAAAATAAAATAAAGCTGTCCATTAAAACAAACTTGTTTGCAGACATTCGTCCAAATAGAACTGATTTATGGGTTTTAATTTATGCAAAAAACATTTTATTCCCCTGCCCAATAAGATAAAATGTTAATTTTCTTGTTAATGTATCTTATTCATTTTAAATAGCCAAAGAGCTGGTGATTTTGTTTAGTAAACTTTGCATGAGAGAGGGAATTTGCTAATGTGACATGGTGGTAAAAGCTTGAAATTGCCCTAAATGTTTGTTATACCAGCCTGCAGTGCCTAATTATTTCTTTAATTACAATGTTTCTAATTATATTCCACATTTGTATATGTACCAAAAAGGATCAAATAATAAAAAGAAGCATTCTTTAGTTAAAATAACAATTTCATGTCTGTTATTAGAACAATATTAGCATTTCCAGAGAGAGACATTGTATTCAGCTGCCCAAAGCAGTGGTCAGAAAATCTGCATCTAATTGATGTTCTTTTCAAATGTATATTAAATATATTCATAATAAATAGTACATAGGGTTCGTAGATTAGTAATTCTTGGGGGTGTTAAACACAGACTTGGTATGCCTTTTCTGCAAGCATTTTAATTAGTAATTTGGAAGTCCAAGCACAGATGAACAATGAAAAGCCTGCTGTATGGATGAAAATGATTCTTAACGGTCATTTTCTTTTAGTTAACTGTATAACTAATTGATACATTTTTAATTATAACACCTTGGAGCTTTTACAGTACTGTTGCTTTCAAGCAAGGGAAATCTCTGAGGCAAGACTTTGTATTTCTTGTGTCACGATGATATAACTTTGCCTCAGGCACAGCCACAGGCTGAAAATACTTTGAATGGATAAAAAACAAGACAGATGGGCATCTGTAAGTTCATTACCATTACAAGTCTGAGCATGGTTCTTTATTAGAAACTGATGTAAAAAATACATGAAAATACAATTATGATGATCTCATAGGATTTTAAATATAGGCATGTGAAGTAAGGTATAATGGTTTTTGGAGAATTCCTGTCATTATCATGTTAGCAGTTTTGTAAACTACAGATCTGCAGGCTCGACCCTAACAGACAGCTGGGCTTTAAGGGGAAAGGAAAAAAGCTTTTTTGTTTTTTTCCAAAATTAAGGCTGAATTGGATACACCTGTTCAAGTATGGTCTACTGTGTTATGGTTTATATTCTACAAATCAGTATTTTGAATATTTAATGTGTGATAAGCATTTAGAATTTCTGGTACTTTGTTAAAAATAACTCAGGGATTCAATAATCCTGGGGTCTTGCTGGTGAAACAACTGAAGTAAAAGGAACCTCACAGGAAGCAAACCCTGAAGATTTAAATGGTGTATTTGCTCTTAGCCTGTAATTATTTGTATTACAATACATAGGACTCCCATGGGTGACTGAGGTCATATTATACCAGGCATTGTTTAAACAAATGTTATCACTACCTGGGAGAACTATTACATCTATCAGGTGTATTTGACTTCAGCAACAAAATTACCAGAAAAATTTCTCACCCCTTTCCCTGAACACTCATCATGCAACTGTGCATTTTTTCTCCTTTTTATTCTTTTCTTTTTCTTTCTGTTTAAGGTTTATTTTTAACTCAGACCATTTCAGTAAAGTTAGGGGGCAGTGAAGTTCAGCTCGGAAGTGAGAGTAAGTGGCCAGAATGGAATGGAGTGGGAGCTGAATTTACGTGATAAACTAGCAGAGCTGGCTTAACTACACCCAAAATGCAATTAGGGAAAAGTGGTCTGAAAAGATAAAGTGATTACACCTGTCTCTGTTGTACAGAAGGCTATTCTAGTGATAAATCTAGAAATAGGGTTGGTAACCCCCACATACTAGACTAGTAGACACAGAGAACTAGAAAGAGGAGAAAAAACAGCCTTCATCCTCCTCCAGCTTATGAATATTTTAATAAGGTATGAATGTGTCCTAAAGAATTTAATTTAAAAATAATTTAAAAGGTACTCTGTTATACTTGCTTCTGCTCCTGATCCAGCAGCTGAGAGAAAACAAAACAATGTTCTGAGGGAGTGGAAGAAAGAGGATAATGGCTTCTTTAGTAGTAGCCTGTTTAAAATCAAAAACTCTCAAAGATGTCTGCATGGAAGTGAATTCAGATCCTTGATGCCAGCCTATAAACTGCAGAACATGGAGTGAAATTTTGCTCATCAAAATTAATAAGATACTGTGATACTAAATGTGTGAATAGGATGATTGCATAGGTACTGCCATAGTCATGTCCTGTGAGCCAGCACCTGAGAGGCGTGAGGGTGCTCGCACTCTTCTACTGCTGCTTTTGCATTTGCGTTACAGCCTGGCCTGTGGTAATAATAAAACAATACTTACACAAGTAGTAATACAGAAGTACAATTGCAGTTTGCAGAGGTACAATTCTGCGTACCCTATTTGGAAAAAAAAGAAGTGCTTATGTGCAACTCGTTGGAGTTGGATGCACTGTTGTTGGAGTCAACACAGGGAGGACTCTGCTTATGCTGTTAGGCTCGATCAGCTTTGGTGATTCCCCACAGGGTTATGTTGTATGATTCTTAGAAGAGTTGAAGTGGTTTTCTCAGTGAACACAGCCTACCTATCAATGTATCATCTTTTAAGTAACCTGTTCATCTCATGAATCAACAGGATACCATCAGTGTATGTTTTTCTTCAGATACAGGTTAACATTCATTTACAACACAGTATCTTACTGGTGATTTCCCAAAATGGTTCAAGGTCACCTTAACACGTTCCTGTTAATGCATACGCTCATACTTTGGGGTTCCCAGATTTCTCAGGGACTCTGGAAATTCCAGTTACATAACAATAGTAAAAGAAAATGTTTATGTGCACAGTTCCTTTCTACCTACTTGCTATTAACATCTTAATATCTTAATATTAATTAACATCTTAACATCTTAATATCTGTCTAGTTACTGCAGTGTCGACAGTTGCTATCAAAAGTGTTTACTTAAATTTGTTTGGTTCTCTCCAGGCTACAAAACTGTACAGCTGCACAGCTCCTCTCCTGCTCCAAGAGTTGCTGTGGCAGATGCAGCTCATTGGCAGGCACGGTAGTGGAAGAGGAGCTAAAGAGAAGTCACAGAACTTCTCTTCAGGGAATGTGGGAGTTGCCCATGAAAGCAGACTGAGAAAAAGAAGGAATTCATCTGTATCTAGCTATTAAACAGTCAGCCTTTATGGCTAATTGATAACATACATACTTTAAGGGAATGACTCCTTTCTTAGCGAAGTACTTGAGAATGGGGAAAAGTAGAGTCCATTAATTTTAGCTATCGAGTCAAGGATTCCATGTGCCTCCCTTCTCTCATGGCTCAAAGGCAGGTTGATACAGGGATTAGCAGCTAATATTGAAAATTGACAGAAAAAGAATTATTTTTCTAAAATAATTCTGAAAGACTGTCGAAGAGGACAGTTAAATGTTCATTTGTTCCATGTGAATGTGGGGCTTGAATGCTCACTTTAAATATCTAGTTCTGAAAGTGTACCCTGTAATACCCATAATATTCAGAAGAAGGGCAGAAGCCCAATTACTCTTTAAAATGACAGAATAGATCTCGAGTGCTTATTCTCAGTTATCTACAGTTTAGGCAAAAGTCAGATTGTCAACAAGATGTGTTACATTGATTCAAATAACGCTCAAAATGATTGTGCTAGTTTACTGCAGACTTGTAAATTAAGTATAGATTCATGGAAAATTCACTCAAAACAATCACCCCTTTGGAGTGAGACTATAACAAATTCTGACACGCTGCTTAAATTTCCTGTGACAAAGTGCTCTATTACAAATGTCTGATTACTGGATCTGAGGAGTAATCAGTTACCGATTACTGATCACCCTCTCAAACAAGTCCTAGATGATAAATTAGTCTGAGTTTTCTGTAGTATCATGAGAATAACTTGCACTGTTAAGTTTCTGTCTGAGCTTCATGGCTGCTCTGTCGTATTTAGGTACACTGGCCGTACTCCAGCAAAGATGCCAGAACCAAATTCTGTTTGAGATCTGAAAAGAAATCAGATGCTTTTGCAAGGTGGCAGCTTAAAGGCTTAACAGCTTTGCAACTCTTTGTTTTGGAGTAAATTTTAAGGATTATGAAGTTTGGTATGACTGGGGTGTTACAAGGACTGCACACTAGAGGGAAGTAGCATCCAATACACAACATAACACAAACTTTTGGGGAACTTCCTGGCCGTATGGCAAGTGAACTTTGGATTTTCACAACTGCTTGGATTCAAAATGCAAGGAAAGTGTAAATTCTAATGTGACAATATATTCTATGTTTTCTTCAGTGTTAATCTGTATGTGATGAATTTTAAGTGAAGTTATGAATACTATATACTTTATCCACTTATCTGAATGCTCAGATGATGTTTATTGAATGTAAGGTGACTCTAGAGTAGTTCTAGTGACTCTAGAAGGGGAAAGGAGCCAGGTAGCTGTTGATTTACCAGCACTCCCAAAAGAATACTTTCCTTAGTCTTCTGTGGTTTTCTATGTAACTTTGGCAATTTGAAAGCTCAATTAAGTGGCTACAGAGTACAAAGGACTTTACTTAAAAATTAGGTCTTCCAGGAATCAGGAACAAGGCCACACGTCAGATGTCTCCAGGGCTCTTTCATTTTGAATGCTGAGATGAAAGGACACCAGGACTGTGGTATCTCATTTCCCAGCAGCACTGTTTCATCCGCCCTAAGCAACACCAACTTTTTCTGCTCGTGTAACTGTCTGGTGTGTCACATCTAGGAACTGATCTGGCTTGAAAAAAAGTTTCCAGTTTCTTGCTGGAACAGTTCCCCTCTTCAGCCCCTTGTTTGGTTCCACAAACGAGGTGTGCCAGCTGAGTATGAGAGACAGCACCAGGGCAGGAATGAGCAGTGAGGGGCAGAAGTGTTTAAGTCTGCAGATACACTAAAGAAGTTGAATCAGACTGAAGCCAGATCACAGGATAGGAGCTCTCCCAGCAGAGGGAAGGGAGGCAGGAGCTGGGTGGCTAGGAGAGGCAGAGAGAGGGCTGGGGGGCAGGGGGTTTTGGGACCATAGAGCCCAGGGTTGGAGGAAATCAGGGACTTGCAGTTTGAGAAATGCTGTACCAGTAATGAGGGAGAGCAGAATGCAGCATGCAGAGGAGGCAATAGATGGTAGGAAAAATAAATAAGGTTAGAGAACTGCCCTCTTGATAAGAACAGTTAATCAGTAGGACATTTTCTGGTCTGAAAGCTTCAGGTGATTTACCTGAGATAAAAGACTTGAAGTGTAGCAGCTGAGGAGGATATGCTTGGAGAATTCACAAAGAGGTTGGAGAAACTATTAGTTTGAATCATGACAGGGCTTTTTCATCATTTTCATTCTTGGCATAAGACACACTGAGGTAGTATATACACTTATGAAACTAATTACTCTAAGCCTAGCAGGCCAGACCTAGATTACCTAGTGAAAACAAATCTTCTGAAGTATCAAAATACTAAGAGGTTTCAAAATGCCAGTGAGTTATGATGCTTGTCAGTTTTCAATATCAAGTAATAATAAAACCAAGTGGCTGTAACAAATTATTTTGTGTCTGGTTGAATAGATAATGATGACTATCCATCCCAAAAGTGCCGCTGTTCAGATTTTAGTTGCTACACTAGTAAACTGAAGCTGTATCCACTAAGATGCCAAATAATATTTTGATTATGCTGGGTGCTAATTCACCTCTGTAGTCACTTTTATTTTTACGGAAGTGAAATTAATTGAAAATTATCAATTCAGCTTTTCCAGCATGAAAACCCTAATTCAGTATGAATTTGTTGACCATTTGAAAACACTGTTTTTATTGGAGAGGTGTTTTTCTCTTGATTAAACCTTCTTTCAAGGGCTGGGAAGAGCTAAGTCATATTGTGTCAGGAAAGCAAGAAGATGATACTTTTTTTAATTTGAGTAGTCAGGATTAATTTTTGAATTCTTGAGAAGCAGCATACTGGGTTTAGTTATTCCCTGAAAGTGCAGGATATTTCGCTGGTCTGTGTGCAAATGAAGGTATTCCCACACATATTTGATGGTTCTGTGGCCTCTGTGAAAGGGGAAGAACATAATCTCACTGCTCCCTAAACACTATAAAGCACCTTTGCAGAGATCATTGTTAGACTGGGTCATCTTTGAACCTGGCAAAAGAAGACTGAGGGGCTTGGGGGGGGTTCAGGTTTTTGGGGTTGTTTTTTCTTTCTTTTTTCTTGGTATGTTACCTTTTGCTGCAATGGAAAGTAGTTGGCAACACTTGAATATCCTGAATCTTGTAGGTAAAGATGATAGCATTATTGTTGTGTACATCTTAGCCACAGTTCCTTTGAGAAAGAGATGTTCTCAAAGTCATTGAAGAAGAAGGACTTTGAAATTATGTGTTTCCAGTGAAAACCTTTTCTTTTGGAGAATCATATCAGGCAGTGAGGTTATTAGACTTTTTTCTGCAATCACATTTTTCTCTGTATTATGTTACAGCGAAAACAAAGTGGTGGGTGGGGTTTTTTTTAAATAAAAGGAAAAAAGAAAGAAAGTATTCTTGCATCATAGCAAGGAAACTGTGGAAGCATAAAAGATACTGGAAGTTTGTATCTTCTTGGTTTTGAGATTGCTTGAGGGGAATGGGGTTTTGGGTATTATTTTTTTAATGGATCAAAACAGCAACAGCAAATTCCCTTCAGTGCTATTGGTTTAAATTTGGTAGCCAAGGGAAACAATCAGAAACAGTAAGTAGAAGTGGTTCTTTTGTCTGTTTTTAGTGAGTAATGTTGAGGTTGTTTGATACATATGATTATGGGTTTTGGCATTTGTAATTTATAATTATAGTGCAACGCTTCACAGTTTGCCATCTTTCAATTTTCTATTTTGAGACCTCTGTCTGCAAGTGTTACACTATGTACCTATTTGCAGAAAGATCAGAGTAGATGTTAAGACAGTTTTTAGACAGCCCAGATAGACACTAGGATAAACATACATATGCAGGCCTAAACAGATATGCAAAATGCTAAGCAGCGAAACCTCCCCCTTTTGCCTTCTGAGGCTGGCAGGTCCACATGTCTGAGGAGTCAGACATTCTGGCTCCTCTCTGGAGTAATTTCTGATACAGAAAGTGTCTGCTGGAGGAGTGAGTGAACAACATGGTGTTTAAAAATGTATAAAATCCTAATTTGTTTGGGAAATCTAATCATCACTAGACCGGAATTGCTGTCCTAAATGTGGTCCACCTTGCTTGGGATTTGCCTTCTGATACTGGCTTGTAGCAGATACTTTGGAAACTGCAAAGCAGATACATGTAAAATAATGTTTTCTTATCCTCCTTCTTTCCTGAGGTCAGATTTTAAACTGCCCTACTTAGGTCTCAACTTAACCCTAGAGAATGAGATTAAATTTTCTTTTCTTTTACTGTAATCGAGGATGCCCTTGCTATACCACACATGCGTAAGCGTCCAACCCCACCTGAAACAGGACAGACTCCTGTATGTGCATCCTTGCATCTATGGTACCTAGTGGCAGGGAGTCTCATATTGTGCACAGGGAAAGCATTTATTCAGTGGTTTAAATTCCACCATCTTTCATTTTGATTAGCTTTCCTTTTACTCTTGCTTTATGATGTGTGTGGAATGGTAATGTCAGATCTATCTTCTCTGTCGTTTTGTTTTTGAATATGCCCTTTTCATGTCCTTTGTTATTTGTCTCTTTTCCAAGATAAACTATCTAAGTCTCTCAGTCTCTCTTCGTGTGAGAGTTTCTCTATGCTTGTATTATTTTTATTGTCCTCCTTTAGTACAGCACACAGCATTCCAGAGGAGACTGAATTGTAATGTATTGAACATCATTTTCCACTCATACCTAATGCATCTTAATGTGATAACAGTGTGAACAGAGGGCTCTCACTGAGATTCCTGTTACAAAAACCAGCTCCAAACCTGTAAGGAGTACAAACAGTTTACATTCTTTCCTTACCTTTGCACTTCTTCATCCATTGCCTATCCACCCAGTGTGGCAAAATTCCCCCAGAATCCTTCACAGCTTTCCCTGCATTGGATCTGTTATTTGCAAACACTGCTGCCTCACTGTTTGTCTCCATTGTCATTCATAAATATATTAAACACTGTATTGAATATGAAACCTTGGGGCATTTTACTGGTCAATACATTATACTTGTCACAAATTATTAGCTTTTGAAATTATGATGCTTTTGGATCATTAGTCCTTTTTAATGTTTGCCTTGTTGCTGTATTTTATTGACAACAGACAAATGACATTTCTGGTGCTATGCATGTATTTTATTAAACACAGGGAGAAAACTCAAGAACAAAAACTACTTGCTAATTCTTTTTTTGTTGAATCCTTTTTTTACTTGGAGCAATGTTGTTAGTTTCAACACAACAAAATAAATTGTTTTTCATGTGCTGAAGTGAAAGTGAAAATTTCACTCAAACATGGCAAACATTCAAAATTAAATCATATTTTGTGGCTGCACATTAGCACTGCTGCTCCCCTTTCCCTCTAAGATGGTATTAGGTAACCCTAGCTCCAGTGCAAGCTCTGAGTTCAGTATTTTTCCTTTAGAAGGTTAAGCCCAGATATGAGCCCAGAAGACCCTAATCATCACTGTTGGAATCTAATGAGCTCTAGCTAGGTTATGGGTCTCTCAAATTAGCAAACAGCCCCACAGCCTAACAATGCCACCTGTTTTTAAGATGAATTCTGCTGAATCCTGAATTCCCGTGAAATTGGCACCTATATGCACCCCTCGTTCCTGACAGATGGAAACTGAGGGCTCTGGCTCTCTAAATGCACTAAGGCAAAGACAATGACTGCATACAAAATATCTCAATATCTTTTGATCACTACAAAGGATGTATGGCTCACTTTCACTTTAAAATTAAACTCCATCCCTTAGAAGGAATGGCAGGTGAAGCCTCCTATGTAATGAGGGAAGTCCTGCATTTGCATTTCTTTTCTGAACAAAAGGACAGTCCTCCACCCTGGTGGTGTCCCTGGTGTCCCCTCATCAGGGACCTGAGGTCTTCCCGTTGCCTGGCCTTATTGCAGTAAAGTTACCCAGCTTATCCTGTTAGACTATTACTTGCATAAACAACGGTGTTTGTTGTCCTAAACTCACTGCTATGTCCAAGTGTAAATTCCCAATAGCCACAGCTGGGAAGAGAGTGGGTAGGCAAAAGGAAGTGCTTGATGTGAAGTGCCCATGGGTATATGATAGAGATGCTACTAAGAGAAATGCTACAGGGGGGAACAATGTCTATCTCTTCTTCTAAGGCAGTGAAAATAAGCAAACCTTTATTCTAATTGGAATGCAGCAGATTGCTGTTCCTGGATTATCTTTTCTATAATCAAGAGAAGAGGTGACCTGACAAGGGAAAGAAGAAATGATTTTAATTCTCTTGATGGACTTCACAATCTCTTTCACAGGCTTAAAAAAACCAACCAGGCTTAAAACCCCCCAATCCCTGGCATGTGGAGTAAACCTAACAGTCATCTCCTGTTCTTTTGACTTGCTGACAAGGCTGCTTCTGAGTCTGCAGCCCGGTTGACACTGAAGGGTTCCGCTGGCCAGATGGGTCTGTGTTGCTACATTATGGGCTTGTCAGGACAGATATGTCACTGCTAAGGTTTCTTGTGCTTTTCTGCCCTTTTGTTTTGTACTGAAATGCAAAATGCATATGAATAGAAACTCTGGTAACAGGCTTCTTGTCACCTGCTATATCTTTTGCAAATCAAGTTAAAGAGGAAGGCATTTAGAAATGTGGTTACTTCACTTACCTGTTCCTTAATGACTGTTTCAAAGATAGCAGTGTCTGAACTCTTGATATATAATTAGTATAAGGTTCCCAATAGTTGTTTTCCTCTCAGCAGAACTAGAGGAAAAGGTCATATGTCTTTATTTTTCTATCACTCAAATATCATACTGAGAACTGAACTTTAAAAGCTACATAGATATTTGGTATCCTTTAGACATTATCAGATAACACTTTCTAACCCATTTGAATTAGGATTTAATATTCATTCTCCTTTCCTTCTTAACAACCACATACCTTTAAAACACTGGTTTCTGAGGATACCTTTCTGGAGCTTATCTTTTAGCTTTTGGGATAGATAGAGTTGGTGCTGCAAAATAAAATTTTACTCCTGATGGCTGCTCATTAAATTTCCCTTTTTAAGGCCAGTGATTATTCACTTATGCTCTTATTAACAAGACAATGATACATTCTGTAGTGGATCTCCCACCCCTCAACAAACATTTTTTTGAACTGGATCATCAACTGCAGTGAGCTCATTTCTAAATGAAAATTACTTTCTAGGTGTTGAAATTCATTATTTCACTGCAGTAGAAACAAACATAGAGGTAGTTGGATTATATTTAAATGTAAAACTGTGGTGTAAATAGACAATTGCATCCTTACCAATGGGAGTCATAAGGATTTATGTGTAACCAAGACAGAACCAGGGCAAGAAATTAATAAATACATTAGAAGTGAAAGTAAAATAAAAGGAATGTTGAATGACACCTAACCTAAGATAAAGGAAGACAATAAAGATTTTAGTGGTGCCAGAAGGATATTGCTTCTCAGGATGTCTTATTTAAAATCTTTTGTGCCAAAAAATAGTACATGGAGAACAACTTCTAGAACAGGGAAGGTCATCCTGATCTTGCAGAACAAAACAAAGCTGAACTGTTTAGTCTCAACTATTCTGTGTACTTAACAGCAGATGAATCTGTCTTTATTGCTGCTTCTCTGATTGTGAAATTTGGATGATCAGGCTTTTGAAAAAGAACTTTGCAATACTCTGATGAAAAAATTTATCATTTTTTAAAAAAGATACAGCCATTTTAGAGATTATGAAGTGTCCAGATTATGCTTTTTTATGTTTGTTTAACTACACAAGCAAGTGCATAAAATTATGGGTTAAAAAAGTTAATATGCGTTAAAAAATATGGGTAGAAAATGGTGCTAGTTTAGCTGTCCCAAGATTCTATCAAACTCTATGTGAATTGAAGATATAGCACCTTTCAGAGACTCTTGGTCTTAAGTAGGATCAGATCCAAAGAGTTGAAATGATAAAAATAACAAGGATTACCTACAGCCTGGGGATGCTTATAAGCAGTGAGTAACATTAATGCCAATACCCCCTTACGCAGGTGAAAATGGAATTGTAACTGGTGTGATGAGAGAGTTCTGTATTGCTAATAAATTAATGTCAAGGGGTGCTCATGTCTCTGAGTATCTGACACAATTTATATGTATGTTTTTATTTATTAGTGGCTTCAGATACAATTCATCTTCCTCAAAAGCAGAGGGAAATTTTGACAAGAGTTTGTAAGAAGAGAGCAAAGAAGGGTGAATCTTGACGAAAGTAGAGAGAAAGTTATCTCTTGCTAACAGCTTCCAGCAAGTGGTTGGGTTTTTTTATATGATATATGTGACATTCAATTTGTGATGTACTGTGTCAGGTGCATGGGTATACTGCCATGGCAGTGTTGGATCTTGGATCAGATGGTGTTAGAGTCCTACATCATTGCTTGGTGCTCTGCATTCACGTTTTAATAATACTGGAGTTACTGAGCCATTTTAATGACGGAGATGGTATGCAGCAGTGCTTCGGTTTCTCCTTCTCTCTTCTCTCTCACTCTCATTTTGAATCCCCTTGGTGAACCGAATCTGTAGAAGAGGGGACAAGTCAATTCAACGTGTCTCATGAGTGCAGACAACTCAGCAGTAACACTAGGATGTCTTGACATTGTGCAATTGTGAAGTGTCAGGATCTGGATCAGAAAAATGGTTTTTCTTAACTCATTCTGATGTTCTCTTTCAAAATATGACATGAAACTGTAGCTTCTGTTCTTAGGTTCTCCAAGACAAGAGAAAAATAAGTAAAAACAGAGGGGAGGTGCCTGTGACTTTTGCACTGCTGCCCATTCAGGCCCACACAGATGAATTTACAGTGATATCTGTGGAACTATAGTTGTGGACTGGTTTAAATAAACATCGCTCTAGGAAACCAATACAACTATCACTATTTTTATGAGCTGAGAATCTGTTTTGTAAACCTAATGATATTAAACTCAGGAATATAAGGTAGCTGTGAATACATGTTGAATTATACAAATATGTGCATTAGTGCAGATGTATGCACTAAAATTAGTCATCCTTATAGTTTTTAATATTGCACATATATTTTGGAGATTATTTTTTTTTTTATTAAGACATGTTTTCTGAGTGTGCCAGGGCACACTGTTTCAGTGTCTTTCATTAAGTCTTGCTGCACCACTTCTTTGAATCATGGACACAAATGCCAAGAAAAATCATCAACCATAATGATTTTCCATCGGAATGGGCCAAATGTGATTACTAGTGCAGTACCCACAGTAATCTTGTATATTAGGGAAAGCACTTTCTGTCATTAATACATTTTTCAAGGAAAAGCCATATTTAAAATTCAGCAAGAGCCTCTCCTGAAATCTGTAGTAACCAAACTGTTGAGCTGTGTTTAACAGCTGAACTGAGCTTCTAGAACTTCAGCTCCACCTAAGCAGGTGCTGTGGGAATGCCCGAACCTGGGTGCTGTAGAACAGACTGGTTGGTAACTCACATAACGCCTGCTTGATGTACAACGTGTCTGGCACAGCCTGCTGGGGAGAGTGGGAGGGGTTTCCTTGTGGCACAATGATGACTCCGGCTCAGGTTGTTACTTCAGTGGAGTACAAGGGACTGGTATTTCTTCTGCTTTGAGGTGCACTGTTAAAGCCTGCCCTTCCCTCCTATTGTGATATTGTAAGTCAGTAGAGCAACGATAATTTAAAAGAACAGTTGACAGCTGTTACTTTAATGTCTTCACTATGACTCTTATCTACCACCATGACATTCTCATCGTGTATTCATCATTTACAGATTAGTAACGGTTTGTAGAAAAGTCTTTACCATATGAGAGCGTGTGCATATATACATGGGGGATCTCTTGCCATACCCAGAAGCCTGGTGGGAGCAGCAAGTATTTGGTATCTTCTTCTTTCATAGGGGGAACAAATGCTTCATCCTTACCAGTAGCAGCAAGCCATTATTGCTGTATTACAGCAGTTGGTGAGATAAGATAATTATGAAAGTATTATCAAAATGCATACCAAATTAGTTGCAGCTCACAGAAGAAAAGAGAATTCAGGAGACTATTCAGAGTATTAATTTGCAGCCAATCATGCCACGATTGTGGAAAGAGAGAAAATACTAATGAAGTGTGAATATGTCAAAAAAAATGTAAAAAGAAGTGTGGTCAATTCACCTGAGCACAGTACATAGCCAAATAATAAATATTCTAGACTGACATGTTCAAGTGTCACACAGCTGTGAAACAGTTTTGTTTCTGGGTGCACACATGGACATATGAAATTCAATGGTAAGATGAAATCTGGAAACAAGTTCTTTTGAAATCACCCATCCCCTCAAAATGTCCAGAACTTATTGATTGTAAAGCTTTCACTTTATTTAGTAAGAAGGTAATTAAAAAAGAAATCAATCCAGAATACACTGTATGCGTAGAGGATGCTTGCTTGGAGGTTTAATACTTCCCACACCTTGCAAAGCCAGACAGTTACTGGGCCTCTGAACTTGTACCAAATTTTGACATGATAACACCAATCACACCAGAGCTGTTGTAACATTAGGAGCCCCTATGAAGCCAGGAATTTGTGTAAAACCAGGCAGTATTCAGTCTAAGCAGAAAACTCTGTTATTTTAAAAGGTGGGGGCTGGGTTTTTTTAGAATAACAGAAGTTCTTGACTTTGTATTTTAAATACTTTTGTTTCACACTACAAAGGGTAAAATTGTATAAAGTAGGTGCTTTTTGAACCATCTGAAGTACTTTGCTATGAATACATTTTACATGAGAGTAAAACAAATACTCCATTGACTAGGAAACCTGTTTGCTCATTCTAACCCAATGTGAATCTGGTGCCAAATGAGAGTTCTTCATTTCAATTAATGATCATACTTGAGAACCTTTTGTAACTCAGCACAGAGATGCATTCCCAGATCTTCAGTAAGAAGAAATTGTCAGGTGCCCAGGAACTCAGAAATATTTTGCTAAATCTCTGGAATTTTTACTGAGGTAGGATTTTATATGACTGCACAAGAGGACTATTACAATTAATTAGAAAGCTACTACTTTATGCCTTTAAGTATGGTCTTTGGATAGTGTAATGCTTATATAAACTTTAATTTGCATGATGCACTGCCTTACTATATGTAATGAACAGAGACATCTCAAGATACTTGGTGAGATTTTCGGCCTCACCTCTTTGCCTTTCCTTTGCTGCAGCATCTCAGTCCATTTTTAAATATCATACTGTAGAATGTGACACTTGGAGTAAGCCACTTGTGCAGCATGGAGAGGGTTAGAATCTGAAAGAAGTAATTTTGCCAATGTGCCCAGCTAAGGTTTTTCTCCTTACCAGTCATGGCTGTAAGTTCATGTCTATAATGCGGTTATCAGGTATGACTGCACATTTAGGCAGTTAAAAGAAAAAATACATAAATACCTTACCGAAGAATGATTTTTGGTATTACTGACTTTTTATGCCATAGTGGAATACTATGACTCAACAGTTCTACTGTATGAGGCTATGACTTTTCTTATTCCATGCTGCTTTAATGTTCTTAGATTCTTAGCTTTGTGACCTTTAAAGTGCAACATCTATTCCTCAACAAACATTCCTCTAGATTTCTAAAAGTTTGACTTTTTGTCAAACGTCAAAGTGACATTCAGCATATTCAAGTACCTTGTTGGCAGTATGCAGTTTGGGCAGTTTCCCATTTAACTCAAAAGTCCACCTCCAGATAAACTTGACATGCCTAAAACTGGGAATAATTGTAATACAAAAGAAAGGAGTGAATTGAATGTAACAGCCCAGCTTCTGAGTAATCTGTGAGTAATCTCTAGGGTTTTTTTCCTGACAAACTAGTTACATATCTTTAATTGGGTTAGTTTTTAAGTGCCTTTCAGAAATCTAACTTGAATTATGTCAGCATGTACTATTTGAAAATGTAACATAGATGAGTAAAAATCCATACTGCAGCATTAAATCAATAAATCATGGAAGTTTGTGGAAAGGAGAAGGACACTGAAGAAGTGTTGAAATATCCTTTGATTAGTAATTTTGGTGATAAAAAATTGTTTGAAGCATTTCATATAGAGACTAACAAAATCAGGAGCAAGCAATTTTTATCCTTCTTAGCATATATAGTCCAAGTTCTGTTGCACATTCTCTTACACATTCTTTGGTCAGTTCATAGTTTTGTGTCTTGCCACTTGATAGTGTTCCCTATTCATAAATTACTCCTACTACTGCTTCTTCACCAGATGGAATAATCTGATGGGAATAATTTTATGGAATAAGAATATAGGAATAACTGTTAAAGTGCTACATGTCCTGTGGAAAGGGAGAAAATGATGTAAATATTGCTTCATTGTGATGAAGAAGAGCAGAGACCATATGGTTTAAGCAAACCATCATGGGTGGCCTTACTATCTTACTGCAGTGCTCTGGAAAATGTATGTTCATTACAGAATGGTTGATCAGCAGTACACTTTTCAGGAACATACTTTCTGACCTGCATTTCAGAACTACAGTCACATAGCAGTCAAGTTCGCATGCAACTCACATGTCTGCTCGTACAGGTATGCAGGGTACATCTCTAAGTTACAGCATTAAGCAGTTCCCTTATCTTTACTGGTGGATTGTGTATGCATAATGCAACACGTTCTTGAAAATGTGTCTTACGACACTACATGCCTTATGCCTCAGGACAGAGAAAAAGAAGAGCCTAGTGTTATAATGTGTTTGAAAATAAATCAAATTATTTATAAGGAAGATTGAGGACAAATTATTTTCTCCAGGTTTTTACCATAAATCATTCTGCTGAAACTGCTTTGCTCACATAACTTGAATTTAGCTTAGTGATACTAGCACAATTTCTTTTGTCTTTCTACTCAGCTGCTGTGTAGCACTCTCTGAATTTTGTTCAGATGAGCCATTTTCAAGTATTGTTTTGAGAGAACATTATCTAACAGAAGGGAAAATAAAGGCATCTGGCTAGACTCTTCTTCAAATAACCATGGCCATTAAAGCAAATTAAAAACCAAACATGGTTTTCTCACTTCTTTACTAAATGCCACAGTTATTCATCTCTGAAAATGGACAAACACAATCTCAGTCAAGCTGTCATTATGAAGAGGAATGGACAAGTAATAATTTGAATGCTAATCAAATTCTTATTTATCAGTCTCAGCTGTGCTGGTTTGGTAGGCATATGCCAACAAATTTAACAAACATTTCTTCTTCCAAAGAGCAAAGTTATGTTTGCTTATCTTCTTCATAAGTGATTTTTAATACACGCTATTAATGACAGACAAAATAAAATACAATAAAATGAAAAGACTGGGCTTGCTGAGGGCACATTATTGACAGAATGCCTGTGTTACATCTGAACAGAAAAGATTTGATGGTAAAACTACTCTGTGATGGAGAGGGTTGCAGTTTGACATCTGCCTTAGGTACCTGATGACAGGACAAGAATGATCACAGGGAGTAAGACAGAAGTTTAGTAAATTCCTTCAAGAGGTATAAAAATGCTTTGGAATCAGAAAGTTGTATTGATTTATTTTCTGTAGTGTCACTACAAATACCATCTGAAGGTCTGAAACTGCTGGTCAGTTATTTGATATGATGTCTGGTACTCTGTCTTGAGATTCCCACGCCTGTCGTGTTTTCCAGAGGAGTTCCCGTAAAACAGTCTGGCTTTTGCTGTACTTTAATTCAATTTGTTACTTTATGAGACCACTTCAGCTTTCTTCAGGCTAAGAGCAGTTGTGTTGTGTCATTTGGAACTGCAACGTGTCTTGCAACGTGTAAGCTTGTTAACCAAAAATGGGGGGAAAAAAGGGAGGGGTGCAGTGGTGTGGTGAGGGGTGCGGTGGGGGTTTCTTTAGCTCTGGGATGTGATAGTGCTGCTTATTTCCTAGTCCTGCTGCCCTGCTAAGAGTGGTTTAACAAAGCAGAGCATATGGGCAGCTGATGTAATTTGGCAGCTATCTGTGACATGAATCAGAGCTGATTTCCCCATCTCTGCTATTGTTGTGTTGCAGAGACTGGGGTAGTCTGTCTTGGGCTATAGCTTTCTCCTGTGTATAGTTACATGGTGCTCAGCGCACCTGGACCTTGGGAACACAAAGTGCTCTGTGTATATAATAATAAAGAAAAAATAATGGCATCTCATGTTTTGAGTACTTTGTGTCCTTTGAAGATAATCCTTGTTTCTGAGTCCAGATGCCAAATAACCATTGGCCATTCACACCCGTGTATAGCTGAAGCACTGCTGCCTGCATTTTTCAGATGTTGACATTTTGGCACAGAGCAGAGACATGCACAAGGTTGTAGAGCAGACTAGTAGGAGTATTAAGAATATATTAGTGAGGGGCTGACTGTGTAGTAAAACAATGTCTGCATGATGGCAATCCTGTGTCTTCTGTACACATTGCTCACAATGCCTTAGAAAATATTGTCATTGTTCAGTTTAACTGCTTTACTGATGTTAGCACTGAATACTTTTGAAGTCCCCCTCTGCTGCTAGTATAGTTTACTTCTTTTATGAAAACTTACCTGCTTTTAGTGTTCAACATCTTTTCTAATGACCGTTTTGCTATCTCACATCTTGGCTGCCTTCTACCTTTGCCTTTTGAGAAAAACCCTTGCCCTAAAACTTTCCCAGATTGAAAGTGAGAATTTTCGGTGGTGATTTCAGGATATGATCTGTGTATAAGCATCATTAATAACTATACAGCAGTGTTTGTCTTATTGGGCCAGCTTCAAGGCTTTTATGGGTCACAAACACTGTATATTTAGGAGAAAAGGAAGCACTGATTTTGAGCCATAGCTGATATTTGCCTAGCTTTTGGAGCTCTAGCCTAACCAAAGTAGAATGAGTGAAGAATTTTACTGCCTTTGGTTCTAGTAGGAATTAATGTTTTAAAGTTTGCAAGTTCAGTTTCTTACGCAATATCCGCATTGACTTACACAGTAGAGATCAGCATGATTTACAATCACTATTGGACTTAAGAATGATTCCCAGAAGTCAAAGCCCAGTAGTACTTCAATAAGCCACTGTAATAAGATATTTTATTATTATGGCTTTAAATGTCCTGCAGTGTACGGTAATTCAGATATAAAATAATTAAAGGCAATTAAAGACCATTATAGTAAGGATTACTTTGTGCTAATGACAGACTCTTTGACTCGAGGAAGAATACCTTCTAAAGTCATTCAGGGAACACTATACCTAGTCAAGGTGGGTAAAGGAGCACATCTCTGAGATTTGAGTGGGAAGAAGCCAAAAAACATGAGGACATTTTCCTTCATCATGCTTTCCTTTTCTTTAAGTACCTCCCCAAATTACAATATATCTTACAATTAATTAAACATTTGATTTGTTAAGTAAAGATGTTCATAATGCACAGCTTCCTTAATGAAAATGTGTTTCTCAATACAGAAGACACAAAGAGACATTTTGTGTTTTGCTGCTGATTTTCAATATCTGTATTTTATTAAATGTATTAAAATCAATAATGCTAATTTTACAACTCTGTCAGCAAAACTTTATAAGAAAACAAGTACTTTATTTACTTTTAAATACAGCTCAGCATCCCTCAAGTCAGTCAGGAGAAAAGTGACTCAGCTTGGGCTGCTTGAAAAATTTAGTACATGCCACAGATATTCCAAATCTTGAACACTTGGGATTACCATAGCTACTACTGATTTTGTATTTTATGTTGAAAAAAAATTACATCGTACTGGTGGTGTGGCATCTGCCCTTGTATAGAAGAAACAAAATCTTCTAATATTCTGAGCTGTTCCACCTTTTCCTCCAAATTTAAGAGTATGACACAATAGCTGGCTAAACATTAGAGGCATGTTATAAATTTGGTAAACTGTTAATTTATATGTCGCTGAATAAGACTTGTCTACTGAGGTACAGTAGTACTACATGTCTAATAGTAGTAGTAGAACATGTCTAATAGAATTACATCATTGCTGTTTCTTCCCCAAGAGCCCCAAAATCATACAATTTGTGCCTAGTTCATGTTTCATGTGAAAGCTTCCTTCAGTTCACTTCAATTATTACTGCTGGCCACTGCACTGCTAGTAACTCATTCTCGACTGTCTTGTATTGCAGAGAAGCATGTATAGAAGAAACATGAACAAATGTAAAATGGGTAAATTTTTTTTATGTAAAACTGTGTGTCTAAGATATTCCTTGTCAGGCTGTTATCCTTCTGAGGTCCACCACTGTGGCTCTTGCAGCAGATTACTCTGCAAGAATCCACTCATAAATTTCTCCAAATAAATGATTTTAACTTTTACAGATAAACATGAAAATAAGGGGTCTTGAAAATATCCAGCAGGAGGGTTGTAGAAAAGTTAGTGCATTGTAACTACTTTAGTATATCAACATTGAAAAGAATTCAGTCATACCAATCTGAACACGAATAACATTTCCAGGCCCTCACTGTACAGTGATGATGAAGGAAAGTAAGACTTTTAACACATAAAAATTGTAAACTATGTAAAAAAAAATTGTTAGTCGCTGAAGAATGCAAATGTTAACACAGTTTTTATGAGGCATAAAGACAAGCGTATCATTTAAATATTACTCTTTATGTGAAAATAAGCAGTTTTGCACGTGATTTCTTTCTAGCACCCTTAAAACAAAGTGATTGCTTCTCCTCTGAGGAGGTTTTCAAACAAAAATGATAATGACTAATCCTTGTAAACTGGCAGTAATTGCAAATTGTGGCAATACTTGTGAAGACGACCTGTGTATGGAATTCTCTCTGGAATTTTTTATGATCTCAGAAGAACTCTATTTCCAATGCTTTGTGTCATATGAATGGCTGACTCCTAGGGAATAAAATCCTTTATCTGTATTTTCTAAGCTGCAAGCCGTGACAGAGAGTGGCAAATTCATAAACTTCCAGAAACCATTATTTAGAGTTTGGAGATGTGAAGCATCCAGCTCAGGAAAGATTACCAAAGTTTAAAACATGAGAAAATTACGTGCATAAAAAATTTAAAGTGATTGAGAATATTTCCAAGACTTCTTAGTGCTGCTCCATTTATCTAGTTTTGGGCACTACTGCAGAAGGTATATCAGCTACAAAGTCCTGTCCATCCTTATATCTGTTCAGAACCTAAGATTATCTCCTGGAAGAGATCAACACAGCTACTGTTTAAGGACCTAAACATAATAAAACTTACACTGAGGTGAAAAGAATCAGTTTTTCTAGTTTTATAGATGCAAGTGAAGCATTATCTTATTGAGTTAAAAGGCAATACATGTAAACCATTTAAATTGCCTCTATGTCAACCACAAAAGCTCTGTTCTTAGTTCATGATACCGGTATCCGATTCCTACGGTAATTCTTCAGGCAATCACTGTTCTCAGAAAATCCTTCCCTTATTTTGTAAAGAGTTATGAGTCTGGAAGCTGATTTTTTCCGTTTAGTTGAAGAAATAGGGATGGGAAGTAAGTGCTTGATTCACTGTTGTTCCCCAGCAAGAGAATGTGTGCTTATCACTATAGTCACAGTTAAGAGGAGGCTGTAGTAGCTGAAAGAATCTCTTTAGATCTGGTAAATTTTGTATCTTCAGTTAGATTCTTATTTCCCTACTCCTGTTTATATGCAAAAGAAATTATTTTTTTCTCTACTCTTTATTAATTCAATAATAAAAGGGAGAAATCTCTTAAAATAAGAGATGTTTAAATTATAAACCAAATATCATGCTGCTATTTACTTGGTTAATTTGATATCTATTTGTATTGACATTTTTTATACACTAGGTTGCTTTACAGTGTTATAAGCAAGCCTAAGTAAGCTTTGAAAACCCTATTCTTAAATTGACAACTGCAGGGTCTCCAGTGAAACTCTCCAGGTTCTTCTGGCTTACACTTGATTTGCTTTAATAAGGGTTATGGGGAACGAAAAACTATTGAAACTCCATTTTAAAATGCCTGGCAACAGACAGGTGGAAAAGACTTAGAATTACTATTTTTCATTACTGAAGGCCCCTTAGGACTGCACTGGAAAGAATCCTGTCTGCCCCAGATAAGAGTCTCCCAGCAGTTTAATGTGCCAATCAGTTGTGCTCAGCAGCCTGGAATCATCATACTGCAGCTATTAAATAGTTCCAGACCATATGCTCAGAAGGATGGGAAATGTGATATGTGTCACACTTCCAAAGAATGATGATGAAGAGCATTAATATGCTGATGAAGAAGGAAAAGAAAAAAAGAAGCAGCAAACCCACCTGTGTTACAGAGCCTGACAGATACGCTGCACTAACTCTTCCATTTCATATATAATTACAAGTTTAAGTTACGATGAGGTCTATATCACACTAAATTACCTGGTCTCTTCCTCTCTTCTCCTCTGCTAATATGTTCTCTCTGTTGATTTTTAAGACAGGAGAGAGTTATATCAGAGTCCAAATATCTACCAAACAAACAATGTTTTATCCAGCTGCTAGCTTGGAAACTATTTGGGCGCATTTGAGGTCTAATTACAACAACGACTGAGCGATGGACCAAGTACAGCTCCATTCATATTAAATAACATACTAGTAGCTTGAAGGAGGAATGCTAATGAAGGTTCTGAGAAAACAGAAAAGCAGTAAGAAAATGCATTTTCATACACATTTTATCCTTTCTGAAACAAATGCTGTGATGTCACCATGTAACATGCAGTGTGGTAGTGGATGGGGTAAATGAAAAGTGAGTCACAAGGAGCTGATCCAGCCAGCCTTTTTGGGTGCTTCACCCAGCGGTCTTTAATGCACAAACTTTAGAGCAAATTAAGAGCTAGCATAGGTGGCTGAAATTCCAGTGACTGCTGTGTTTACCCTGGACAATATTCACATTCCTCCAATTGTTTATGAATTCTACTAAGCAGTGTATTGGAGGAGCAGAAATGTAATATGGGAAGATCCATTGTTTCAAACAGCGTAACAAAACATCTAGAATTGGCTGTGCAAATGAGCTCCTTTAATCTATTAAAAGGACCCTTTGATGACACGGGGAATTGTGAGTAACCCCAAGAATGATTTTTAGTTTAAGCTTGCCATACCAGTGTGTTAATGTACATATATGTATTTAATGATCTTCTCTGATACCTTTATGACAATAATTTTCCATAAAATAGACATAAATGTCTTTGCCAGGATTGTGAAGCATAACAGATTGTACAGTGTGCTTTTCTAGAGAGTACTGAAATCAAATTCACAGATTCAGGCAGCTTTTAAGAGGTTGTTTCTCTGCAGTCTGAATAGAGATCTTAGTTTTGGAAGGATGCTCTAGTTTTCTTTTGTCCTTGTAACAAAAGTCACTGATTTACAATGCATTCAATTGTTATGAGATAAATTATGGGATTTTTTGCATTTATTCTTATTAATGTCATCTCTTTGGCTTGCTGATTACTCATGAATTTTCCTTAGTACTTTTATATATTCCAAAATAAAATTAAATGTTAAGTATTTTGTTTGAATCCATATGAGGTTAAGATTCAGCCTAGTGAAACTCAATAAATATTGGCTCTGGTTATATAGAGAAGAGTACAGATTATTATTTTTTAAATATAAAATCTTAACTTGAGGCAGATTCATTCAAAGTAGTGGCTCCCTCTGATTTATGATCATCATCATTTCATTATGATTCAGAAAAGAAATTCCCAAATTCTTATTTTGGATCAAAAACTTATACCAAAAAGCTTGCAAAAGAATAAGCTTACTGTATTTTGCTGTGTTGTACTTGCTGTAATTAGTTCTTTAAGATTAAAGAGTATGAAGGTGGCTAAGAAAAAGTGGAAACTGTAGCTTGTCTGCTGACAGCTTTTTCTGGAACAGCGATTAGAGGCATTAAATTCCAGATCTGATCAATATAAAAAATACACTGTCTGTTGATGGACCTGGCAACCATTTTAATCAGATTTGGCTTCAGTCTGTAGTGAGATGTGTTTACAGAAACAATTCCTAAATGCTTCTCTTATCAAAAAGAAGTTTTTATTCTTTTTGATAAAAAATGCCCATCTCCTAAACTGCATTATTTAAAACTGAAAGAGAAAGCTGTTTTCTTTCAGCTACTTTGAAAACTCCCTAAGAACATTTCTTTAAATAAAATATATTCTCTTTGATTCAAACAGGCCTGCTTTTGCACTTAACAAAATATCATTGTAATACTACAGTTTTTCATTCTATTTCCATTATCACCTTTAGTTCTAATCCTACCAGAGTTTCCTGTGACTGATTCCTTTATTAGGAATGTGGCTTTCTCTTAAACAAAAAAGCGGAACCATAATTTTAAAATTTGTTGCACACTTGTTAAGAAGCCAGCTGCATTGCACAGGCCCAAACACTGAACAGGAATTCAGGTATCAGAACCACACCTAGCCAGGTGTGTGAATTCCCTGAGGAGCTGCATCCATCCTTCCCTGCTCATCTGAGCCAGACCTATCACTGTTTTCTGGGGCTGAGAGCAGCAAAGGACCTTGATCCCCTCTGTGTTAGAGAAAAACTTATTATGTTGACCCTTTGCTCCACAGAGTTGACAGAAATGGCAGACATCAGGCTGCAAATGTAAGGCAGCAAAACAGCAATGCAAGGGAGCTGCTCTGTTCCAATCAAAATTTTCAAACATTTTGGTTTGTATCTTCCTTTTTGGTTTGAAATCAATCTCTTTGCCTTATCTTAAAATTGCAACATTCTGCCTTTCTTACCCCTCAGCTCCCATTTCTTCTTGCTGTCTGAATTTCTCTGCAGTAGTCCATCCTCCTGACCACTTTCTCTCACTTTTGACTTTACTGGAAATGTGGCCAGGCAAAAGACCAGTCATGCCGTTCTGTAAGTTCCTTCTTCAGCTTTATTTTACCAGAGCCAGTTGTAAGGATGATTATAGTAAGTGCAGTTATTGATATATTTTCTTCATTTTGAGATTGGACCATCTCATTTGGCAGCTTTTTGAAGTGTGTTGCCTAGCTCAGAGGGTAAACCTTTTGTAGCAGGGATGAGGATTGTGTTTGAAGGTGCCAATTAAATACCAAATACATGAATAAAATTAAAACTGTATTCTCATTTCAAGGTGGTTCATTGTTTAGCCAGAGAATTGAAAGACTTCAACAAGATATACTAGAACCGTATTGCCTTTTTTTATGGTTACTCTAGGTCAGCCTAGGTTGGGGTTGCTTTATGAGTGCGAAATGAGACATTAAAAGAATTAGTAGATTTATATTGTCATTTTTTTTCTTGATAAAAAGAGTAGCACATGGGGTCATTCCTCTATTTATTTCATATTGAGGTAGTATGACTTTTTATTTTTTTTCCTACATGGAGACAGGAGGGATTGTGACTAATACTTTTACCAGAACATTAACGCTCAGTGATATGGATTCCTTAATCATTCTAATTTGGGAATGAGAGCTATCAAAGCAGCAGTTTACTCCATGTATTCAACAAGTTCAGAATTGCTCATTTGACCACTGAGGTATGCAACCATGGTGCTTTAGGAGACACCCCTTTGCCTTTCAGTAAATTTGTGCTTATTCTTAATTCTTTTGATTATAGAGTCATACCGATTTAGATTAGATTTAGGGGGTAAACAAGGCTTCAGGGAAAGATCACTATGATACGCATCAACAGAGTGCTAAATATGTAGAAGTTTTCTGTAAGATGCAATGAAAAGTTGCACTGCTCTCCTGCCTGCTGTTCACCTCCCATTTCTTCGAGCTGCTTACATATTTTCTTCCTTCAGGAGGTAAGCAAGATGCTTTTTCTTAGTCTGAACTGCTCAGTCACTTCTTATTACTCAGGTAGTTTGATCAATGATGGATCAAACTGACTACTAGGGAGTTACTTGCAGTGGTAAGTAAGATCTGCACCCCATTGTTAGGCTTTCAGCTATTTTTTTCAGGTATTTGACCAAATGTGAGTTTGGCAGGTGTTTGCAATGTTTGGCAAAGTGGACACTGCAAAACTGCTGTCTTGAATGTTAATGTTTCATGGAATTGCTTGTGTATGTGGGCAGAAGGGGGAGTGCAGACGTTATCAAAAGTGTTTTGGTGTATTAAGTACCATTTGAAAAGCACTTTTGCCTCACAAGTTAATTGCATATGGATGATGAGTAATATTATGGTGTACACATTCTTTCTTCACTCTACTGAAGACTACACCTGCTAGGAGTGTATCAAGCGAAGTGACAATCAGAAAGAAGTTTGTTTTGTCATTCTTTCTCAGAGAGATACAATTGCCATAGAGTTTATTTGTTTCTAGATAACATTGTGTCTGTATGTTTGTTATGAAAGTTGATATGAATGGATGTATTCTGTTCTTGGAACCATTTGTCTCTCCTGGCTGAGCTCAAGCTCCTTGAGGGTATTTTGCCTCCAGCACAGATGTGAGATGTTTAACCCTACAAAAAATCCCATTGTGTGAGAGCAGGAAACTTGTCACTAGGCTTTGTCCTGAACTTATGGTCATCAAATGCCTTGAGCTCAAGCCACAGGTACTGATAGTGAGGGCTGAGACTTCAGCCTTAGCTGAATATTCTGTGAGAAACTACTTTAGATGGAAAGGTTTTGTGTGTTTCTCTCAGTCAGTGTTAGCAAGGAAGAGTGATGAGATATTTTGGACCAGCTGGAGTTTAAAAATTATGGTAACAGAAGTTTTATTTTGACCAGATCACTGAGGGGTGATATAAAGGTGTTCAGTTATGTCTTTCCTAATCTAGGCTGTGCTCAGATCTTAAATTTGATGTCACTAGTGTTGTCTGCAGATATCTGAAATGGAGCTCTCTGTTATATGCACATTTACCGATGTATACCAGCTGTGTAGGTAGACATGCATACCATTATGGAAAGGTAAATTGGGTTTTTGTTGTTCGGGGTTTTTATAATGCTTTTAGTGTTGTTTTGTTTTGGTTTCACAGAATCTGACCTATAAAAATATGGGTTTTTTGAAACAGGAGCAGTGATTATGAAAAAAAATATGGTTGCCTTGTTTTATAGAAAAATATGCATAAGGTATAGCAGCTGAGTCAGACTAACTCAGCCCAAGTTCCACCTGGAAGGAACAGCTTCAAATAACATATGCCAGGTTCTGCTGATTTTGAGGAGACAAATCAGGGTCAGCAATATTTTGTTACAATTAAAAAACTTATAAGTCTAAACATTATTATCTGTCTTGAAATTATGAATTATCCTGTTATGTATTTACCCTAAAGTGTATTTGCAAAGGTACTTTATATAGTTCATGTAAATACTGTGTCATGATAAAATATGATTTAGTTAACCCTAGCCAGATGAAGACTGCCTTTAAGATAAAGTTACTCTTTTGATGAAGTTCAAGGCAGAGCTCTAGGAAGAGAGATGTAGTTAGAAACATAACAACATATATAAAACTATCAGATACAGAGCTTACATTATAAAACAGCAACAAAAACAAAAAGGTATTTTTCATCTTGTTACACAGGGATTACTGAATGTAATTCCATCCATTTCCATTGAGTTAAAAATGTACTGTGTGGATTACTGTAATTAAACCATATCAGATATAGCTTAGATCTATTTTACAAATATATTTAATTCTAATAAATATCACCACTCAATTTCCACATAATGTTTTATGTCTGGAATCTAATGAATCCAGCTTGCTGAACCTGGTGGAGTGTTCAGCAGCCTGGTAATTTGCCATTCTACATCCTGTTTTTTGTAAATTCTCTTTTTGAAATATTGAAGTAGTAGAATATAGGAGATAAAGGCCAAATATTGAAAAACTGTAGAGAATTGAGATAAAATTTGGTAGAAGTGACCAATCTACCATAGTTTAGATGCCCCACCACAACAAGAAATTCTCTTTATTTCAGCATAACCCTGCCATTTTTGTTATGAACTTTTACTCTCTTTGGGGAAGGCTGAGTATATAATATATAATTTTTTTAGGCTAGTTGAGTGTGGGCAGCACAATTAGTAATGATTGCTAAACCACAAAACCTGTGGCTTACTTCAGTGGCTAGAAGGTAATTGTGTAGGGCTGCGCACAGGGGAGGCAGAGCTGTGAAGAGAAACAGCTGATCCTGATGAGCCAACATCCACCCTATAAGTACTTCAGGAATTTTGCTTCACACTGGTTCCACGCTGGTTGCAAGTTAGTGGTTGGAGCACATTTGATGTGCTCCTGTAGTTTCATCTGCTCTTGTGCCCCGAGTTTGCTCCCTGGGATGAACTACAGCACAGTAAGTGGGGGCAACTGGGAGTACCAAAACTAAACCACTGATGTGCTGTAAGAACACTATTTTAGTTGTTTGATCCTATACTAGCCAGAAGGTCTTTCTATTCTGAAGAGAGAGAAGTTGAACCTCTTTTGTTATCAGTGCCATTTCAAATGGACAGAGAAAACTAATTTTTATAAGGTTGAGGCCCTGGATGTAAGGTTTTTACAAGAACAGCTTTTCTGCTTTGTTTTCTTGAAGTTCTAATTGCATTTAAACCAAGAGGGATTGGTATTTTCAGAGTATTTCCCTGTGATGGCTTTGTTCCTAAGGTTAATGACCATATTAGAGATATAGAACAATTAGAAAAAATGAAAATGAGCTTCAAAACATTGATTCAATTGCAGAAGTGAGAAAATATAATGGAGGAAAAGAATTAAGTTTTGTTCTTATCGTCTTGGCTGTATTTAAAATTGTTCAGAACAGAAATATATTGCTTCCTGATGCATATTTGTTTTCTTCCTTAATCTTATTTTTCCAAGATAATGTAATCTGAATGGTTCAGCATATTTCAGCTTTTAGTTGATGCATTTTTAATTTTGAAATTTAAGTTGCCATTAATCCAGAAGCCAAAACCTTACAATGACCTGCCTCTGCATGAATCAAAGCATTTAGTGTAAATGACTCGAGAGGTTACTTCTAAGAAATGTAGTACTGGTATAACTTGTTATAACAGATTTGTATATGGAAATCAAAACTTTAACCTGCCATCTGGTGGAAAAAACCTGAAAAGCTGTAGCATGTGAACCTCATAATGAAGGACTACACCTGTTTTCAACTTGTTAGTAATATAGAAACTTGCAGTGCTAGCTCCACATGAAGAACATTCTGTGGTTATGTGGCTGACTTCAATCCTGTGTGTGCTACAAGAATGTTTTAGTTCTTTTTGCTTCCATATCAATCGAATAAAAGAATTTGTCATTTTGTGTTTGACTCGACTGCAAAATAATTCAAAACAAGGGTAGTAGAATCAGTAACTGGATCATAAAACAAGAAAATTTGGTATCAAATTATGTAAGTAGGAGAAACACTTCCCACCCCACCCCCTGCTGTTTGTTGTGTATGGAGAGAAAGAAAATGTTTCAGTGGTAGGACAAGAGGGAATGGCCTCAAGTTTCACCAGGGGAAGTTCAGGCTGGATATTACAAAAATTTTTTATACGGAAAGAGTGGTGAGGCATTGGAACAGGCTGCCCAGGGAATCACAGAATCACAGAATTCTAGGGTTGGAAGGGACCTCGAAGGATCATCTAGTCCAACCCCCCTGCCAGAGCAGGGTCACCTAGAGTCCATCACACAGGAACGCATCCAGGCGGGTTTTGAATGTCTCCAGTGAAGGAGACTCTGAAGTGGTAGAGTCACTGTCCCTGGAGGCGTTCAATAAATGTTTGGATGTGGCCCCTGGGGACATGGTTTAGTGGTGGACTTGGCAGTCCTGGGTTGATGGTTGGACTTGATGATCTTGAAGGTCTTTTCCACCAGGAGTGATTCTGTGATTCTATTTATTTTCTGTGGCAAACAGACTTAACACTTTGCTTGTACTGCATGCAGAAACTGTTATCGGAGTGACTGTTAACAGCAACAACAAAAATCCCTTGTCATTTAACTTATTACTTCTCCATTTTCTTTATATATCCTTCTCAATTCCAGCTATTAATGTACACACACTTGAGTCATTTCCTCCAAGAGGTTAAAAAGAGTTTTCTCTTTCAGTTCAACAAAACGTAATGGTTAAGCGTTTAAAAACCTCCTGAAACACACCTAAGATGGCCAGTCTTTATACTAAAACAATACAAGAGGTCAGGTTCTACATCTAGTGATATAAACAAGAGGAAACTAATCCCCAAGAAATATTTATTTTGCTAGGCTAACTTTTATTTTATATAGTTACATACTTCAAGTCCGTAGTCACATTTAGGGATTGCTCAAATCTGTGCTATGTAGTACATGGCCGTGTAAATTGTTCGCTTCAACTGTAGAGGAATTGCAGGTGTGGAAATGAGCTTTTCTTTTGAATTTGATCCTTATGTCAGATTGCTGATTATATACAAGGCTATTATTTCTGGGAAAAAGAATTGGAAGATGGAGAGAAAAAATATGGGTGGTGTGTACTTCGAATTATTCTTCAGTTGCCTAGATATAGCAAACATGCTTATTCACCACAATTATGGCCCAAATCCATTTAGTCCCTAAGAACTTATTTGCAACAGTGGGTGGTCACTGGAAAATGTTGGTCTTATTGGCATGCTCATGTATCTAGTGGGCCATGGATTGTCTAAAATGTCTACAGTCCTGCTAAACCTTAGCATTTTAAAGATTAATGCAATGTTTCTAACTATTTTCTATTTTCAATTTGAATTTGGAAGTTTCTGTGAGTTTTCTATTCTATCATTGCTCTTACAATATAAGAATGTAGCCTTGCTTTTATTCTTAGATACAAATAAAACTCAAAGACCGTTATAAATCACAAAACTTCAAGGCTTTTAAATCACAACATTTTTGTGGATAGAAATGAATAGCAAAAATGCATGAAAATAAAAAAACCTATCACAAATGTTCTAGAAGTATAAATTTTTTAGAAAGTAATACAAGAACATAACTTGTAATAAGTATGGCAATGTCATAAATTTTTTACGATTCTTTTATATCAACACATTTTTCCCGACTGATCATCAAAGTAATATTTTTAAATGCAATGTAACTGAAAAATTAATTCAAATGATATTTCAATGTATTTAATTAAAGCAAAATAGATATTTTAAACAACAGCAAAAATAACATACTGTATTGCTTGGAAAGATTTGTGATTTCCCCTGCAACCCTTTGTCAGCCCCTCCTCAACCCCTTTCTTTTCAGGCATGTTTTCGGTGTGTGTTGGGATTTTTTGATTGTTTGTCTTGGGGTTTTTTTATTTGTTTTTTTCTTTTTTTGCAAGTAAGCCTTTCAGATAGACTTTTGCAGCTCTCTACCATAGAAAAATACTCTGGAGTGCCTAGGGAAAAGCTGTCTTTTAAAAAAATCCTGTTGGAAGGGAGTGCAGGTAGCTATTGTTAATAGTTTCCTTAATATAATTTGTTACAAAGTGCTTAGCATCATAGATGACAAATTAAACAATAAGAATCAGAGTAATTGGGTTCACCAGTTCTCCATATTTGCTTGAATATAAAGCATCTAACCCTTATGTTCAGAGCATGCTCAGAGGAAATAAAACAAGACAGATATGATAGGAAAACATAAAAATGTATTGATTAAACCCTCTGGGAGCTGTGGTTCTACAGTAATATTCAATCACATGTCACCTGCAGTACACAAAATGAGTTCTAAAAGTTTTTAATAATCCATATCGCCAAATAAATCACTGCAAATCACTGACTGCAGCAGTCCTCTTTTAATCAGGAATTTTACTATAATAAGTGTTATATTCTCCCATTAGATTTGCGTGTTTGAAAATATGGTAGGTAAAAGTTCCTAACTTTGCTTTTAGGAGAAAAATTGGCAAATTTTTATTACTAACTGCATGTGGTTAAGTTCTAAGTGTGCCTTTCGATAAGAAACAAGTAGCTGCTATTTTTTTAATTGTGATAGTCCCACAGCAGGGACAACAGCACTGTGTGCATTTGAGCTGGGTTCTCTTTGGGCACTTTTGCTTAATAAAGGTTCCAGTTAAAGAACCAATTCTGCTTTCATGTTGGGCAAGTGAAAACAAGCAATAAACCACTGAGATTAACTTTCTTGTTTTTACTTGCACTTGTAGCTCTGACAACTTTGAGAATAAAAGTCCTTTCACTACAAACTAAGTATGGTTTGAATATCTTATAGATGACAAATGTGAATCAACAGCAATATTTGCACCCATTTCAATGTGCCAGCCACTTCATAGTATAAAATAATGATAGTGGCAGCTTTTAATTAGGGTTTATCTATAAATGGGATTTATTAAGCAATGTTGAATTTATGGTGTGTTAACTACCCACGTTAATTTGCTATGTCAAAACATCTGAAGCAAATTAGTTATCTCCTATAAAGACTTTCCTTGTAGGCATTAGGAGTGTCCACACGGGAACTTAGTACCAGATAGACACTTAATCTACCAAATAGTCCTTAGAAAAAAAACTTTGAGCTCTCAGCCATCAGAACATATTTCTACTGAGCTATTCTGTCTCCTCTGAGAGATGAAATGTCCAAAGTGTCTATTGATCTGAATGTTTGTGTGAAGGTTTTGCTCTTTAAGATGATGGTGTAGTTCTAGAAAGTTCAATGTTAAAAAGTTTGCAATTTTCCCCTGTCCCTTAAGTATTGTTCTAACACACAGGTGATTCATTTTGGAGGAGATAATAGGTCTTAAGCTTGTCAGTCTGCACTATTTATTAAATCATATATTTAATAAATGCATAGTTAAATGTCATCAGAAGTCCATAACATCTTCCAGACTCAGAAATTATGTAAGCTCCAAACATTGCCTTGTTCTGATTTCTCTGTAATGGAGCTGAGGTATCTGTGCACCTATTGAAAGCTGCAGGTTATAGACTTAGGATTAGCTCTAGTAAGTACAGTTTAACTTAATAGTAAGTACAGTTTAACTTAAGTACAGTTTAACTTTTTGTGTGCTGTAATTCATTATTTCAAATAGCCTAACATCAATCATTGCAAACACCATTATCAGGAAAACAAACAAAATCTGCCTAAAACCAACAAACAAAAACCAATTATGGGAAATATACCACCAGGTTAATCCAGCAGATGTAAATAAACAACTCCTGAACTTGGAAAGTGGTTTGTGCTTGTATTGCTCCCAAAACAATAACTTAATGGAGATAAAAGTTTGTAGAATCCATTCTTCTGGTCCTTCAACCTAAATATAGTCTGTAACATTGACGAGGTAAATTATTAATCTAAGTATTTGGCTTGCCCAAAACTCAGTGCCTTTTACCTGAAAGGGTTTATCTATTGTTAGAATGAATTTTGCCATAACTACAGTATAAAAAAAAATAACACAAAATTGGGAAACAAACAAAAATACTGCTACTGCAGTTAAAAAAATTACACTGAAAAAAATAAGCATGAATAAATACTCAAAATCTAGATTTTACTTTGCTTGGTTTTAGTTATCGTGGTCACTTCAGATCACGAGTTAGCTGTACTGTATAAACATATTTAGGAAAGGTTTGACTGAGACTTGCTGCTGCTTAAAATGTTGTTTCCACTTCTGTTTCCCCCTTCAGTACCATTATATAGACATTAATTTGTTACATTGTTTCACAGCCTGTATCTTGCAATGGATATTTCTTATTAAATATAGTAGCCTTGAAAATGAAACATCAAAATGCTATAATGCTTTTTTCACTGAACTCTTTTGTTGTCTGTCTGAGCATGTTGGTCTTGTGCATTTAAATACTTAATTAATTTTCTTTTTCCAGATCTAGTGATGATATTCTTTGGAGCTGATATTTCCACAGGAAAATTCAATTATTTTTGTACCTCTGGAAGATGTGTGGTGCATAACTTTGATAATGAACCCAGTGTTTGGCAGTATATTAAAAGTGTTGTGTAAGGATCATAATTCAGTTGGTTTATATTGCAGTCTATGTTTGCAATCTTACAGCTGACTGGCTGGCTGTTTGTTTCGCTAGAGGTCCTGAAGGACCTGAAATATGAAGCCAGTTTTCCATAACTGGAAAACAAGTTTTTGGAATACTCCTAGTTCTGCTTACGTGAATGAGTGTGATGTAAATGCTAAATAGCATAATAATAATATTAAACAAATATTTAGCACTAAATACTAAGTTTTGCTGACCTGTGTGCAGTTACTTGCTAGATCTAGGAGCAAGTTTGATTAAATATTGCAATGAGGGATGTATTCATTACCTAAGACTACTTGGGCTGTGAGAGAAGGGAAATATTAGAAACAGCTGCTGGGTTTCAAATCAGTATCAGGTACAAAAATATGTTTGGGGAGCTGAGGTTAAGTTGCAAAATACAAGAAAATTTAAATTAATTTAATTAGTGCAATTGATATATTTCCTCATGACACACTGTATTCTACTACTGAAATCGGGGAAAACCTGCAGGCCTTGTCATGTAAATAGGGAGCAAAATTTCCTTTGGAGGTAAAATATCAATCCTTTGGATTGGTAAAACCAATAGTCTGGCATTTCCTAAAATGTCTGATGGTTATAATGTAGAATAGTCAATGCCCTTCAATAGTAACTCTACCTAATTTATTGTGGTCAGGATATTTCTTTTACTGAAAATAAGCTATAGTAAGTTGGTACCTTCTCAGTTACTCTAGAAAGCACTTTTCCTCTTACTCTTTATCTCAAGCATGCCCTATCCCCTTCTTTTCAAAAGCTTAAGAAAAATCATAGTTCAGAAGTACCACAATTTCTTCTTTATTCATGGTCCTTAAAAGTCTAATTATAGAAAATAGCTCCTGGTAGTATCTCAGCATGGAAGAGCACTAATAGGGCTTACTTGTAAGAGCCTTTCCCATATATTGTTAAGCTGCTTGAGAGTTGATCTACCTCATCTTTACCATTTGGTTTTCTGTCTATACCTGTAAATACAAATCCTCAGAAAATGCCATTCATTGGTGATGGCTATGAGTCAGAAGATACAGAATGTGCTTAAGCTCTGTTATTCCTCTTGAATTTTGTAGTATGAACTATTTTTGGAAGAAGTAATCCTATATTGATATTCATTTTGGAAATGAATGCCAAACTAGGAGGATAAACATCCTCTGCAACATCTTGTAGATCAGGCCTTCAGCTGGACATGTTTTACTTCACCGCTTCTCCAGTGTTAGCTTAGAATGTTAAACTGCAGAGATCTTTGCTGATGTGCAATGTGAGTTTGTTGTTGTAGTAAGTTGCAATTCCTGTATATTTATATTGGGATATTTGCATAAGAGAGAGTCTCATCAGTCCGCTGAGTTGCCTGCAAGACATGGTTAATGGTTAAACAAACACTATTTTTATGTCTGTTCATGTCTGTCTTCAATAGTCATTTCCATACAAGTTCCAAAGTGTCAGTTTTCTATGAGGAAAAGATAACTTTGTATCTTAATGACCCCTGAATCTTTATAAAACTTCTTTAGAGAAACATTTAGAGTATTCTTTATTCACCAAAGTTAATGATCTAGTAATCTAATTCTCAATGGTACTCTTGGGCACAAGAATGCATTTATGTATTTACTTTCACTTTAGTGCAAGATAACTCATTTTTAGCCTCACTGGGACAGTCTAGATACTCTTTATTTTCTTAGAAAATGACTGTTCTCAACTTGTTAAGGAGTATGTAGCTGACAGTTGTATATAGTATATTGCCTTCAGTGAGAGAATAACAAATATGATTTAAAAATGTAGTATTTCTGACACTAGTTTTTTTTGTACTTGTTTGCTTTCTCTAGCAGTTCACTATTATATTCTGTTGGCAATGTAATCTTCCCTTATCTTCTGAAAAATACTACCTTTTATACTAAAACAAACCCCCACTTCTATTTTTCTGGGTTTTTTTGGAAGTGGGGTGTTATTAGAACTTTATGTAGGAAGTAGAGGAGCAAATGTGGCCATAAAGAAGCAATTATAAAAGAGTTCAAAACGTAAAGAAATGGAAGGGATATCTTATTTGCATTAATAGGACACAGATTCAATAACAAGTATGTGACCAGAGGCTTGAACAATGCTTTTATTCAGTATTTTTATAGACTTGCTACAGAAAACAAGGCATCTGACACATCCAATAATAGCACATGTTCTGATTAGTCACATATGTGAATGCTCCTTTTTGTTTTGCTATAAAATAAGTGAGCAGCACTGAAAAACATTTTTTTTTCCTTGTTACTGAGGAAAATATTACAAACAACCAGAAGCTTGCATTTTTTTTCCTTGGAATCTTAGTTCAAGAAGACCACTGGTTTTCAAGATACTAAACTTGTTTCAGCAGGTGTTTTGCTCCCATGATTTTGTTCAAATAATGTTACTGAAAGTTCAGGGTTGGAAATCTTGCAGAAGTGAGACTCCCTATATCATTATGAGATGGATCTACTTTACTTTTCTCATTTTACAAACTGGGAAGTTGAAAACAGAGTATAAACATCTTGCTGAGGACAACATGGAGTCAGTGAGTAGTCAGGCTAGGAATATGATTCAGGTGAACAATTAAGATCTGTGATAGCCTTTTCATTAACTGCTTGTGGCCAAACTATCACACCAGGAGACCTGGCTGCTTCTTACTTCCCTCCTAGGTGAGCAAGGAGAGATGTTCAGGCAACAAATTGCATTAGCAATTTTGGCAAAGGAAGGCATTTCTACTAGCTCTGTAATAAAATGAGCAAGGGATATTTGAAATGAGCCAGTAATATGCAATTTATTAGTGCAAGTCAAAACTTTCTTTCCCTAGTTTGTTTTTTCCTTTGACATAAACATGTAGCCTATGCAGATTCAAACTTTTCTGCAATTTAAGTAACTTCTACAATGGAAGAATAAGCCTCTTAACAAGATTGAATTTGCTATTGTGCAAGTTACAAGCTGAACAAACAGAGATTGGGCAAGTTTCTGTTCATTCATGTGCCTCCTTTAAAAAACAAATACCAGTTTAATATAAATGGAAATGAGGGCAACGTTAGTGTGAACGTAAATCTTGATCTATTGTAACCTAATAATGAAAGCCACACTGTTCAGAGTCTAGATAAATGAAATGAAGTCATAGGGTAGATTTGGATTTTTTTTAATAAGCATATGAATAATCACTTTTAGCTAAGATTTTTATCCTTTTACTTGCTCCCTGTGATTTTGGGAAATGCGATGATTTATGGAAAAGCAGGTATTTGTCTCAAAAACACATCTCCCTTTTTTGAATGATGTATAATTGTTGGGAAAAGATTAAAATAATGTGGAAAGATATGTGAAAAGAAAGTTTCCTAGCCGATTTCATAAACTTTAATATTTATATAACCTTTAAGCAGTCAAGAGACTCTGCCTAATGACAAGTCAACTAACAGCTTGACCTTTATTGAATGGAAGAATGGTAGCACGCTTGCAGGAGTGTCATTTCAACAACAACCTAATGTTGAATTTCTTTGGGCTATTAATGTACAGTTAGCACACTGAAATTCATCCTGAGCCTGGAAACCTATTATTTCCATAACTAAGTCCAGCAAAGCTACAGAATAGAAGGGTTTGGCTGCAGATATCTTAAGTCTGTTTAGAAGATCTTGCTTCTAATTAAATGTGAAATACCTTAACTTTTTCAATAATATTAGAAGGGGTACATATGCAAATTAGCTGTTACCATATCCAAAATCTTTGTTAATCAGCAGTTTGATAATTCGCATGTTTATGTAAAGCCCAAACAGTCTTTTTTTTTTCTGCCTTTTACAGAGGAATTAATCATAGTGTCATATCAGTTTGAAATAATTATCAAAGTGAGCTTGATTAAGATTAAATACTTTCACAATGCTTAAACAGATGTTTTTCTCAAATGTACAGCAGAAGGACAAATAATATTTGAATTTCAGTAGGTCCTCTGTAATGTAGGTTTGAAACTTATAAAAGTGATTATTCTCAGTATGAGGCTGGTTTCTAAGTAGCTATTGCTGGTTCCTGATACTCGTACAGGTAAAGATCAAGATCTTTGTAGTTTACTTGATCAAAGTGTCAAGAATGTGGTTGTGAGATGTAAGGAGGTGGGTACAAAACCATTTGTACATTTAGGGTGTGTGTTTAGGGTTTTTTTGTTGGTTTGATTTTCTGGAAAATTTACTTTGTTCAAATATCCCTCGAATACATGGCTTTAGGGCTTTCAATAGCTTTGACACCTATTTTTCCTAAAACCAATGGGAATTTTATTTTTGACTTAGGAGCTAATAGACCACCCTTTATTTTAAGGCATAACATGAAGTTAGGTCCCCCTCTGAAGAAACATTGTTGCAACAAGAGGAAAACCATAATATTCCCATTTGAATGTTGCACCATTTGTTGACACTAGTTGGAATTCTCCTGAAATCTGACTGGTGTTGCCTGGCACAGTCTGCTAGAATAGACTGCACAGGAACCATGAGCTGGGTTTTTCTGTTGTGTGGCTTTTGTTTGTGTTTTTTTTTCTTTTATAATATTGTTTTTATTGAAAAAGTAGCCTTTGTTCCCTAACTGATTTGGGACACAAAGAAAAAATTATTTCTTCTCCTTGTAAGACTCAGAAGAAATTTGCCATTTGGACAAACAATTGAAATATGGATTTTGTTGGGTTTTTTGTTTGTTTTTTCTCACTAAGTGGTCACACTTGGTTTCATCAAGATGCTCTGATCTTTTGGGATGAATAACTTTAAGAAAAGCAATTCTTCACTTATTTTATTTTGTTACTTCATTTCATCCTGCCTAGTTAATATAATTTAAAATATTTAATAAATCAGAAGGCCAAGAGAAAATAATAAATGTTGCTTTTGCAATTGATCTTTCATTGCTTTGGCTTGCACTTGTACTCCTTCAACATATGGTTAATGTGCAAGTCCTTGAGAGGCTACTTATATGAATAAGTACTTACTAGGATGAGAAGCAAAACCTTGTGCCACCATAATCCTGATTAAGATCCTTCATTCTGATTCACACATACTTAACCCTGTGTTGTCTTCAGTGAAATGGTGAGTGAATATGGAGTTCTGTTTACATGTATTGTATGCAGAGACAGAGCCAACAGAGGGGATGTATATACATGTACTTATGTGCTTTAGAATGCTTTATAAAACTTAAAAAAATTTAAAAAATGCAAAACATACAGGTGATTCTGAAAATTCTGTTGAGATTCACATGTGTTCTTCAACAGTGGTTGTGAAAAATCTTGACCTAAAGTCCCAGCTGAAAAAAGTCTTAGGTCAGGAACGTATCATGTCATTTGTCAGTAAGGTGCCAGGAATATTCCTACTGCTAGACAAATAAGAGTAACGAGGGGAAATGTGTGATGAATAAGCTGCACAGCTAGAGTTCTTGAAAGCTGACATGACTTCAGCGCACAGAAAAATATTGAAAAAGTGAGCTCTTTCCTTCGTGCAAGGCAGGATACAAATCGCTGTCAGAACCAAAGCGCATGCACTTAGCTTGCTTCCCCCTGCACCTTGTAAATCTCTATGCAAAGTTTAAATGTATATACTGCCCTGAGTTCAGCACTAAAAATACTGTAAAAGTTGGTCACTAGGTTTTCACACATTAGTTTAACTTATGTGTTTTTAATTTATAGGTTTTTTAATTCATGACTATATAAATACCTACAGTACCTTCCTTTAGCATTTGAAGACTCATCAACTGTAATTTGAGTCTAAGATTACAATCCTGTGTTTCCCCTTGGGAAAATGCAGTTAGAGCTCTTTAAATCTCCTCTGTTGTTTATATGTGCCTGGAGGAAAGCTGGTCCCATCTTTCTGAAGTCTTTCTCTATCTATAGATCCTAACATAGCTATTGCCTGCCATGCTCTTCATTGCAGTGATGACACCTGACTGCTGGAATCAAGAAGTTAGCTTTATCTTCCTCTTCAGTATGCTTATTAAAATGAACTAGAGGTTAGTTCATTTTAAAGGCCTGAAGAAGGATTATTAAGGAGCTGATTAAGTCAATTAGGCTGCTTAGGGAATCCTTTTTGCTGTGTTGTTGTTAGCCAGGAACCTTAATAGGACAATTAGGATTAATTAAAATCAGCCTGATTGATTAGGATATATAAACCTGCATGTGAGACATAGTTGTGTGGTTGTGTTTGTGCAGTCTGCAAAGGAGAGGCAGTGGATGCAGAGGTTTGTGTTTTTGGAAGTAGTATCTGTGTGCAGATATAAGTATAGGTTGCTGTGAGGGGGTGCTTGGTTTTCATAGTGGTGATTCCACACCAGTGAAGTTTTCTGCAGTGAAATTATTGTGCCTTGGTCCTGAGCGACCGCAGCCAGTTTAAAGCATGCCATTATGCAGGCAAAGGTAAGGATTTTTCCCCACACATGTCATTTTACATATAACTACAGTAAAATAGTCCCTATTGGACAGGGACTATTGGGATTGACAGGACATGGGACTGACTGAACAACAAAATAGCAAACGAATTTTGCTGTAGTGATATGTAAAATTATTTGTGTGGGGAAAAATCCTTACCTTTGCCTGCATAATGGCGTGCTTTAAACTGGCTGTGGTCACTCGGGACCACGGCACAACAGCTTCATGGAAATGGTAGGGTGAGGAAAGACTCTGAAACTAGGCATTCTGTATGGCCTTGTGTAAGAGCCCCTCTCTTTCGGTGGACATAAGCTCTCGAGATAGGTGGCTGAGTTGTTATGAGAAATTGGCTTCTGCATGCATAGTGACCATCGGACTGTGCTTATCTCTTCGGGGTATTTTTAAAAGGCTGATGTCCAAGAAAAGGCTGGTTTAAACTGTGCCAATACCACAGTTATTAGATGCAGCTGTATGTGCACACAACCCTGGGATCTTAACCTTATTCTGTGGGATACAATTGTCTGTATTCAGACACACGATGGGAAAGAATATGATTGGGAAGGGTCATGGCTTTTCATTCTCTGTTGAAGGTAGCAGGGTGTTAAGTCCCTAGCTCTTTGAAGAACCAAGCAGGATCTATTTTGTTTAAACCATGACTCTGCTCTTGACTGCTTTTCACACACTGTTTAATTTTGGTAACTTCTGGAAACTTCTCATATCTGATGCCTTGCTGTGTCTCTTTGAAATATCTTTCTTCCAAAGGGAACTGATCTACTGTGGAAGACGTTATACAAGTCATATGCCTTAAAGCTTCCTCTGTTTTACTGCCAATGAACATAAGTAGCTCCTGTATTTGTTCTGTTTCTTCATCCAAGATTTTCTCAGGTATTAGCTATGTGGGAAAACATACAGAGGCTTCACTAGGTGTCAGCAAGGCTTTAATCAGCAACGGTGTTTTTTGTTCTAAGCAGCAAGCGCCATCAGTCAAAATTTCTGTCTTCAGGTGCTTCAAAAGAAGTTATTTATTAATGATAGAGAAAATTAACTAATCTTTCCAAACCAATACTTATAAGCACCTTTTCAGTTACAACACTGCTGAACTAGTGCATGTCTAGGTAAGTGTGCTAGCCCAGGTTTTATTATTCCTCTTACTGGAAGGATCCATTTCCAAGGCCTCTTATTCCATCTTATTAAGGAATATCTTCAAATACTATATCTCAGATGCCAGTCCAAGCAGAATCAGCTTTCACATTGCTGTTTGGAAATGTTTAGGTACCTCAGTTGTATCTCACACTGTTAAGAAACACCAGAGGAGTCCCTGTTTTCAATAAATAACGTTTGGAAAAATCTAGTGATTAGTTAAATAGCATATTATCCTGTGGCATGTACTGTCAGCTCAACACAATCGTGGGTGTCTCTTAATCTGTGGAGTTTCTGCTCTTAAAGATATAGATGGGTAAGGAGATAAACTAGAGATAATGATGTCACTGAAAAAAACCCCTCATACTCTCTTAATCCTGAAAAAAATATTTATGTATGTCAGGGGCTAATAGTAAGACTATCCTAGTACTGTAATCTAAGTAGGCAAAAGTAATCGGCCATAAGTATCTTTTTTTATTTAAATTATATTGGAGTAGATCTTAGTAGAATCCTCATAACTGCAAGTTATTAAGAAGATACTGGATGTCATCTCTTTTTTTTCCTGCTTTCTAAAAATCTCATATTATTCTGAGAAGGTCCTGTATATTGCCATGAAATGCCTGAAAAGTAATAAATCCCTTTCAAGGCTTGTAATTGCAGTAGTCTCTAGCAGTAAGTACAGTTTTTAAGTAAATCCAAATAATAATAATAATAATACAAAAGCCAAAGAAATCACATGTATATGGTATCGTGCTCTCAGTTTTAGGTACTTCTGCACAAAAAGATTATACAAAGCTTTAGTACTTATTCCCCCCCTCTTTTTTTAACGAGCCACCTATCACGTTCAAAACTTTAGTCTTCAGCATACTCATCCAGCTTTTAGAATAAACCATATCTGCTGCCAAACCTGAACTATTAACAAATGTAAGTCTACATGTTACAAGCAACTTAAATTACCTGTTTTCACCAATAGGTGGTGGTGCTAGCTGTATCTTTATCGGTTGCTTCTTCTTAGTGGAACTAGCCATAAAAATATCTACACATTTTTAGCATAAAAATATTAAGCATAGGTGATTTAAAATGGTTGGAGCCAGACTGATTCTTCCTCAGCTAAGAGGGTGGTGGTGAGGAATGCAGGCACCCAAGAAAGACCACAAATGGTCTGCTGTGTTTTGGCACCCCTCCTTTTGAGAAGTAACCCTAATTGCTTCAAAGGTGCAGCAAGGAAAACTTGGCCTCTGGCAGGCTGCTTTCTGCAAGTACCATGGCTGCAAGAGGAAGCACAGGCCCTGTGGAAGGATGAACAGTGTTACAGTGCTGAAGGAAGATAGAGAAAATAATATTGAACAGAGCTCTATAGAAGCCTTAGAAAGCAGCTGCCTCTGCTTTTTGCTGTAATGTTTTCCATTAAGGAAAAGATCTTCTGAAAATGCTGCCGTGTCATCTGACCTCTCCCTTTCTTACCAGTTGCCAGTTTATGAGGTGAGGATAGTAGGATTTGGGTGTTTGTGAGGTGAATACTTAAATTCTAAGAGCAAATCAATGGTCTGTGAATGGTTAAAAGACTAGGAAAGAGGACGGGGGGCAGAAATCTGCTTGGTAGTAGGTAAGTTACGGAACACTGGAGTAAAAGTGTGTGTGGCATGCTGAGGAGAGGAGGAAATGAGAGAGGGGCATTGTTCCTCACCTGACTTCTTTCTTTGAGGGAGAAGGGGAGCTTAATTCATGGTTCAATTTGAAAAAGTGCTTATTTGGCCAGGTTATATTCTGAAGTCAGTAATATCACAACTAGGCGATGGTCTGATAGGTGCCAGCTGGGTTTACCCTATAGGCCTTGTATTATAATAGACAGTTCCAGTTAGTCGTGACTTCCTCAAAAGTTGACACACTTCAGAGGAACTGAAGAACAAATTAAAATGAGCCCTTAGCAAGCACCGGGTTTTTAATTTTGCGTAACCTTCATTAGTCTGTGATAATATGACACAAGAATTCTCAATGCTAAATTAAAGCACTGAGAGTACAAGTACCATCATCTGATTGCTTTCTTTGGTTGTTTTGGGATTTTTGATTTCTTTCTCTTTAATTTTTTCTCCAGTTTTTTCCCTGTATCTCGGGCCTATTTGCTTGCCTATTTTTCTGTGGTCTGCTCTCACTGCAAGGAATAAGATAACTCATGACTGGCAGCCAGCAGCTTGGAGTGAGAATTCTCATTTGTCACATTCCTCTGCCAGCTGCCAAGTGAGATATGCAAAACCTCGTTTCAGAAAGTTCCAGTATTGTCAGATTTTCTTGGCTGCTAATATCTTTCATTCCATTATTTTGGAAGGGAAAAAAACTTAGGTAAAATATTTGAGCTGCTTTGTTTTTTTCCTTTGGAAGAAAGAAGAAGAAAGAAAAAAGGGGAGAGAAAAGATGGAATTTTTAATTTAATCTTTAATAAAAAAACACCTTTTTTAAGAGTTATACTGGTAGGTAACAAGTCTTCAATGTGCATATAGACACTGTAATTCCTGATGAGGTTCAAACACACAATCCTCAGTGCCAGAGTACCTGACAACCTGAGTTCTTGCCTGGCTGCTTTGAACTGGGCTTTTAGAAACTGGGCTTTTAGAAACTGGGCTTTTAGAAACTGGGCTTTTAGAAACTGGGCTTTTAGAAACGCTTGCTAGAGATGCTCTAGCTTTTCATGCTACCACCTTATTCTCGTTAAGTGTTTCTTTTATACCTAATAGTGGACCTAATGCCTAACCAGCTTTAAATATTTTTTGGCCTGTCTGTGCTTTTATATTGAACCAGCCAGATTTTGCTTCTGCTTTTTTCATGGCTTCAGCTTTCTGAAAGATTATTTCCTACCTTGAACAACAACAGTTGCTCTTTTCCAAGTCTTTCTAGATGAGCTCTGTGCATTCGTCCTGTCTCTCTGATGTGACATCCTTAAGTAACCATGAAGCTTGCCAACAAATGCAACTCCACTTGAGTTTTTCAGTGTTTGTATGGTCTGTTTCATAATCTACTGGGAAGCATCCCACAGGTCTCATTGATTCCAGTTTGCTCTGGAGTGATTCCTGATATCGCTTTGTTAACCAGAACTACCTGCTGCTCAAAACAAAGTAATAAATAAGGTGATAATAAGGCATCAACTTTTAAATTCTAATGATAAGTAAAGTTGAGTTCCCTTTAGTTCTTTTTTTCATCACTAAAGTGAATATTAAAAGAGTTCTCAAAGAAAGATTTCCAGTAGTTGTTAAGTCAGAATAACCTCTGGATGCAGTCCCTGACTAAACCATTACTAGATGCCTTTCTGACAGCCCTCGAACCTCAACAAATTGTCTTTAACCTAGTAACATTAAAATAATCTGTTACCAACCCTGTATTTCACCCATATAATTCAAGATTGGGCATTATCTACAAATGCTTGAGAAAAAGCAGCAGTGAAGGAGAATTTGCAACACTGAAAGGTAGAATTGAGCAATAATGGTTAAGCTGATGACAATCTAGGAGCAGTTGATTGCTTGAAGTGCACAAATCCTGAACAAGTAGGGTATTATCTAAAAAGTAGTAAAATATTGGGTCCTGACAGCACTTCTGTGGCTACAAGCATTGATAAGGAACAATGCATTGAACCATCTTGGATAATGTGTCAATTCTATAGTGTATCTTAGAAAACATAAGGCTTAGCAGTTAAAGATTGATTTTTCTTATAAGCAGTTAAGTAGAAAATGGCTGTTTTTACAAAGACAGCTGTCCACAACAAATATGGAGAGCTAAGCAGCATCTATACATGTGTTTGGTTGTTTTGGTTTTTTTAGTGAGAGGAGGTTAAATATATTTATATATACAAGGTTAGCACTCACACCAGTGGAGTTGAGGGAATGTATACACACACCCACAGGAGCAGGCCTGAGCTGTAGCTTTACAATTTAGGATTAAAAAAAATAAAAATACTTACCCTGAAACTCTCCAAATATTTTTAATAAAATACTTCCATGGAAGAATTTCTTTGGTTGGCTAATTTTATTTTATTTTATTTTTTAAATAGAACTGCTACTTTTTGCTCTGTTCTTTAACATATGTGCAAGCATTTTTCTTTATCAGTTTTGAGTTTCTCTGAACTTTAGAGTATTAACTGCAAGACTTAGCTTTGGGCTAGTTTCTGGCACTTGTAGTTTCACTGCAACACAATGATACCACCTCTGGCTTTGGAGGTTCCTGAGCTGCACTGGAGCCTAAAAGAGACATTATGTAGTTGCCTTATTCTTAATTTCTTTCTCAAACATAAGTTGTTGGCTGCTATTGGGATTTGAGATACTAGACAACATGGACTTTTGCCTGTCTCACTATAGTTATTCTTTTAATCATCTAATTTATTCCCAATTATGCTTTGGTGGGAAAAAACAAACAAACAAAAAACAACAATTACAGGGAGAGCAGCTCAGCAAAGTTAGAAAGGATCAGATCCACAATTTGTAACATAATGCATATATACTTCAAAAGTAATTGAGAAATATATGAAATTTTGCCATAATCTAGATTGGCTTATGCATTTAAGGCTGTATAATATTTGCTGGAAGTTATAGTGTGTTAAATTAAACAAAACAGTAAGTGTTGAGTTGGCATCTGCTTCATAACTATGCTAATATACTGTTCTCTAAGCTTCACATGAATCTTCTCAGACTTAAAATTCAGGAGTATTATATTTCATTTCTGGTGGTGTGATTTTGATGAAATGCTGCTGAAGTTAATGTAACCACTGTTTTTTTCTAAAAATACATGCAAAAGATAACTGCTTCTTTTACGAATTGATGTTGGCTTTACTCCCAAGCACAGGTGTACTTCAGCATCTGAAATGAAGGCATGCTGTTTGATACGAGCAAGTTCAGAAAGTCTGAAAGAGCTTTGAAAAAAGTTAGTTCCAAGAAGATTCTAGGATTTTGGATTTGGTATTGTGTGTAAGAGGGATATGAATAAAACCAAACCTCCCAACTCTATTAATCTGTTCTTGCACCCATGAAAGTGAAGCATCACTGCAGCATTGTTTACTTATAAGTAATGTAAAAAATAATTTTCTATATTACATAACATTTAATTATTAATATATATTTTTTCATAGTCCAGAATAATGTCGCCTTGGAGAATGAGGTTGTTTTCTGGCACTTGGTTGAAGTATTTTGGTTTTTTGTTTGGTTTTGTTGTTTTTTCTGGAGGAGAGGGGAGCTGTTGTTATTTGGTTTCTTGTGAGTTTAACATTCACAGAAGTATTTTTAGTAACACTGACTAAAGGTACCATGATGAGAATGTTTCTCCAAATCTCAGTCCTTGTCTGGAATGACCTAGCTTTTGTACCAAAAGATAACTCAAGGATGAAATCCACTAAACAATTACAGTGTGTTGTCTGAGGGTGCTGAGCTTCCTCTAGGTGCTTGTGTGATCATTTCTCTGCTTTCTGTAGCATTTTCCATTCCTAGGAGACAGCAGAGATTTGCAGTTGAGAAATACTGCACTCCAAAATTACTTCAAGACCAAGTTTATTTCTAATTCATAATAGCAGCAAATATTGGTTAGTCTGTTCTTGGGACTCTTAATTTTTTAGCAGTGCTTTTTTTAGCCTTTCAGCTGTCTCAGAGTGCTAACAATCACCTTAATTCATATTAGATCTAACTTGTTTTAATGGCAAAAAAAAAATACATGTTGTAACTGGAAAGAATGAGAACTGATGTGGGCTACTTCTCATCTGTATTTAATGCTCTACTATTTTGGTGTGTCTATTTAGGCATAGACTTTTGAATGAGAATTAACTACTCAAATTTATGTTTGATAGTTGCTTATTTCAAGATCATGGTAAAATTAGACTGCACTTTCAACAGAGAAGTATAATATATGAAAAAGAGTCCTTGCCCTGTATTTTCTTTGAAAAATAACTCCTTGTTCCCTGCATATGGTTTCACTCCCATATACATATTCTTCATAAATTTATTGAATCCTATAATCGGCTTCCCCAGACCTTAGAATGTGTTTCATAGATAAAGATATTGGGACTAGCTATTAAAAATAATGAGAGTAACCTTTAGCTGCTGATCTGAAGCAGATAATCACATTTTGATACACTGGATATACAACTGAACATGTGGATCCATCTGCACTTAGCGAGTCTTTTCTGTTAGGAAAAACCCATTGTTTTCTGTAATTTCTTGAAGGGGTCATCCATGCTAAGATTGCTAATGTTGCCTTCCTTACATCAATTTCTTAATGTTAATTTAATTTTTCATGTCTCTACAATGGGCTTCTGCACCTGGCACGCTTGTTTGGGCCAGTTATAACATTTTTCCCAAGAGGGGTTCTCTTTCATGTACATCCCTCTTCAGATTTTCTACTGGTAGTGGCATCTGTCAGAGATCAAAGAGAGGATTAGTTCTCTGTACTTCCTCAGATAAGGATATTTCATGGAGGAAAATTGTTTTATATACTTATGGCTGAAAAGTAACAAATGATAAAGTTGTAATAGCTTTATTACAATTCTGCCTTTAGGATGCATTATCAATGTTACTGGTTCATTACCAACTGAGCTATTGCAGTGGATAAATAGACTTGGGTTCCCAGAAGTCTTCCAAGTTCTCTCAGTATTTTTCAGTGGGACTTGTTTGCTATTTCGGGTAAAGTATTTTCTTGCCTAAATTTTATGAAGTACTTCCAGAGGTGAAATATTGTTCTTGATTATTTGAAAAAGACTAAGAAGGAAAGGCAGATCTTTCTGTACACACCCATAACAGAAGAAAATCAAGTTTGTATGTTACCTGTCCACACACACACAGAAAAAAAATACCCAAAAAACAAATCACAACCCCCTCACCCCTCAAAAAAACCCCACAACAGCCAACACATGTATGGGAACAGGTCTTAAGCCTAAATGTGACAATGTGCAAGAGAGTTGCCATGTTTTGCAATTTCATTGCACGTGTGAAGTTCAGTAAGAGTGATGCCAGGAGCATTTTAAATCACTTCAAAGGAAAGTGGTTCAAGGAAAATTAGGCAGGGGAAACTAGAGCGTTACCTAACATAAAGTGGTGTATTGTAACAGAAACAGATTCAAGAGTGGCAGAATTTTGAAGATGGCAGTAGTTGCCAACATACCCAGTTGTTTTGTCCCAGGATCTATGTTGCCAGATCACAGTTGTATTGGGAATTCATGTGTATTTTTTTTCCTTTCTTTCCAGCCTCATCTCCTGAAGTGTACTGTGAACATATGTGTATCTTTAGACTTAAAAGCTAGTAAATAACACTGCTATGACAAGCTAATCCCTATGGTTATGCTAAAAGCCTTCTTGAAAATTCAGTATGTAAGTAGTGTAAAAGAATTTTAATTTCTTTTCAAGTCTTGATCTTTTAAGTTCTCAATTTCAGTAAGCCTATCTTACTGCCTTTGTTGTGACCTGACCTCATAACTTGGCAGTATTGGCAGATCTACAGTCTAGAATACAGTATTATTCCCCTTCCGCTTGAATAGAAATAATTTTCTCTATCCAGGAACAGCAGCAAAACAGGCAGACAGTATCTGTATCTCTCTCAATATAATCAATCGCGGTTGAGTGCCTTGGTCCCTCCCAAAGTCTGATACAAACCTGTAACCTCATTTTAGCAGGAGCGCTTGAGATGCACCGCTTGTCATGCAGGTAGAGAGGCTTCATTTCTCACTATAGTTTGCCCTTAAGGTTTGGGAGTGGGGGAAGAGGGAGATTGGTTTCTGGCTTGCAATTTAGTCAGCATTCAATGCAGTCTTTGTTTACTGAGTTGGAAGTCTGATAGTGCCATATAAATGCTACTGAGGTTTGCGGAGACAAAATGTGCAGCTATTTAAATAGAGCAATGGTATGAGCTTATATTGTGAAAACCAGAAGTGTTCACATCTTAAAGGCTGTTCTGTTCTCCCTTTGATGAATACTTCACTGAGATGTGGAATTTATAGCTTTGAACAGTTGCCGAAACACACTTGGAAAGCGTCTTGATGTTTGTTGTGTTAATAGATTCTGCCTGGTGTTCAGTAACTCTGCATTTTAAAATTTGACCCTCCACATGGCACAAGTCATTCAAGAATTTTATACCCCTAAATGTCAAAGTTCTGTACATTTTTCACAGTTCTTGTACGGTTTTCTTATTGAAAGTACCTAAATCTGACTGTGCTGCTGAATGACTTTCGGAGTAGAGTGTCATTTTGTACATCTGGTGTTCTGTTTAATTGTCATCAGACGCTGGTTTTCAACAAGATAATTGCTGAGCTGTCTTTGGTGCTTTGAAAAACAAGTTGTCTTCAAATCTATTAACGTTGCTCAAATCTGCACTTTTTGAAAAACCTGTTTCCTATCGTAAGGCTTCAGTGACACAGAGCAAGTTAAGAGTTTATCAGGCTATTATTGCCACAGATGAGAAAACAAAATGTTACAGATAATTCTTACGAATGTGACTCTCCTCTTGATCACTGTGGAAATTGAGAAGCCTATTTCATTTATGTTCAGGAAATTAAACTAATAGACATAATAGATGAATAGGATGCTACTTTTTGATCTCTTTCCTAACTTCTCCCAGCAGAGCAAACAGAACAATTAATTCTAAGACCCTGCTTTTCTTGCTTTAAGGCCTTCCTTTACTTATCTTGTCCAGTCACTGAACAATGAACCCCCAAAAGAGAAGAAAGCAAGCAAAAGATGGTTTCTGTGAGGCTCAGTGACTGCTTACTTTGTCCTTGAAACATCATGTTCTGCCACAAAAGATCTTGAGGGGGGAAACCAATGCCCAGGTGAGAGCCTGCCTACCTGTTTCTTCTTGAGAGGCACTTTTTGTTCTTTATAGAAGCCGAGTCATTCTGAAAATCTGCAGGGAGTTATTTGTATCTTGCAAAAGCATGTTTAGGTCTACGTGGTCCAAATATTTGGAGGAAGAATGAGTTAGCTTTCTGTAGAACCTCTTTCAGCTCCCTTAGTTCTCTATAGAATTTCATCATCTCTTCTTTCCCTCCTATGTTTTGTAGTACCTTACACATAAGCTTACACTACTGCTAATAGAAGCAGTGTTCTGGGATTTTCCTGGCTGGACATGTAAAGATGTAGCTGGTTGCATATCAGGCTGTAGCTGGGCACACTGCGCTTTCTCACATGGTTTACTTGAGTATGGAACCTCTGGCAGATAGCTCCGTGTCCCCTGCCCGCCCTGCAGTGTTGCCGTCTCTTTCCAGCTTCGGTCCTGGGCTGAGGAACAAGAGCGTGACAGGAAACGGTGAGATGCTAGCTAATAAAATTGTGGCGAGCCTAGAGAGGTGAGTTTGGGGTAGTTTTCTAGTGCTTGACTTTATTGTCTGGTTTTCCAAAGCTACCATTTAGATACCTGTAATGTTAGAATTCGTTAGACAGAAACAATGCTGAGGTTATTAACCAGAATTACCAACCGGCAGTCTTTCCAAATGAGAGGTATGCCTTGGAAAGACTGCTAGTGATTTTGGTTGAAAGGTAGCTCTGTTGTAAGATTACAGATTAAACCACTCAATTAGAAATGAGAGGAGCACCTCACTTTTCAGGAACATGCTAATTTGTCAGACTCCTTTTACGGTTTGTGTAAGGCAAGATCAATTCTCTAGGTAAATATTGTCATAGAGAAAGGACTGTAATTTAAGTATCTATGCTTCCAAATGTCCTTTTGTTTTTCACTTCTACACTATTACAGCCTACTTTCATAATTATACGTTCACAATCCGTTGCGAATGTTGAAGTCAGACTTCATCTGACTCTAATATGCACCAGCACTTGGGTTTTAGAAAGTTTTTCTGTGTTGAACTCATAATGCAAGACCCCAATATTTTGAGAATAGGGCTACAATTCTAAATTATAAATCATATTTTCTGAGGGGAAAAAGTGACTTAAATATAAAATATGAATCTTGCATGTTACAGTACTTAGCCATGCAATCATTATTTGAAATTCTCTTTCAGGTCTTTACATTTATATTCATTCGACTTTTTCAAAATGGACATGGCTAATGTATTATTAAAGGATTAAAAATTGGAATCCATGTAGTAAGTGTTGATGTGTTTTACGGTTCAAGAGAAACTGATGTAACAATGAACTTTGGGGTATGTGCCAGACCAGAGGTAAAATGCTCATACTTTTTTGATTTGCATATGAGGGCGTTGATATGATTTATTTGATATAACTGGGTAATTTACAGCAGGAAAGCAAGCAATAGCACTTCTTAAAAGGAAGTGTAGTATAGTATTACTTCTAGAAGCAAATTTACATCCACAAATAATGTACACAATTAATGGCTTGAGTTAGGTGTCAAATGTTGAGGTGCCTGAGCACTCCTTGAATTTTCCTCATAAGTAGAAATCGTGCATGGTTTTTAAGGAACAGCTTGACAGATGAAAAAGCTGCATCATGTTATCTTGTTGTTGGCTTTGTGGGATTGTGCCTGATTCATCAAAAGCATTTTTTTATACATTCTTCGTAATTTACTTGGACAACTGTGGAGAAAGGAAGGTGTTGGTGTATAAATCTGAACGGCTCTCTGATATTTCTTGTATATCCTGGCCATGTGAGGGGAACGGAGTTATAGTCATTATAATGGTCTTTCAAGGACGTGAATATGTATAATTGCATATTTTGGCTATCTTTATGCAGTTCCAAAATACAGCTTTACGTAGCTTTACAGAGCTCCAAAATTACCGAAGTCTATATCATTTCTTGTTAGTGTCAATTGATCTGACCTCCTGATGATTAAAAATGTTCCACTCCGTCACGTGCTTCCTGTTAGCAGTTTTGATCTGATGTGCTGACCTAGTACTAAAGTTGAGAGATATATTGAAGAGTTTCATAGATAATACTTTATCTAAAAGCATCTATATTTGTTCCAGGGGAGAAGGATAAATTTTGAATACTGTATCTGTGTAAAATGTGATCGTAGTACAAAATATGTCGAAGAAAGCTTTGCAAAAGCCTGGCACTGGCATAAAAAGTATCTGGTCTGATTTCTTCACATCAAATTAGAAATTATCCTTATTAAATGTGATCCCTAACTAAGATTTTTCCCAACCCTCAAACCACTGTAGAACATGCAGAATATTTCACAACAGTAAACAAAAAAAGAAAATCCATATCAATGTGTTGTCTGCCATGCACATTGAAGATTGTTTTCAGAGTAGGCAATGGAAATATGAGCTTATCGCGTCACTTACTCTCTGCAATTCCTGTCTTATTTGTATGTCACAAAAAAAGTGAGAAGAAGAAATAATTAGAAAGCTGGTGGAAATGCTTCAGAAGTCGAGAGATGCATTTTGCTGTGGGTGCTCAGTTTTCTGGAGCTACTTAAACTTCAAATGTGAGTCTGAACACATTATTGAATGATTATGAGTAGATTATAATACTGCAGTATTCTTTCAGGTTTGTTTTGGTTCTGGTATAAGATACAGTCACCAAGTAAGACCACGTGGTCAAAAGAGACACCTGGATCAATTGCTTGAGATGCAGTAGAGCTTTCATAGTTATCCATGTAGTTTGCTGTCTTATCTTGAATAAAATCTGCAAATTTGTAAAAATGTCATAATCAAATTGATCATGTTTCAAATTTGGAAATCTTTATGGATTTTCAATCATTTGGTTTGTGTTTTTACGTGTTTGTAAACACCATTTCTTCAGATAGTATAAACTGGTGTATGTCTGCTATGTTTTAGCATGATGATGCACAAAATTGACACTGCCTCTTAATAGTTTCTCATTTTTTTATTCACTATCTATATAAATTTAATTCTACTTTAAGTAAACTTGTAAAGAATTTAAACTTTACGATGCGTAATTTTTTCATGGTATTGGTAAAAATGAACAAAGACTGGATTTTCCGTGATCCTGAGAGATTTCTGTTACTTAGAAGCTGGCTAAGTCTAAACCCTGCAAGATGGACTTTGCCCTTCTCCCCATACAGAAAGGAAAACTTTGTCATTTTACCTGGAGATTCTATTAAGAACTACCTTGACAAATCTCTACTCAATGGAGGCAGAATAGATATGTAGCCTATTTTTCACTGATCGCTAATCTTGGGTCATGAGGCTATAGCATTTATGACCTGAGACTTCCAAAAAGGTTATTGAGGATAAAAGGAAAAGACTTGCATCAAGAAAAGAGGTTTTTCACTTCAGCAGTAATAGACTGGCATGATAAAACCTAGAATCTTCCTTATGCTGAAATGAAGATATAGAGCATAATTTTTTTTTCCTTAAAAGTTACTGCATAAATTGCATTTTTAAAATGGATTTTTGTCATCAGAGGTGTTAATAAATCTAAGAAATTATGTTCTATTTGAATTCAGTGGTGTTCTGAAGGAGGTGGCAGTGGGTAGAGCTCTTATTTTGTTCCTGGCAAACTCCAGTTGTGGAAGATAGCCAGTCTTGTGCTCTGATTTTGGGTGCTACCCCAGCATCTGACTGACCTAGAGCTATATTAATTGTGTGATGAGGGAGCTAAAGTGGGAGAAATTAAGTCAATGTAGAATAAGGCTTTTTGGAAAAACTTATTTAAGTGAACTTCACTCCAGTGATGGAGTTTCTTGGCTGTGAAACTAATTGACCAGTTGGAATAAACTGAACAATGACAAATTTATTGACAAAAGCATGCTAGATGATACCAGAAGCTTTCAATTTTTAGGGTTGTTCTTTACAGGAACACAAAATTAGAAACTGAGATAGTTTTGCAAATAGCAGAAACTCCAGCCTACAAAGTAAAATGGAATAACTGAGTTTGTGAACAAATTTGCCCTATCCACTGTATCATGGCAGGCTGTAGATGTAGATGGCCTTTCCTCCAGCCTAGCAAATCTAGGAGATTTCCTTCGCTTTTATTCTTTTCCTATCTTTCCAAGGCTGGCTTTGAGCTTACTCCCCACTATGGAGAGACCTGCTGGTTTTGGCAGTTTTCTTCAGTGTGCTCATGCTGCAACCAACTGTGTTTGCCTCACTTCCACCTTCCCTCTCTGCCCCAGTGCCAGTGCCCTGCGATGGGCTGTGTGTGCTCAGCTGGGCCCAGTGCAGATGAAGCATTCTCTCTTCCATGTTCAAGTTTGCTCTGAGTCAAAGTTGTAGAAGCTAGGACAAAGCCACGGGGCAGCTTTTCTTCCTGTAGTCCAGCTGTCTCTTTTAAACAAAACATGCAATACTTTGCTTATCTGCTATAGTATGTGTTTGTTTTTTTCCCCTGTGTCCCACCTACTGAAAACTGCTTAAGATTCACTTTGGCATATGGATTTCAGGACTGAAATCTGGGCCTGAAAATGACTTGCCTAATGGTTGGATTTACTTTAATAAATATGCCTACACCTCCTAGCTCAGCTGACTTGTTGACTGTTTTAAGTTAGTACTGCAAAATACTTGAGGAAATAGATCATTACAGAATCTAATTCCTTGCACTCAGCACTGAATCAAGTCTACATTTATTTCACATGACAGAAGCAGAGTGAATATCGCAATGTCCTTGGAATCCAGCATGGTTTTAATTGGATTTTGTCTTTTTCTAATGCTACTGTGGAACACAAATTTAAATCCTTGGGATTAAATTTATATGACAGGCTGCCATTCTCACTAAAGTGGTGCATCATTTTAATTTATTTATTTTGCTTTGATGTTTCTTGACAAGTAATAAAGCATCGGGTCCTTAGTTGCGAAGGTCTTGTTGCTATTTTTTTCTAGAGTCCTTACATTTCGGAACCCTTTTGCTGACACACAACAAAGCGCAACAACATTCATTTTAAAAAAGGTGCCAACAGTTCTCAAGCTCAGCAAGAATTCTAGTGAGATACAATTTAAGATAAGGAAAGCTTCATTTATGTAATAAAAAATAACCCCTAGTAAATGAGGTTTGTAATGCATTATCCTTCTTAGCCTTCCACTGGGCCCATAATTATGCAGAATATCTAATGTACTCTAATAATCTGATCTTAACTTGATAGTCTTTTCCCTTTATATACTGACTAAAACACTACAAACCAGTAGATTAGAAAATAAAGACACTGATTACTTAACTGTAATAAATACATGATGCTGTGAAGGTGAAAATAAAAGCATGATGTACAAAGTATGAATATAAATGAAAATGCTAGGAAACAGATATGAAGAGACTTTGCAAATAGGTTCACATTTTTCATTATGGCATTATTGTGGTTCCATGTCCCAATCACAGTCACTCCTACTGGCAAAAAAGTTAGATAAAAGTAAATCATTCCTAGGTTAATGAGCACAATATTAAAATTTAAAAAAAGTAAGGAACACATTCAAAAAATTGAATTGCTATAAATTAAATTTTAAAAGCTCGTTAGCTGGGCAGTATGATATGTTTAAAATATTAAGTTTCAGTCCCTCTGTCCTAGGCAGTAAGTGTATTTTAATTTCCAGTGAACAAGACTCTTGTATGCTTGCCTAATACCCAATGAAGTGCATTTAACTGGTTGTTTAAAATGGTTTTACTATTTTATCATCTAGGACTGAACAAATGGTAAGGATGCTGATAAAGCACTGTACCATAGACATATCTACAAAGTTCCTGTTGGAGGCATCCTCATTTGAATGACTTCATATGACACAAATAGTTTTATCTACATATTGACTTTGGAAAGAATGAAACAAAAACAGGGATTAGCATTTGGCAATAGGTACACAGATCATGAACAGATGTGTAAATTCAAGAATCTAATGATAAGGTCATCAGCCCACATCTTTTATGTCCATGGGTGGTGGGTTGACCTTGGCTGGCTGCCAGATGCCCACCCAGCTGCTTGCTCACACCCTCCTGCTCGACAGGATGGGGGAGAAAGTGAGATGAAATAGCTCATGGGCTGAGATAAAGATGGGGAGGTCACTTATCAATTACTGTCATGGGCAAAACAGTTGACTTGGGGCAAATTATTCCCTATCAGAAATAGATTCGGATGGTCAGAAAAGCAGATGAACACTAAAGCAGTTTGCTCTCACCCCACACTTCTTCCCAAGCTCGACTTCACTCCTCCTCTCCCCTCTTCTACCTCCCCCAGCCCTGAGCTGTGCAGGGGCTGGAGGCTGCTGTGCTCCATCCATAACTGTTCCTCCCTGCCACCTCTTCTTCCTCACACGTTCCCCTGCTCCAGTGGGGTCTTCCATGGCTGCCGTTCCTGTCAGGAACTCCAGCTCCCCATGGTCCCTCTGTGGCTGCAGAGAGGTCTCAGCTTGGGGCATGGAGTGCATCCTCCCAGCTACTGCCTGGCTCTCAATGTTCTGGGGCTGTTTTTCACACTTCTCTCCTCACTGCCTGGCAGTGCTTTGCCCTTTCCTAACCAGGCTTTGCCTGAGGTGTCCCAGCCTGGCTGAGGGGCCGGGCTGTGCCCTCTGGTGGGGCCGATGGAACCTGCTGGAACCCGCTGGAACCGGCAGTCTCTGGCCTGAGGCAGCCTCTCAGCTCTCCGCAGAGGGGCCCCGCAGCCCTGCTCCAGGGCCCAGCCAGGGGCACCCAAACTGTGATGCTACAGAAGGTGGTAAATTTGAACACGAGTGCCTGACACAGATATCTGTGTTTAGTAACTGAACTAAGTTTTGCTTTATCTGGGACCTCTTAAGTTATTTTTTTTTAAATACTGGGGACAAGGCTGCAGTTACATCAGATTTGGGCAGTACAAAAATGCACTTTGTAGCTAAAGAAGTATATGTACGAAGTAGATTAATTTATTGCAAATGTTTAATGTTATCCTAGATGCATAGTTTAATTGACAGTATTGCATGGTAGCTGCTTGTGAGATATAAATCAACTCAGTTTTAGTCTGGACTTTGTAAATACCTTTATTTTAACATAGGACTCCTATTTGTAGGTATTCGTGTGTGAGTACGTGTGCATCTATTCACTTTTTGTTAGTGTGCTTACTCTGCCCCTTCCTGATACCTGAGAATGTTATTTTTTCTTTTTTCCCCTCAAAGTTAATCATAAAAATACTAGCACAGTGAAGCCATTGCTTACAACCAAGTGCTTGGTATCAGTAGCACAGTATTGCAAGAGCAGCTCGAACACCATTTGGTTGGATTGTGGTGTCTTGTGTAAATTTTGTGATTTTGGTGTAACTAGGGATCGTGCTGCAGCTCTGCTTTTCTCTGATGATGAACCATTCAGAATTTGAAAAATTTATGCTACAGAACATGTTGACCATAAAAGACCTGTAAAGGACTTTTTAAAAAGGATATAATTCAAAATGATTCCTATTTAGGCTCTTCGTTAGTAAGGAGTTAAGGACCGAGAGCTTGGGAACATCACATAGAGAAGAACTTGGTGCATCCAGGGAATGACCCTTTTCTTCTGCAATTGTGAGGTTTTTGGCTTTCCTATTCTCCTCACTCAATTTAGAAAAAAGCTTCTTTGATTGTCCCCAGTTTCAATTCTTTGTTTTTATGGCTGGCTGGGATCAGGCCTTGCTATTCTGTTTGTTCTATCTGCAATTATTACACAAGAATGAGACCAAAATGTTAATGACAGAAGTTTAAATCTCGGGGGGGGGGGGGGGG